>CAXAMN010025350.1:192651-259783 GCA_963970005.1 Durusdinium trenchii | reverse complement strand
AAAATCAATTCGAGGGGGGGGGGGTGGGCGGGGGTCTGAATTGAGCGATCAATTATTAGACCCGGACGTCCCAACACTTGCTTCGCAAGACAAACTCAAGGTATCCCCTAAAGGGCTACCTTTCGTGATTAAATAAATTGTGGACACTCCGAGGCGCAGTCTGGCAAGCATGCAGTCTTCTTGCTTTGTGCAGCACATGCGTTCTTCAATGCACAAATTGGCCTGTCAGAACTTCTTGGACCCTGGGCCAGTCAAGACTCTGATTGACATCATGTCTGACAATGTCGATGACATTGACCTTTTGCGGGGAGCTGTCCCTCAGGTGAAGGATTGGGTCCGTGTTTGGCAGATGCTGCGACATGCTTCATTCAACACGGCCGAATTTTGGCATGTTTAAAGTAATTTGTTTAAACATTCCTATGTGGCTGTTTACTGACATTGATCATTAGTCTTCTCGCCTCCAGACTTAGGAGAAACATATGAATGTGGAAGAGTACTTGACAAGCTTGACAGATGCCAGATCAAGGGGCCCCTACAGGAAGCAGATTCGCAACATGTGCTCAATAATGGCTGAAACAGTGCGAGAACACAACCGTTCCATTCTGTCTGACTGCTCCTCGTTGTGCCTGACAATTGATGACAAGGATCCATACCGCTTGGTTCGGTTCCAGGCAGCCAGATTGACAACGAAGGGGCATGTCTTGGTTGACCGTGGGTTACTTTGTGTGGCTGCTTTGATGATGATTTAATCATTTTTGTCGGAGTCGTCATCATTGTTGTCACAAGACCCTAATGACAATTGTTGAATCGCCAAGTTCAAGGTTCCCACAAGAAGTGGTGACTTGCAGAACTACGACGAAGACTATGCCATAAAGGTTTTGCCAGAGCATTGCAGGGCTACTGGCGGCAGCGTGCACAAGCCTTGATGGGGTGTTTGACGCAACATTGCAACCCAGTCGACTGACTCATCAGTTTTTTTAATTTGGTGTTCCTGATGTGTTTGTGTACCACATAAGTGTACCAGGCTGTTGAGGGTCTCTAAATGTTGTTTGCCGGCCAGTCAGGTATGACTCAATATTGCCAAAAGTTCACACCATTGTGACAGATGGAGCGAGGCCAATGACGAAGGCCCGTGCTTATCTGACATGTGGGTTCGGGAAGGTCAGCCTGTGCATCAAGGATCCGGTTCACACCATCAGAATTGCTTGCATGGCGCCATGCCAAGTGGAGACTGACTTTGCTGGATGGTGGTCTGACGTTTCTTGGAGCTCGTCATTAGGCTGAACCTTTTATTGATCAATGATTGGTTGTTGTCCTTTTTGGGTGGGTGGTCCTTCTGTGATTGTTGGCTGCCCCAACCCAACTTCAGGTGTTTGACTCGAAACATAGTCTTGTTCCGTCAATACAGTATTCGCAAAAGTTGCGGTATACCCTGGTTGCTGCCCAGTGGCTTGTTTGTGTCTCAGCAATTTTTTAGTTTAGTTAAAGCTTGGCACCTGTTTCGGGCTTTTGACTGACGAGTCGTTGTGCAATACGCATCTGAGAGTGTTAGTCATTTAACTCTGCCCACATCACCACTTGGCATGGTGATGGATCCAAGGAATGCCACGCTTGACAACGGCTTCGGGCCGCAATCCAGTACAGGTTTGACAACTGTTCTCCGGCATATGTCTTTTGCAGCACACAGGTGGGAATCCACAGTTGTCCCGCAGCGCAGGTATGTGTTTTTGCAGTCCTCCATTGCCTTACTCCTGTCACTCTGCGCGGCTGACTTACGTCTGACAGGCAAAGAACGAGATCGAGCACTGTCGATGCTTGAACGCATGACCCCTCACCACGCAGCCATAGCTGGCCTTATGGCAGATTGGGGGGATGACGCGGGGCGCCTTGTCAAAATATTTGAGGCACAGCGGTTGTCTGACATAGCGCTGGCCAAAGACCACCTTGACGATTACAAGTCCAGGGTGAGCAAGCTGCACATTGATGGTGGGATTCTGGTCCAGCCTGACCAGCCTGATGAAGACGAGAACCAGCCCTTTGTTTATCATAAAGACCGCTTTTTGATGATCAGATTGCTTTCTCACCGACAGGTTTAAGTCAAAAGACTTAGGACTAAGACTTGAATTGTCGAGGAAGCCATGAAGCAGAGAAACCAGTTCAGGTAGCTGTTGGGATGTTCGTTCCTGGTCATTTTAAATTTTGATTGTGCTGAGACTTCAGGTCATACACCGCTATGGCCATAAAGGTTGCCAAAGAAACGCCACCACTCATTGTTGGCAGCAGATTGTTCACTCTCTGGAGCCCAACAGGGGCGGATGACATCAAGAGAGCCATGACATCCATGAGGAGTATTGCTGAGGCAAGTTTGGAGCCTCCGCACTGTCCTAGATTTTGTAGTCAGTTGGTGTAAGTTAAACTTTAATAATTATACATTGTTCACTCAACTGAAGTACTGAATTTGGTCAACTTAGGACAGACTTACTGCAGAGTTTCCGGACAGAGGCACTCACCTCAACTTTGCATGTTTTGATTTGAAGCGGTGGGAGAAGATGGTGGCCTTGCAGCGGTCTGACATGAATGCAGCAGCCAAGATTGACACTGACCTAAGATGCCGTGCCATTGCTTTGGCCAGGTCATTTCAGGGGACTCGCATCTTGTCCAACCCTGGCGGCGACGCTAAGCTGGGAGAAGAGTTCAGCGCATGTGCCCTGAGGCTTGTCTATGCCAAGAGGAGGGACCGGTCCTGTCAACCGCTTCAGTTAGTTGAATCTTGCGCTAGGGTCACACTGATTTGATGTTTAGTTCAGGCTCACCAAAGACAGTCATTTTGAGAGCCAATGCTTTCCACAGTCACATTATGAACCCCTGCAGGACAACGACTGAGACTGAGACTGACGAGATTGACAACAAGACTTGGTGGGGCACCAAACTTGGCAACTTGCGTGAGCTGAGGTTTGTCACACCCTTGATAGCGTGGTATTGTTCCATAGAGCAAACTACGGTTGCAGTTGAACAAAGCCTGAGCTTGACCAAGTCCTTGTTGGAGAAGCACTGTGGGCCAATGTTGGACTCTGGCTTGACCATGGACGAGATGCTATTGGTTGTGTTGGGTGGCCCACAGAAGGTGGATGAAATTTGCATCAGGAACAAAGCTGATGAGAAGAGTGGCCTCACTCAAGCAGCTCATGGCTTGACTGACCTTTCAAGGGATTGGGCAGGTCTTTGGCTCAGGCACCATGGAAGACGGTTTGCTTTATACAAGCAGAGGTCTGACGCTGGCGTGAAGAGGCCCGAGAAGCCTGGAAGTGAAGTGTCTGCCGTCAATGCCCGAAGACAGTCCATCAAACGCATGCTTCGACCAGGCAAACACAGTGGCAGGCAAGAAGCTTGGTGACTTCTTTCCGCGACTACGTCGACAACACCAGCCTGACAAGAATGATGGCCTGCAGAAGTTCAGAAGTTACACCAAAAACCAGTGGACTGTCAACAGGTCGGCGTTCCGCACGCATTCACTGACTAACATGAGGCCTGGGGGCGTTTTCAAGCCTGGTCAGGTGCGTTTGGAAGCCCAGAGACAGTGGAATGTGGTTGTCAATGTGGCCGATGTCCTCTTGTCTGATGTGTCGCAAGACAAGCCAAAGGGGTCTGTTGTTGTGATGGCCTGGGGCTGCAATGACGCTGTGTTTGACAACAGGGTTGACTATGTCGTGGTCAAGAACATGAGGTCTGACGTTCTGTTTGCGTCTGATGCGCCTCCAAAGAGAGGCACTGTCCAGTTAGCGTTGCTCGTGGTTGCGCTTGGCTGTGCAGTGGTTCAGTCCAACAAGTGGAGGGAACTCGATCTTAGACGGCCACATTTCCCTGATGTCATGATGTTTCAGAAGTCGCTCGGCTTGACGATAGCCAGGCTCACGTTGACAAAGAGGTTCAGGACTGTCTATCCAGATTTGGCAGCCAGCTTTCATAAGTTGGCCCGGGCTGACAAGTCTGGCAAGTGGACAGTACGAAGACCATTCCAAGCCTGACTACTGGCACATCAATGGCTTAAGTGATGTTTGCGGTTTTCTTCGGAAAGCGCGAAGGATTGACAACAGGGATGGCGCCGTGTTTAGCAAAGTTTCAAAGGCCACCAATGGCTCAGGCTGACCAGCCTGACCAGCCAAAGGCTGGCATGCGGCCAAGGCCTGACCACATCAAGTCCATTTTCACAAGAGCCTCAGCCTCACAGTTGGGAAGGTCCCATATGGGCCCCGAACGTCACCGCGGTTTGACTGTCCAAAAGGGTGCTGTTGCCGCCTTCCACTTTCTTCCTTTGCTTTGTTTCTTGCTTTGCTTTACTTCTTTGCTTTAAACCTTTGTTGGCCAGGTGCTTCTGCTGACCGCTGACCTTTCGCGTTGTTGAGTAAAAAGGTGCGCTTAACTTCTGTCTGGTTATAAGACTAAGTTTATGTGCACCAAACCCCCAAATGGCCAAATGAGAAAACATTTTCGGCAAGGCCCAAAGGCCAACCCAGCCTGTAAGCATGAGCTATGAAAGGTGCCTAGGCAACCTACCCGTTTCTTCTTGCAGACCAGGTTCATGTCTGGTTAAGGGCTGTCAGGACTTAGTTGCTGCGGTTGGTTGTGTGCCTGCTTCTTTGGGCCGGGTGCCACCAAGAATATAGCTGCCGCACTTGGTTCTGTTGCAAACAACACGGCTAGGCTCCTGAAAATTCAGGAACACTCGAAATTCGGACCACCCGTCAGCCCAAACCATGAAAAGAGAAGTTTTCGGCGAAAAAGGCAGGGGCAAAGGAGGTATCAACGCCATCCATGTGGGGATATTGGTGCACGTGCACGGTCGCAGCGGCGCTTCTTCGGTTGGGCACGTCCTCTGCTCGGTAGTTCGATCCGGTGGACCGTGTTCGTCGTTGGCGATCGGTTTCCGCTTCGGTTTCCGCTTCGGTCGTCCAATTGGTTGAAACACCCATGAGGATTGCAGAGTCTTCATCAATGAAGCAATCCTGATGGGGACATCCACCCAGCCCCCATGGACACCACTTCGAAGCTCATTTCACTTCTTCCGGAATCACACCATCTGCAGGCGATGTTGGTGACACAATTTGAGGCATCTCGGCATCTCTTCTGGCAGGTGAGGCGCCTTTTACTCCTCCTCCCACGGAGCCGGCTCAGCCTGGTCAGGCTGTTCTTGATCGTCCTGATTCCGATCCCAAACAGCAGCCCCCCACGCCGAGGAGGGTTGCTCTTGTTGTTCTTCCGCAGCTGTGGGAGAGTGAGAGTACTCGTCAGGCGGGTCCTTGAACTGCACTCTTTGTGTCTTGGTCGGGGCTTCCTGCCGACAGTCATGCTCACTCTCCAATGAAGGCAAAGGTGGTGGGCTGTGAGGCACATGGTCAGACCGGGCATGCCAGGGATGCCTAACTTCAAAGACAAATGTTCCTCTCAGTTTGGAGGGGTGGCACGCAAAGGAGCCTTGGGATACTTTTTGACGCAATGACCGAAGTCAGGCATCACCGTCAAGGGCCCGCCGCCATCAGACACCAACCACCAATTCGAAAAAAACTCTTCACTAGGCGGTTCTCTGGGGTCAGTCGGCGTCGGCTCAGGGTCAGTCGGCATTGACTGCTGTTGAGGCACAGGATCTGCAAAAGCGTCAGGCCCGTCAGGCGGAGGCTGCCTGCGGCGCTTGGAGCTCGAGCCCTTGTTGTCATTCTTCGTCATGTAGTCAGGCACTGCTCCATAAGTCTTCTCCTTGCAACCTTAAGCAGCACTGCTGACTCTGACAATTTGTCAGCTTGATTTTTATAATGGTTTTATCATATCACAAATATTTGAAGTGAAGACAAAGCAATAATGTCAAACGTGAACATTAAATTAAGCCGAGCAGCGCCTGCGATACTCGTCACACCTTTCCCAGCAAAACTTAGCAATGACTTTGCTGGGGTTTTGCCACACCTGCTTTGTCCCCTTGCCGCCATTCCTCGCCACCACCTCTCCTTAGAGTTGAGCGACAATGCCAGTTAACGTAGCTGACTGGGCTAAAAAGCATCATCATAAGTCTGACTAAAACAATAACTAAGTTTGTGAGGGACAACCTCATGTCAGGCCAAGCAACTGATAATGACAGGCACTTCCGCGCGGGTGATAGCCAGGCTCATGGCATCCAAATGCATGACGGAATACATGGCCTGAGATGAACTTAAGTCCAACCGGCAATCAGAGTCAGTAAATGACTAATCAAATTATTGACACATTTAAATTAAAACAACTTAAAATAGAAAAATGTTCCAAATGCTGCAAATTGTCAGTCCATGCATAGCAATCAACTTTCAACTGTTGCAAAGCCACATAGATGTCAGGCGCCAATGTTCTGATGGTGCTAGACATTATGGTCATTGAAACCTTAACAGTCAAGCAGTCAGTCAAGGAGTGAGCCAATCAAGCAACGAAAAACTTTGATTGACAAAAATAAGTCTTCATTGAAACATGGGCCCAGGCGCCTCCGCCTCTTCCTCGTCAAACTCTGGGATCGCATCATCGACGTCAAATGGTGGCGCTTGAGGCGCTGGTGGTGGCGACGGGCACATGCCGTTGAGAACTATCATTTTGACAAAATCATGGTTGAACTTTGGCACCCAGTCAAGCATCAGCCTCTTCCTCAGCTCAGTGTCAGTAAACCCAGCCAATGCGATGGACGACTCAACACGAATAACACCTGTTCAAAATTAAAAATGTAAGGGCTGATTCATGTCAAGCTTCACCTCAGAAGACAGTTCTGGGACCTGTGCAAGGTTCTTCCCGCAGGGACCATGAATGTCAACCAGCCACACTGGCTGCCGAACAAGACCGCCAACCAGAAGCGCCACAGTTTGCGAAGCGACCTTCCCAGTCTTGCCTCAATAGACAATTGAACCAAGTCTTTGTCATTGAATTCATTATTTTTAAACAACCTCTACGTCAATTAGGCTAAGGTGAAAAAAACATAACGTTGCAGTCAGCCAGCCGCATGTTGGCCAAGGAGCATGTCAGGCACAGCCACCAAGGCTTGGTGTCAGACCGACCCATTCCTGCCGATGCAATCGCCGCCAAGCAACACAGGACTCCAGCGCAAGCAGGCTTCCGGGCCAAGGGGCCAGACAGGACGTCAAGCAGGCACTCCGGTTCCGTCAGGCTACCTGCAGTCAGGGAGAGGAGCTCAAAGGCTACATAGTCAGGTGCGGTGCCAAAATGGCCTAAGAGTCATGCCACAAACACTAAAAATTGTTAAACACGTTAAGTCAAGGAACCATAGGTGCCGTCCAGCTTGGGATTCTGGAGAAATCCTGCCACACTGTCGCTGTCAGGCCAGATCGCCTCCATGTCGTGTGTGAGAAGGACCGCCCTGCAGTCAGACGCTTCTTGCGCAATCCGTTGTGGCATCACCATCAATCCGCGACAACCTCAATGGAGCGTTTCAGTGAGGCAATTAAGAAACTGCACATCTTCACCGACCTGGTCTGGCCCACCAAAAAAAGAGTTGAAAGGATGACTTGAATGTTCAACAGGCCACCGTCTCCATCCACTGTTGTGTTGTAGATGGCGTCAGTCCCATACGAGATGATGAGTCCTTCTGGCCATTCCTCACGAGTCCACATCACAGACTCAGCCGCATCGCTGCCAGAGACCTCCTCCATGTCAGGCCACGTGTCAGGCCACGTGTCAGGCACCGCGAACTGGACAGTGTTTTTGGGAAGGGGAGTCTGTGAAGTAAGCAGTCGGTCGATATGTGAGTGAGTCAGTCAGTCCTACAGAAATTCCAGACATGACATGAAATGCCTGCCATGCGATGTCCTGAGCCTGACAGACCTGAGCCAAAAATTGAAGTTAACAGTCATGTCACGACATGAACATGTCGGACGCTTAGACGACCTCCTCCTCCCACCAAGCGCGCCTGTCAGCCACGGAGTGGATGAAGATGTTGAAGTCCAACCGGAGTGAGTGGAAGAAGCTGAAGTCAACTCACTTCAGCATCTTCCACTCACTCCACCTGGAGTGAGTTGAAGGATGTGACGTTGGGACATCCTTCAACTCACTCCAGGTTACCTGGCAAGCAAGGCGGGTGTCAAGGGACCAGTCGCGCTAGTCAAGCTCTCCAGTTACCTAGTCAAGCTCTCAAGGCTCACTTGCAGTACATCGAGCCCTAGTCACACCCGTCAGACTCGAATCACCCAATGCCAGCCTTTCTGGTACTTGTCCGGCTCTTCCATGATTGGCAACGAAGGCCATGACAATGAAATTGATGACAGTCAGACAGTGAAAGTGAAGTGTATGTGAAAAATTGGTTATGCACGCTTATGGTATGAAGTGTGGAGTGGTCGTCAAGATTAATTTAAACTACTATAGTTTGTGGTTTTTGTCAGTCCAAAGTTGAGCCAGTCTAGTCAGGTCAGTCCAGTGGTGGTCAGTCCACACACTAACTTTATACTATATTATAGTAATAACTATAGCCCAGCATCAGCCCAAAAAAGCCAAAAAATGTCCGAAAGGCCAACCCAGCAGGAGTAAAAACCATGAAACAGTGAATTTATTCAAGGGTGACAAGGGCAGGGGCAAAGGATGTATAAACGCTTTCCAAATGCAGCATAAACTCACACATGCCCTGCGCTCGCGACTCAGAAGATTTTGAGATGGGGTTGGGCGCTCGT
The DNA here is from genome assembly GCA_963970005.1 of Durusdinium trenchii. Classification (NCBI taxonomy): domain Eukaryota; class Dinophyceae; order Suessiales; family Symbiodiniaceae; genus Durusdinium; species Durusdinium trenchii. The sequence goes on along the minus strand of CAXAMN010025350.1, from coordinate 251,099 downwards.
CTGCAACATGTGTTGAGATCCCTGTGCGTGTTGGGAACTCCGTCTTTTGATCGTTTTTGGTGTGTTCTGGTCAGCCTTGAGCAGAAGCCGGACATTCAGACAGTTACTTAGATAGCTTGAAACGTCTTCATACCATCCCTTAAGCGCTCATGAAAGGAAAAATATGAAAACGATTTGAATTGATTTAAGCAACTCTTGGGTTGCGACTCCAATCGCAACCTCCAGTGGTAACCTCCAGTCTGAATGTCCGGCTTTTGCTCAAGGCTGACCAGAACCTAACAAAAACAATAAAAATTACTTTACTTCGAGTGATCCCCACCATGACATTTCAATCATTTGTCTTGATGCCATAGTGAGGAGAATGTTGCCATGGTCGTGAGTATTGTGGATCTCGATTTTGCTTGTGGGTCCTCGGGTTGTGTGCTGTGGTTGTGCGCTGTGTTGTGGTTGTGGTTGTGTTTGTGATTGTGTGTTTGTGGTTGCGTTTGTGGTTGTGTGTTTGCGGTTGTGTGTGTTTGTGGTTGTGTGTTTGCGGTTGTGTCTTTGTGGTTGTGTATGCGGTTGTGTGTTTGTTGTTGTGTCTTCGTGGTTGTGTGTTTGTGGTTGTGTCTTTGTGGTTGTGTGTTTGTTTTGTGTGTTTGTGGTTGTGTGTTTGTCGTTGTATTTTGTGGTTGTGTTGTGGTTGTGTGTTGTGGTTGTGTGCTTGTGGTTGTGGGAAGAGCCTTGTAAAGCATATGTTCAATAACATGTTGTAAGGAAGATTGTTCGAAATTTCCACCTTCCAATGTGTAGTTTGTGGCACATGTTGCAGCTTGTAGAATGGGTGTTGTGGGAATGTTTTGTTTGATGTTGGGCGCCGCACTGCCACACGCACCTTTGCCACTGCAAAACAAATCTTTTGACACATCACCATACCCCGCGGGCGCTGCAAAACCTCCGAATGGTTCAGAATCCCACCACATACCACCGAACGGTTGAGAACGGTTCAAGCGGCTCAAATTACTTTACTTCGAGTGATCCCCACCATGACATTTCACCACGTTGACATCAACCTTGTTGCGCATTTCGCAACTCAGGTCCTTGTCAGTCCAACCTCTCAATTACACTAAACTCTAAACAATTTCCCTGTCCCGTCGCATAGCCCAACAAAACTATCACAACCACTCCAGAATAGACTTCTCTTTTTACCGCAAGCCACACATCTGCAGAGACACGTTCATGATGACTTTGTGTCTATCAAAAACAGCTGCGCCAACAGGTATGGAAATGCATCCTACCCCAGTCACTGATTGTTCCCATACTATGGTGCGTTGGGTGGTTCTCGATTTTGTATGTGTTGTGTGTTTGTGATTCTGTGTTTCTGGTTGTGGTTGTGCTTGTGTGTTTGTAGTTGTGTTTGTGGTAGTTGTGTTTGTGGTTGTGTGTTTGTTGTTGTGTTTGCGACTGTGTTTGTGTTTGTGGTTGTGTGTTTGTGGATGTGTGTTTGTGGTTGTGTGTGTGTGTTGTTGTGTTTGTCGTTGTGTGTTTGTTGTTGTGTTTGTGGTTGTGTATTTCTGATTGTTTCCCACACTATGGTGCGTTGGCTGGTTCTCGATTTTGTATGTGTTGTCGCTGTGTGTTGTGGTTATGTGTGTGAGTGTCTTTGTCGTTGTGTGTTTGTGGTTCTGTGTTTCTGGTGTTTGTGATGTGTTTGTGGTTGTGTGTTTGTTGTTGTGTTTGTGGTTGTGTGTTTGTCGTTGTGTTTGTGGTCGCGTTTGTGGCTGCGTGTTTGCGATTGTCTCTTTGTAGTTGTGTTTGTAGTTGCGCGTTTGTGGTTGTGTGTTTGTGGTTGTGTTTGTGGTTGTGTGTTTGTGGTTCTGTGTTTGTGGTTGCGCGCTGTGGTCGAGGTCCGGCCGGGAACACTGGGCGTGGATGGTCGTGGTTGAGGTCCGGCAGGGAACACTGGGCGCGCATGGTCGTGGTTGAGGTCCGGCAGGGAACACGGGGCGCGGACGGTCGTGGTTGAGGTCCGGCAGGGAACACGGGGCGCGGAGGGTCGTGGTTGTGGTCCGGCAGGGAACACTGGGCGTTGATGGTCGTGGTTGAGGTCCGGCAGGGAACACTGGGCGTGGATGGTTGTGGTTGAGGTCCGGCAGGGAACACTGGGCGTGGATGGTCGTGGTTGAGGTCCGGCTAACAACCTTCACCTGACAGGTGGGGAAAAAGCCTGAACTATTCCGAACTATCTAGAACTCCCTTCGAACTCGTAAATTTTTACGTTGTGACAAAACCGGAAACATCCGAACGGTTCAGAACGGTTCAGTGGGAGTCCGTTAACTCAATGTTAGTTCATTAAGCAAAAACATTGACAAGCTTAGAACAACTTTGACTACTTTGCCGACGGCATCTGTTGCAGCATTGATTGAATGACAATAAAAAGGGCATTGAGCTACAGCCTACAGCTGTACATCTCAGCTAGACCTGTGGCCTGAGTTCATGCTGACTACTGTCAACTAATGACTGTTCTGTAAGTTTCGGTTCTTGTCGCAATTAATTGTGAGCGGATCATGCAAGTGGGTTGAATCTATGATTAACCTCATGACCTTATGTCAGTCAGTGCGTGACAGGGCATCAGGAAACATGGGCATTGAAAGGCATTGAACCCACGAGCTGCACTTGCCGGCAGCCCGGGAAAATCCAAGTCAGCTGCTTGTCATGGGTCATGGAGTCATGGCATTGCCGCTTGAGACCAAAGCAAAAAGTTGTGGAAAACATTTTCCACGCCAGAAACAACCTCTGTGGAAAACATGGTTTTGACAGAGAAAATATCTGAGGAAAACATGATTTTGAAAAGGAAAAAACTGTGCGGAAGACTTTGTCGTTTTGACCGGGAAAAGTTTGTGGAAGACTTGCGTTTTCACACGCGAATCTAACTTAGCATCATTTCGTGACGTTTCACGCGAAGACCATCCAGCAATTGTTTGAGGAACCCAAGGTATAAAGGTACCACAATCGATCGGCACGACGTGGAAACGTCCACGGCTATGATCGCCAGCGTGCTAAAAAGTTCACTGCGCAAATGTGACCACAGCATTGCAAGCCAAGGTTCAAAGTGTGAAACATCCGCTGTGGCCCCGTGGCTGAAATCTGCTCAAAATACACGCCCTTGCCTTGCGCAGACAAGAGACATATCTGAACTCACAATCTGTTATAGTACGTCCTTTGTCGGAGTTGGTGTGAATAGTAGTGAGTGCTCTGCTCCAGCGTAAAAACCTAAATTCAACATGTTACTTTAACTATAGCGCTTAAGCATTGCAAAATGTCTGCTATCGTGCTCGCACCGATGCTAGATAATTACTGTAGTTTTTGCAGCGCACTTCACTTCCACATATTACTATATACAACTTCCTACCACATCGTATGACCAAACGGGACTGGACTGACGGGCAAACATTGCCGAAGGGAATCGCGCATAACTATTGGGCCGAAGCCACGAAGCTTGGGATTGGAGCTAGGTAAAAAGAAACATGTAAGTTCTGTTGTTGTTCAGTATGTCCCTATTTTGCAACGCGTGTGGACCCTGCACCCCGGCGCACGTTACATGAGATGATTTGCAGGCGTGTTTGTTGAAACAAAACCCCAGCCAAAGTTACGAGCTATTTTTGCAGTTGTGTTTGCTGAAGCCAGATCCCAGCAAAAGTTGCATGAACTATATACTCTGCAGGTGCGTTTACTGAAGCAAAATCCCTGCGAAAATTGCATTGAACTATTTGTCAGGTTTGTTTGCTGAAGCAAGATCCCAGCAGCAAGATCCCACAACCAACGCAATTCTACTGCAGACTACTGCAGTGCTTGCAGGGGTCATACTGCTACCTTCGTAGCAGCAGCTCTGGAAAACCACACCTGCAAGCTACAGATGTACTTGTCTTTTGACGGTATGCCTACAAATGCGGGTATATTAGGGGTAAGAGATCAAAACAAACAAAAATTTTATCAAACAAAATATTCAACGGGGATCAAAAAAATAAAAAAGGAGTCCAAAAAATATTCTAGCCCTATTAGTAGTAGTAGTAGTAGTAGTTGTTGTTGTTCTTGTTGTGGTAGTAGTAGTAGTAGTAGTAGTAGTGGTAGTACTGGTAGTAGTACTAATAGTAGTAGTACTAGTAGTAGTCGTCGTCGTAGTAGTAGGAGTAGGAGTACTAATGGTGGTAGAAGTAGTAGTAGTAGTAGTAGTAGTAGTAGTAGTACTAGTAGTAGTAGTAGTAGTAGTAAGTAGTAGTAACTAGTAGTAACTACTAGTAGTAGTAGTAGTAGTAGTAGTAGTAGTGGTAGTAGCAGCAGTAGTGGTGGAAGTAGTAGGGGTAGGGCACAGCGCCTCACGCTAGGCGAAAGCGAAGGTGGGCCTTATCATCCCCCTTTGTGGCAGCGTCAACGCAAAGAAGATAGTAGTTGTGGTAACTGTGGTAAGACTGGTGTTGGAGGTACTGGTAATGGCAGGGGTAGTGGCAAACTATTAAGAAAGCGGGAGGGGGTGCGGGGGAGGGCGCTGCGCCGCCCCCGCAACGCAAATCAAGTATAGACAGCGCTGGGCTGCTTCGTCACAGCGCAAGAGTGCAGATTTCGTGGCGCTGGAGGGGGTTGGGGGGGAGGGCGCAGCGTGCCCCGCTCAAAGCGAACCAAACGTTAAAACACAGCACCACAAAAGAAATCACTAGAAACTATGTACCCTGCCCTTTCAGTGAAGGGCATCCAAAAGTGCACAAAAGGACCTAAGGCAACCGAAGCCAAAAGCATTGTACGTTTGAAGGAAAACTGTGGCCAATAAGCTACAAGAGAAAGGACCAAAGGCATCAAAAAGCATCAGTGAAAGAACAAGGAGAAAGCCATAAGAAACCCGCAGACCAGAGAACCAGGAGGGCAAAGGACCAGGAGACCACGGGACCGGACCAGGACCAAAGGACCAGAGGACCAAGGGACCAGGGGACCAAAGGACCAAAGGACCAGAGGACCAAGTGACCAAAGGATCAAGGGACCGGGGACAAAAGGACCAGTGGACCAGCGGACTAAAGGACCAGAGGACCAAAGGACCCGCAGACCACAGGGCCAGGAGAGCAGCAGAAGAGGCCTATCCAGGAATATATGTTTTTGATCCTCTTTCTATTTTTTGTTGATCTTTTTTTTTTTGATCCTTTGTTTTTTTGGAGCTAGACGCCGTATATTAGCCTCAACGTAGCAACGCAGATCCGTAACGCGCACCCTCTGTATAGAAGAATCCTTCGCAAGCGCTCCCCGTTTTTTCCAAGCCGAAGGCGTAGCCTGTGACTGTACTTGCAGGTCAATTAAGGTTCGGGAATCAAAGCAGCACCCCTACAGCAGTCAGGACCCATTGTCGCGTCCTCGTCAAATGAAGCAACAAGTTTAGAAACAGCGCGTGAGAACCACTCAGAGATTTCAGCACTAGAATCCGACTCCTCACATTGCGACAAGAAAAGACGAGCAAAGGCGCGACACAGTCCTTTGGGGTATTCTTTCAAAATCGCTATCTTCCACTTGCCGTCAGAATCTCTTCCGATTCTTCCGCCTTTGGGCATTCTTGGAGGTTCGTGCTGCTATGAAAAAGGCTTCGACCTCTTGGCCACAGTTGGCCAGAAGGAGGTCGGTCGGCTTAGGCGATAGGCCGCCGAACAAGCCTTGAAAGATTCGGACTTTCTTGCAAGTCGGGAAACGCAAAAAACAAGCAATGACATCAAGCCACCATATCGCAGGCAGATCGGGTCGGTCGTCGGGGCATGCCGGATGCTCGACGATGGCCATCGCTCCCGTTAAGAGTGCCACCATGAATCAACAATCGCAGTGTAACTCCAAGGAGCTGATTACCGATACTAACTTGCTCGGCTTCACGTCGTGTCAGAGAAGGGATCCCCTGAAGGCGCGCTCGGCTGCGTAGGACTCGCGGCACAACATCGTCAGCAGCGCGCGCACGGGACCAGGTCTCGCAAGGAGGTCCTGAAAGAAACCCGTTCAGTATACCTTCTCTCATTGCTCGTTCAAACAGCTGAAAAGTTGTCGGCTGTAGCAAGTTTCCCCACTTCAAGTCAAAGATGATATCAACAGAAATCGCCATCGCATGTAGGGCTTCTACGTGTTGCTGAAAGTCGCCTGTTCGGCAGGCCCCCGAAAACAGATGAGCAAAGACCTTAGGACGATAGTTCACCCGCTCAGGTAAAGCAACCCGGAGCTCACACATGTTGCCTGCTTCTCGATAGAAGAAATTGGTTACAGACTCGTGGCTAGCAGCCGAATGGCTTTGATCAGAGAGGAGCCATCTAATGCTCGCCAGCTGCTTGAATCTTGCACAGATTGTCAAAGTATCAAGCGTGATAGTTTCATCCAGAGATGCCATCCATGCCTCAAATGCCAACAAAATCTATTCCAAGAAAAGGAACGTCGACAGAGTCGCTTGTCGTAGTCCTTCCAGCAAGTCCAGAGGCGGCAGGTGTGTCAAAAGAACCTCACTCCATTGTTGCTGTAAACCGCGCTCTTCGAGAAACTCATCTTCTGGTTGCTGTGGGAAGGAACATTTAGGCCCGGCAGCCTGCATGAAGGGCATTCGCATCAAGGATTTTTGTTTCTTTTCAGATCTGCTGTTGACAGCCGGCTCACGTTCAACTCGATGCCCTCGTTGCTGATAGAAAAGGAAACATACATCACTGCGCTTGACGTGGTTAATCAGGTCAGAAGGGAGTTCGTAGTGTCGTAGGCAGCTCTCACATTGTTGCCCCGAGACGAATGCTCGGGCACGGTTTGCACGGCCGTGCTTCTTAAAAGCATGAACTGCCATGAAAGCTTTTTTATCAAAAAACCGCCTACACACAAGGCAACAAAAGGTTTGATCAAACGCTCTGGGTGGTTCAGGAGACACCAATTCATTCTGTATCAGTTGATCGCGGATTTCTTGATGCCAAGCTGCCCACTCTGTGTCAATCTTTTGGACCGAGATCGCTCTTGCCAGAAACTTCCGCATGATCCGTTTCCATCGCATCGGACTTTCTTTGACATACTGGCTGAAATCGTCCCAATGCTGCTGGACAGGCCAAAAGGGTCCATACTCAGGACAGTAATAACTCAGCTTCTCAAAGTCCTTATGCGTCTGGTCCTGCCAAGCAGCATCGCGCTGAAGGAGAGCCCATAATACAGGCTGGCCACCAGTCACTAACTGACCCAGGTATCGGAGACGAGCAGCTACAAGGACGATCTCCGCCTCTGGGAGACTCATCTGATACAGCGTCCACCTTTTGCTCCATGTCAGCGCCGGTGCACCAAAGTGTAAAATGGCAAAACGTTTGTACAAACTTGTGCAGACTGCCGCTTATTACGTGGGACCCAGACTGCAGCATTGTACAGTAACACGCTTAGAACAAGGCGATCGAAGAACTGACGCTTCCGGATCAGGGACATAGCTTTGTTAGCGAAAATCTGGGTCCGATACTTGGTAAGCGCATCATGTGCCATGGCAAACTTGACTTTCACTTCCCTCGCAATCCCTCCTCCTACCTGGAGCCATGTACCCAAATTTCGGTAAGCTCCGACAGCCGAGATTGCAAAAGGTTCGATCCTAGACGGGATCTGGAGTTGGTGATTCTGGAAGATCAAATCTCTCCGACACTGGGGGGCCCCGGGTCCTCGGAGGTCAATCAAGATTTCGCTTTTACCAGGCTTGAGATTCGGCTTTAAGCCAGCCGCCAATAGACGGTCGAAGAGCATGGCTGTCACCTGCGTACACCGTGTCAGAAGGCCCACAGGTGTAGAATCATCTACGGCAATTGCCAGGTCATCAGCCCATATGGGCATCACTGGGCCACCCAAGTCGTCACCTCATCAGTAGGAACTGGCGAAAAACTGTTATTCCACCCAATGCGCACATCGGGGAACTGCGCCACCACATCTCTCGTCACCAACCCGACAATCTTCACCAGGGCAAAACTGAAACAAAGGTCAGCAAAGGAGTCGCCTGGGCGACTGCCTCGTCGTGTCTGGACAAGTTGGGGATCATCACGGAGCTTGAACCAAGTCGATTCAAAAAACTCCCGGAAAAGTGATTGGATGTGTGACGGAATCCCCGCTTGTTCGATTGCAGGTGCATCAGCCACTCTTCGAAGCACCCCTGCGGGAGACCAAGGCCATCAAAAAGTTGTTGGAGCATGCGATCTTCTCCTTCCACACGGACAATATGCTGTCGGAGGAGACGGTAGAATGCATTCGATACATCAACAAAGATGATGGCACTGGATCGGCCATTGCGGATCGCATGCAGCTGAAAGAGCCGTATACATGGACCGGTTGAGTGGTTCCTTGCCCCGGAATTCCTCCTACCTGTAGCTGTAGACGTTGCGACTCAAAATATACAACAAGATCAGCTCGGTAAATAGAATGCAGCGCCTTACCTATCATGCTGCTCACGAACAAGGAGCGGTAATTCTGCAAGAACTTGGGGCTGCCTCTCTTGAATGCCGGAACCAAGAATCCTCCCTTGAATAGTACTGGTTCACGGCAGAAGGCAACTTGCTTGCAGAAAAGTGAGAAGAAAAGATCAGCCATTTTCATCTTCTTGCTCTCCAAAGTATTCTCTCCAACATCGAAGCAGCTCCTCATAGGAATCGACTACATGTCCGTCAGCATCTTGGATCAGTGGGAGCGGTTGGACACCCCATTTGGTTTCTTGGCATTGCGCACCCCAAGGCCCTGAAGCGCTTGGGCAAACTCACGTTGGCTCATGTTGGGCTCCGATCTAGCCAACTGCTCGAGCGACGCAGTCCGGTCTTGTCGGAGTCGAAGACGTAGCAGCTTGGTCGCTGTAGCCGTCTCTTGTTGTAGCTGCTTGATCTTGACTATAGAGACGCATCCCTCTGACAAGAAACTCTCCAGACTCTACTCGCTCTTGCCACCGCCAACATCGAAGGCAGATGAATATGCGTAACCCTTCCAACGAAGATTTGGCTTTGACAAGCTGTCGTCTAATGCTCACCCGCTCGCTTCGCAAGCGCCATGAATCTTCTGAAATGTAGGATCGACGTGGCCCCCGTTCCATCGGAAACGCAGCACAAAGGCGCTCTGAAATCTGGCTGGTCAACTGGAGAGCATGTTGATCAATACCAGAGGACCAATCAGGGACAACCACATCTGACACTATCTCCTGGAGTCGGGCAGGTGAGGCACCTTGCAAAGCTTTCCGATTGAGAGGCATCTTCGCTCTCTTGGCCGGGTGGCCCAACAGGAAAATCTTACAGTGCATGGTGACGGGAAGATGGTCAATAGAGGCATTCCCCTCATCCAGCGTTGATCGGACCTGGGTCTCGAAAAAACCAGACTGCCATGACTTTGGCACAGCAAAATAGTCACACCGTGCCCCTTTATTGTTCGAAAAGCTCCACCATGTCCTGTGATCACCTCTATGTATGTGCTCGACCGTGGAAGGCAAAAACAAATCAAGATCAAGAACAAACTTGCGAAGGCAGTCCCCTCCAACATCCGTTGTCCCTTCAAGACCCGCGTCACCAATATGTTCGGGGAGTCCCTCAGCAAAATGCGCATTGCAGTCAGCTCCAAAAATCCTGTTGGAATATTTGCGAAAGAACGGGACAACAATCTCAGTGAGGCGTGTCCAGAACGCCAGAATATCATGCTTCGCCCGTCCACTATGAGGGGCATGGAAGGTCAGAAGCAACAAATCGATTCCCTTGCAGACTGTCTTTATAACCAAGACTTGGCTTTCCGCATGCAGGACTTGTGTCCTTTCTTTCGAGAAGATTGGTCGTGCACAGCCTTCATGTCCTCGTGCAAGCCAAATCTCCACCCCTCCATGGCCCTCTGTCGCTGCAGCAACATACCGGTAGTGGGTGGCCGAAATGACTAGCTGGTCTTTCTTCGCTCTTGTCTCTTGTAGAAAGAGAACATCCAGCGCATGGGAACTTGCTTGATCCCGTAAATACTGGACAAAAATGACACCAGCTTTAGGACCCAAGGTCAGCACGTTGTAAGTGGCCAGGAAAAGATTCAGGCCTCGCAGCTGCGAAGGCCTGGCCGTAGTATCCAGGAGCTCACTCGGCAGTCGTTGTTCAGCTGTTCCTCCAATATCCACTTGTGGAAGTTGCAGTGTTGTCTTCCGGATCAGCCTTTCATCAGCCGATAGTGGATGGAAAACCATCCAAAAAAGCTCGATCGGATAGCGCCGACCAAACACATAGGGTGAATAATCTGGTCTTCGCTTCTGTCGCAACGCCTCCTGCTGTGAAAAAGCATGCTTGGCGAAAAAATCGGCAAGTTCATTTCCAAGTATGCCTGAATGACCTTTCACATGAGTCCAAATCAATTGTGACTTTGCCTTGGCATATGCAACATATGCACACACCAAGCTTCGCAACAGCCGCAACTGTCGATCTGCTACATGTATGCCGTATTCTCCGCTTCCAGAACCCCCAGCAAGAAGCGAGCCATAGCAGAGCGAAACTTGCCGCGGAACTCGAGAAGCAAACAACCATTCAACAGCTCGGATCAGAGCAGCCACCTCCGCAGTCTTGGCATTGGACTTGTCAGCCCCTGTCCAATCTGAGTCCATCGGATCAGTTGTGACAAGGCCCCAATCATAGTCAATAATGACATACATCTCCTGCTGGCAGGCTCCAAAGACAACGAAAGACCATGCTGCCAAGTGGGACGGGCAACTGCCATTAAACGACCCGTCCGTGTAAATGGCGACTGAATCGAGCTCCTCTGGATCGTCTAGGATGTACGTGGAAAGCTCTGCTTGCAAGGGGAGCGGCAATTGTGGGACAAAGTCCACCCATCTGAGTGGGACCTTGTCCCAACATGCACCAAGCGATTTTACCAATGGGCCAAAATCAGGAACTTGGATTTCTTCGGCCATGGCTCGCTATTCAAGTTGCACAGGCTGACATTGGCTTGGCTATTCAAGTTCTGCAGGAGTGACACAGGCTGCACAGGCATATCGTCCAACACAAAAAGCGTTTCTCCGGACATCAGCCATCGATCCATTTTATTCATATCACTTGCCACCCAGATAATCTGGCGGAATTCTTGCTGCCGCACCGTATTACCCGGCGGAGGTAATCTTGCAAAGCTTGTGGCATGCTTACCCCATTTATCTTCAATCGTCAAACACATATACGTAGCTGGGCAAATGTATGTAAAGGGCCACATGCTCTCCTGTCCCAATGGACTCGAGCAGAACCGTGGGAAGGGCCGTAGAAGCCAGAGCTCCCGTCCAATCTTCCCATTCTTCAGCTGCTCGGCCGCCCTGCCTCGGAGAGAGGCTCCGTCCTCAGATGGTCCCGTTGGAACCAGCCGTGTAGGATCAAAACCTGCCGGCCTCCCGAACACTTGCAACATAGCATGTAGATCTTCTTCTTCAGGCACTTCATGATACTCGTGCTCTTGTACTCCCGGCCATGAGGCTTGAGATCCTTGACTGCTGGATGACGCCACTTGTCCTTGTGTAGTTGAAGCTTCACGTAGACGTCTCCCTTCAAGTGTTTGCAGTCGAAAAACCGATCCGGGCGTAAAGGTCAGCATCTGAGTTCTATCAATCTCCAGTCCATTGAGCTGAAGGATGTAATCAGCACGGAAATCAATATGCCATCGGATCCAGTCCACCACATGGCTGGCAGATACTGTCTGGGTTGCCACATAAGTCAGGACGTATGGTTCCCGAACTCCATGGAGCGCAACCACGATGATCACCGGAGTATCAAGTCCGCGGCAGTCCGCCATCAACAATAACGTGGGCAGGTTTTGACGCAGTTCAACAAGCGCAGGAAATACTCTGGAGTGCGAATACTCCTGTGGCGGACAAATCTGATCGCACCAGTCACTAAAGTAGTCAATCGCATGGACATCCTCAAGCAGTCTGGACGGGCATAGGATATTGGAACATACTGTCGCTGCCGCACGAAAGGTAACACACTGAACAAGCAACATCGTGTTGGTACTATACCAAGGCTGGCCTTGCCAATATTCCAACAAATAATCCCGTGCACGCTGCAGAGCCTCTTGGTAATCAACATAGTGACTTTCATTGGTGGGGGTCCACGAGCGTCGAAGCTCTCATCGACAGGGTGGTCAGAGTCGAGGGCTGTGAGGGTGGCAGCACTTCTGGAACTTCAACCACCCCCTGGCTTTCTGGCAGGTCGCTCTGCATGAAAGAAATAAAGTCTCCTGGGTCCTCTTCAGTAGTCTCAGCTGAGTCGCCGTGGCTCATGGGACCTGACAGGTCCCCAGATCTGCCTCTATGGTCAGGGGACAGCTCTTGCAAATCAAGCACCAAGCCAGCAAACATGTTGGTATATCGATCTACATCTGATTACGTCATGAATTTGGGCCGCAAGGATAGCTCGTTCGGCCTTTTCTGTCCCAACAATCATGCCAAACAGCCCTCTGGGCGTCTGTACCCCATCAACCTGGAGCATATGCAGGGTGGGGTGATATCCTCCTGCCAACAGGAGGTTCACTAGCATCGGGATTGGTCTGCTCATAGGCACTTGAGGGATCAGGACAGTCCAAGCTGTCGGCATCACTCTCCTCGAGGCCAGAAGGACTCTGCGGCTCGGCAGAGCATGATCAATCGGAGGGCAGGTTTCGACCCAATGTCTGGTGGCCCCTTCGACAGCCAGGACGAAATGGAAACTAACCCCTTGCATTGGACAAGCTTCTACTGGTGGTTTGGTCCTGACTCGGATGGACTCAATATCGTCTTGAAGCTGTCGGCGCCCATTGCCGACCAGACTTGGCCGAGCATCAAGACTGCGCTGCATAAAATCAGAACGATCGTTCTCAATCTGGGTCTCCGTACTGTCATCAGCAACCCCATGAACATAAGGGTTTCGGTGAGGTATCTGCTGTGCATGCGGGAACCTCTCATCGCTGCGGACCTGCTCACAATGCTCAGCTTTGATTGAACTTGGCCGAAAGTCGAGCTCAACCTTGGAAGCAATTGGCAACAAGATCATTTCAGTATCGGTAAAGGTCTTTGTACAGGCACCATGCTTAAAGAGAACTCGGCAAAGGGTCCACAGTCCACAGAAAGCTATTTGGCCTAGTTGGTAAAACAGGGTCAAAGGTGTGCACGGTATCCCCTAACCGCTCGAAACCCCGCTGCTCGAGCAAAGGACATGCCAACCACCAAAACAAGCGAAGGCTCTTGAAAGAAGCCTCCTGCCATCAGAACAACTTCAGCCTCTTGAGGGGAGGCTGGTAGCGGAGAATCAAGTTGCTGAGGCAATATGGTGAAAAGCGCCGATTCTACTAGTCCAGTGCCTCGCACAAGATGTAGCAGTTGCAGTGACCGCGGAGACTCACCTTGTAGTCCCCAGCAGAATGGACTCCCAAACTCTTGGTTTGGCCGATGAAAAAACCAGCCTCGCAGACGGAAGTGAGTCGTTGCAAAACCCTGCCTTTGAAAATGGCTGCGGGCTATATCGTGCCCGTGAGTTGACCATGCCGTTTCAACGAGGCCTTGAGACAAGACTAGCGGTGGCTGCCAGAATGTCCTCAACCAACAGGCACGCTGAAAGTTCTGGGTCGAGATCCTGCCAAATCCTGACTCCAAGGCAGCCTGTAGCGTCTCCGCAGCAGGAGTTGCAGTGTTCCCTCCTTCACGCTGCATCAGCGACCATGCGTCCTCATTGAGGTCTTCAGATTGAGGATTTCGCTCAGCAAAAACAATGCGCGGCAGATCATCCAAGAGGGATTGCCAAGGAAAGAATCTTGTTTGATCAACAAGCACATGTTGACTCGACTACTTGTAGGTCGATTCGCCTGCCTTCAATCACCCACCATCATAGCTTACTTGGCATCGAAATTGGTCCGAAAGGCAAAAATCATTCAGACTTATCCGTCTCAGCAGGTCTTGTGTGGTCAGGCGAATTGGGAAACGATAGCCCTTGAGCACTGGAGCGATGTCAGCTCGTATGCCAACAGCCACAACCATTGCGAGCCGGGAAATATCGTCAGTCCAAAGTTCAGTCAAGACACATATATGGCATCTAACCCACTTTGGTGGTAGGGAGTGGGGATCGGCTTCACCACAGACAATTTCACATGTTCGTGGAGCATGTACACATCCTGGAGAAACATTCGCATGCGAAACACAAGCGCAAGCTTGTCCAGGCTGAAAGCTCGTTCAATTCGAAGCGTAGTAGCACTCAGAGCATAATCTGCACTATAGAATCGGATCGGTAAGTAATGATGTTGAGTCCCTTGCGCTGTCTCTAACTCTGAAACCAAGACTTCAAAATTTGCCAGATGCGTTCGTCTATAGACTTGATTGGCTTGGATACGCCATTCCGTCTGTCTACGTAGCAGGACGCCAGCAATCTCTTGAATATCAGTTTCTTCCTGCTCTTGCCCCTGATATAGCATATCCATCTGAAATAGGAAAAACCGTCAGAAAGAGCAGCTTCATCATCCTCGCGCAGGCTCCGAACTCAGCACTGTGAGTGCATCGCCAGAAGCATCGCTGCCCGACAAGCTAGGATATGGACAGACCGCGCTCTCATCATCTTGCCTCATCCACTCAAAAAGACGAAGAAAATCTCCGTTCACAATTGCCAAATCCGGTTCATAATTGAACTGCCGACCCCGTTGGATGAGGTAGCAGTCAGCATCTCTCCCACAGCCCTTCTGAGGATCGCCAAAAATTGATGCCACATCAACCGTCGATGAGCTCATAGGAACAAGGATAGACATAGTATTGTATCTTCCGTCCACCATCACATGGCACAAAGTCGCCACATGTCTATCAGCTGGTGCATAATGCACCAGCACATGCGGGCGCGGCAGAACCATAAAGATGGGAGCTGGCTCGACGAGGACAATTTGCCTCAGCTCTCCTGGCAATTCCAGCCATAGATGTCGGCATTGGTGGAGAGCCTCTATGCAGATCAACCTCGCAGGGAGTTGGATGGGGTTGTACCATCTGATCGGCTGGCTGTTTGATGTATCCACAAATTTACTTCAAGTCTCCCAAGGGAGAAATCCAGGAGATAGTTGTGCAGCCTTGAGCGGACAGGACCATGGGAGAACTGCATCAGCCCTACAACATCTTCCTGCTCAATACGACCTTCGGGCTGTCGTCCAAGGGTGCTTGCAGTGCGTCCCTCTTCCCGCTGGAAGCTAGGAGTTGCAGTGTTAGCTCCTATCAGGGGACTCATTCGTGTATCACTCGTCCCCCTCGGCAGCTCACATGAGTCGGCAGGTAATTCGATATAAAGCCTCAAATATGAGGCGTGCGGCACGTTGATGATCTGTTCTAACTGCCAATAGAGAGGACTCGACTCTGCCTCCATCATGAAAATTCTACAATCCCTACCAGCACCAACTAAGTCAACAATCTGTTGGCCTGTGATCAGATCTTCACATAGGACAGATCTTCACATAGGACAGCAGCTCTCGTAGGCACTGACTGAGCAAAAATAACATCAATCATCAGCACCTTTTGCCCTCATCGCTCTTGTGCAGCAGTCAAAACCACAAAATCAATTGGATGCATCCTCAAAGTCAGGGGCATCATCCTGGGAAATACCATAGAAATCCCGAACTCTTCAGCTCCGGTCAAATCGGCCAGTGTCCTCACTATAGAAGTTGACAGGGAAAATGTTGGCTGAAGAATCGCAATTCGCGCAAAGTGAGCACAGCCTCCTCTCACCGCCCAAATGTGTATGGATGAGACAGCATCCTCAGCAATTGGATAGCGCGAATATAGGTACTGACGGGCCACATCAGCACTTTAATGCGACGCAGCTTCATCTATTCCGTCCAAACCTCCACTTTCAGCAACATACATGTGTAGGTCACGAAGTGCCGTTGGGGAATCAAGATCAAGCTGCATAAAACTGTGCGCATCCGACTCAACATCCAGAGTGCGTGCAGAACCATGCAATTCATCTGACTCATATTCCGGACCCTGACTTGTGATAGATGTCCGGTCAGACTGCATCGACGAATCAGCAAAACTATCACAGGTGCCCTCGGTGTCACGGCTAAATTCAGTTAGGAGAACAAAAATCCCCTCATAGACAGGTACCCTTTGCTCGAAAGAATAGGTGACCTCACCGGTGATGGCCGGGACATCCAACGTGCATTCATTCTGCCACACACATTGATTTGTAGGCATGACCTGCTGGAAGATCGCCTCCACAGTCGGGAAACCAGTCGTCTGCAGGATGATAGTGGCCCGGAAACGATCGTGGTCAGACACATACTGCACAAGCATAGGAATGTAACGATCACCCTTAACAGTGGTCACACTATTGCAGACATTGGCGCAGGCCTGACTGGAAAAAGGAAGCTAGCTCTACGACCGTAAACATGAGACCAGACACCTCTGATTTGTGGCTGGATCGGCTCAAAGAGCCTAGGGGCGAAAGTAACATATCTCCGACAGGCAAATCTGATCTCATCAGTAGGATGGAACCAGACTACTATCTGTACTGGATGCGGTACGGTCAGTCTGACATACTCGAAGATCGGATCGTGTAACCAACCAGCCGCTTGCATAAAGGAGGACGAATCATCTTCAGAAACAGGGGCCAGCGGCCTGATCTGCACCTCAACAAGATCACCATTACTATAGAAGGATCCTTTTTGGGGCATCATACCAGCAATCAATTCTACAGAAGCGAATTCATCAACCTCAGTCCACAGACGTAGTCGAAGATCTCGGATCTGGCTCTCAATCAGACAAGCCCGACTTTCGTACTGAACCGCTCTCTGTTCTTGCTGCAGTCTTCCTCGACTACTAACAACGAGGACAGCTTTAAAAGAAGGTAAGGACACTAAAGGACGAAAGACAAGGGCGTAGAGTTGCGCATTCACAGCAAAAAGGTGCGAAGGCTGCGGTCGAATGAGTGCAAAGTGACACTTCTGATCCTGACATTTATCCTCCCAGGCTCGCTTTATTGCAACACCGATGTCATCGAAGTCTTGGGGGTACAATCGAACTTGTCTCCATTCATGGCCACAGGAAGGGAGGCGGTCAGCGAACCAGACTATCACAGGAACACTGTCATCACCCAGAACGAAATCAACCAAACTTCTGTGCCCGAGACCTACAAGCGCTCCCCGGAAGAAACAACCTTTCAACGGCAGACATGCCCGGCTTAAGAGTTTCGACGTGTAATCTTGATCGCTGTGTCGTGCACCTCCGCAATTCTTCTGATCCATCTATAGGCACGCGCGTTCAGATCACTATATTGACTATCTTGGTGCGTTCGGCTTATTAGCTTGGGGACGCTTTACAAAAACCCACAATCCCCAAACAACCAAGTGCGGCCAAGCACCATAAAGAAAACGCAAAGTGTTATCGACGGATCCATCTTCCAATTGGCCGCCATGGAAGAAAATTCCGTTGAAGGGAAATGCGTTGAACCGGTAAGTCGCCGTGGTGCTTGCATGGCCCCAAACACCGTAGCGATCACCGTCTGTTGTCTTCCTTAGCAGCTCTCCGTCCAAACAGTCCATCCACAAAAACCGCGTCAAGATCCTTTAAGCACATGTCACTAACTAGCTGCTGCTGCCAAAACAGCACCTTCTCGCCCAGTCTCTTAGTCCAGGTAGATGTCTGAACGTTGAACCACCACAGATTTCTCGAAACTCTTGGCGTCGTCCCACATGTTCCACGATGACCACCAAAGACGACCATCAAATTTTCGTCAATGTTTGCTGTGTGGAACGCGAGCCCGCAAGCCTCTGGAATGGGAGTCAATTCAAGCCAGCCCCCATCTGTCCTGTTCCACTGCCACAGGTTGTTCCGGTAGGCGGCAGAGTCGCCAAGGCAGGCGCTCATACCGCCAAGCACCAAAACGTGATCTGGGCCAGCAACCACCGCGGAGTGCGCTGTGAGACGACGGGGTGAAGGATCCTGCTCCCTCCAACGAACAGTGGGGTTGCCAAGGTTCACTTCTCCCCAGTACACCCGGTCAGTGGCGACTCCCCTCTTGGCGCCCCCAAGACATCCACCAAATCGATAGATGTTGGACCCAAATTTGACAATCTTGGAGAAGACTGTGGCATCCATGCTCACGCTGTCCTTTGGCAACGTTGGCGCCATTCAAGCAAGGGTGAGCAAAAACATAGATGAACGGGCTTATTCGTGGGGGGCCTGATCCTTGAATGACAAATTCAAGGCCCCCAGCCTTGTGGTAGAGAAAACTGTTCCTAAATCTTTACATGATCAATCACTCAGCCATATCGAGAACAGAGTAGTTTGTTACAAAATCCAAGACCCCTAGGCACCAATGTGCAGGCATTTTAGCTTTACAAGTTCTTGCACCCCACCTTTCAAATTTATGGCACCCACTCTCAGCGCACCCTCGAATTCAAACCCCCCAGAGTCTGATTAAACAAATTATACAAGCGTAAACCCCAAACAGCTTCAAAACGATTCGTTTCGAATAATATAAGTCAAAAATCGATTTCTTGGCACGCCCTACTTTCACCCCAAGAGCGAACTGCTTCATCAATGAATTTTTGTCGGCATTGACATCGCTATTTGTTCGGCCACACTCCTCTCCAGTAAGCCGGGCCACAGAGACCAGCCACAGAGTTCAGGGCGCGGCCAAGACAAGGACAAGAGGAGGACAAGACCCGGACACAGAGCCCAGCCACAGAGTGGCCCGGCCAAGACAAGGACAAGAGGAGGACAAGGCCCCGCACAGAGGACAAGAGGAGGACAAGAGCCCAGTAAGCCGTCCATAGCACACGAGCGCGCTCGCTCACCCTGCTCTCTTTCTCTCTCTCTCTCTCTCTCTCTCTCTCTCTCCCGCTCATTCTTTAAGTGTTTCTTTCTCTGTCTTTCTCTCTGCACAGCGCGCTCTGAGTGCGCCTTTCTGGAGCGTGAGCGCGCCGTTCTCTCTCTCTCTCTCTCTATCTCTCTCTTTCTCTTTAAGTTTCTCTTTCTCTGCAGTGCGCGCTGTGAGCGCACCTTTCTGAAGCGTATTTCAGAGCGCGCCAGAGCGCGCCATCCAAAGCACATGAGCGCGCGCAGGCTCGCCCTGCTGTCTCTCTCTCTCTCTCTCTCTCTTTCTCTTTAAGTTTCTCTTTCTTTGTCTTTCTCTCTGCAGAGCGCGCTCTAAGCGCGCCTTTCTGGGGCGTGAGTCGAAGGTTCTCTAAAATCCTTCTGCGACTGACCATAGGCTCTCCTTCCTGCAATCTGGAAGGGCTGATCATGGGCTCCAGCGTATCGGTGGTGTTCAAAGGGACCTCCCCTTCCTCACCTTCACGGATCATCTCGAGTATCTTTGTACTCGGAACCCCCCGCTCTAACATGCGAGCTATCTCGACCCTAGCTCCCCAAGCCCCGACAACCATGACGCCGGACGTCTTCCCAAGCTTCTCTCGGGAACAGGTGCTAAGCTCAGCGTCACGGATAGTCCTCTTGGCTTGGCGGCCTCTTGGGTCCGTCCCTCCCTCCATCTCCCCGCTGAAAAACAGGACTGGGGCAGGAGGGCTGAACGGGTGAGCTTGTAGCCAAAATGGCCACGGGTCGGTTCTGCTACTGGAACATTCACTTTAGTACCAAGGCACAAACTGCGTTCTCAGGTGTTGTCCACAAAGTATGGCTGACACCACCCCAAGAAGTGGCCAGCGAAGGAAAGGAGTTCCTGCTGGCCGGCACTGTTCCAGTTCGGGAGCAGGGCGCAAGTGGCCTCATCATTGAGAAGGTCCAGGGTGCTAGTCGCCCGGCTGCACAAGGACTGGGCCTTCTGGGTTCCCCTGTTGATATCCTGCCACTGAATGCCGCGGCACTGAAGCTGATTCCAAAAGAAGGCAACCACAGTGCCTGATTCACCAGCCTCCAGGCCATGACAGTGGCAAGGCCCTGGTCTACGAAGAGCGGCCATTGCGTCCCTGGTGCTTGTGGAGCTGTGTCACCACTTGGTTGGGCCGGACCATGTGTTGGCGCAGGCGGGCCTCGATGAGCATCCACTGAGTTGTGGCTCAGCCAGGTCAGGTGTCGAAATCTTCTTGTTGAGGTTCATGTTGGGCTGTTGGAGGCTCTTGAACCTGAGTAGACAGGTCGGGCTCCGCATCAGCTCCAGGAGTCCTCCAGCGCTTTCTGTATCTGTTCCGCCTTGATAGGGGTCTTGTTGGACAGGATCATATATAAGCTTCTTCTGAGTCGGATCTCATTGCAAACGGCTAGGAATATCGGGTCTTGTGCTCCCTTGGTCTTGAGTTTGGTCAACCGGTCTAGGATTTCCTGGCCCAGTACCACGCGCAGGGGTTGGGTCTGTGGGCTCTTGGTCTGTTGATCCTTCCACTGCACTGCTGGGTTTGCTGGAGGATGTTGGGGAGCAGGGAAGTGGGACCTGCTGGCAAAAAGAGCAGAAATTGGTCGGTGCTGGCCAGCGCCTGCAATTGTGATTCGTGCCTCAAGGTGAGAGACAGGAGGTTGCAGGGCTGCCAGCTGTTGTTGTTGGCTGGAGTGGGTGCTCTGGATCCCTGTTTTTGCCTCTTCCTTTCCCCCTGCCCTTGCCCTTCAATTGAAGGCCGGGTCTGTCCTCTGGGTCCGACTCCGGTTTGGGTCGTTTCAGGGGTGGCTGAGCTAGCAGGACCCCCACTGCATCCTTCACCTGATCCATGCAGTCGGACTCGTCCATGTAGTCCCCATGTTCGAGTCCCGACATAGTGGGCGAGATTGAGCACCACTCTGGGACGTCTTGAGCCCTGAGACACCATCGGCAGCACCCCAGGTCCGGGCTCATTGCTTGTTCATACATAGATTGGACCACTGCTGTATCCACTGGATGGTGGGCCACCGGGACCTGCGGCCGTTGCAGGGGTTGGAAGAGATGACCAAGAACTCCAGCCTGCAGCAACACCGGAGACTTGTGCCCAGACTTGGACGAGCGAGGCACCGGTCCTCTGGGCCTGGATCCTGGGCCCGTTGGATCCAATCAGAGGCTGCCTGCATGGTTTCAGCATGATCATTGGCAATGCCAGTGGTGTTTTTGCACGCGGCGCCCACAAAGGCCACATCGTTGTTGTAATGCTTCACGTAGACGGGGGTCCAAGAGCCACTGGGAGGGAGTGCCTGCTGCACACATAGCCTGGACCCATGGCCAGTGCTGGGGAACATGGTCACCCGCTCCCCTGGTGGAGTCAAACCGTTTGCAGGCATTGGATTCCGTGCGTTCTCAACCCGTAGAAGTTGTTGAAGGTGGAGCGGCACACTGCGTAGTGCCATTGGCTGAGTCACGGGCCGGTTGGAAGGTGGGAGCCCTCTGGCGCCCTCCGGGCAGCCTGGGCCAAGGGACGTTGGGGCGGTCTGGGTGGGGCTGTGAGCTCGCCAACCACGTCACTTCCCTGTTGCTGGTGGTGATCCAGGTAGGATACTATGGCCAGTTGGCTGGCGACGTGGCAGGAGTGGAGTCTGTTGGTGTTGCATGCATTGGTCTGCCGGTGGTCACGACCCTGGCAATGGGGCTAAGGAAGGGCTGGGCTCGAGTCGTGCTCGAAGACGCTCAGTCGATTCTCTGGTGATATGGGACGCTGACCGTGCAATTCGACGAAGGTCCATGGTGCATGTTGTTTCCAGCACAGTGAGCCCCTTCGGGGTGAGACCACAGGCTGCAAGACCGTACACGAGGCTCGGACACAGCAGGTCCACAGGCGAACCCTGCTCCATAGGCTAAAGGCGTGACGCCTTTGGAAAGATGATCTAAGACGGGAGTAAGTGATGCGCCCTACATGGATGCGGTGCTTCCATGTTTGCATTTCGAATGGGCCATAGCTGATCTGGGCGCCCAAGTAGGTGTGCTGACTCACCCAGGGGATCAAGCTGGCGCCCTGCTGTCTGGGTACAACCAGATACTTGGTTGCCCTTGATTTGCTTGGTCCATTTCTTCAACAGCCCCGTCACCTTGCACCCGGTCAACCGAAGAAACACTGGAGTTTTACGCAAGTTCACTACAAGTTGATTGGCCTCCAGGGTGTCCAACAATTGGCCGAGTTCCTGGACTGCTTGTGGAAGATCTGCAAGGCAAGGTGTGCAAACGCCCATTTTACTACCAAGTCATCGGCGTATGATATGAGGTGCTCACGAAGCCACTCCAGTGGCCGGTCAATGCAAGCAAGAAACTGGTGCAAAATGTCAAGCAAGCATGCATTCCACTGGAGCGGAGAAGCAACAAAACCCTGCCGGGTCCCCCTATTAGTAGGGACAAGGGTGCACTGTTGCCCCCGGTGTGAAATGTGATTGACGGCACCATTCAACCATGCTAGTAAAGGATTCTGCAGATCCTCAGGACAGTTGGCACGAGATAATCCAGGTCCTAGCCGTTCCCTCGGCATACGATCAAAGGCTTCGGACAGGTCTATAACCTCAGACAGAGCCCTCCGCCCACCGTGAGTGGTGCCGCACCCGCCCGTCGCTGCCAAATGCTCATGACAGCACTCTGCCACCTGAACTCTGTCAACTCTGTGGCTGGGCTCTGTGTCCAGGCCTTGTCCTCCTCTTGGCCGCGCCCCTGAACTCTGTCAACTCTGTGGCTGGGCTCTGTGGCTGGGCCTTGTCCTCCTCTTGTCCTCCTCTTGGCCGCGCCCCTGAACTCTGTCAACTCTGTGGCTGGGCTCTGTGGCTGGGCCTTGTCCTCCTCTTGTCTTTGCTCAAGTCGGCTCTGTGGCCGGCCCCCCATGAGCGGGGCACCGTCCTGACCGGTCCATGGCTTGGCGGCTGCTTCCTCTCTTGGCTTGCACTTGGCTGCTGCTGCGCGGTGCATGGGGCGGCTGGCTCGCACTTACATCCGGATCAACCTCGAGAAGGAGTTCGACTGTGCAACCCGGCCCCAAGTCCGGGAGTGAGCCCCTGAGGATCAGCACCAGCTTCTTGGCTATCAGCTGAGGGTTCCTCCAGTCCCACGGCTGGGGGCAGAGGAGATGGGTGGAAGTCCTCCATAGACCATGTGCTCATGAGAAGATGTCAACAGGATGCCCAGGTCCAACAGAGTCGGGTTCTAGTAGACTTCCCAGTTGCAGGCTGGAGAGCCCTACTACGAGACCTGAGCAGCCTCCCCCTCTACTGGAAGGTGTGGCACTCCAGGTCCCAGCTGTCCCCAAATGACCGTTGGTCCTGGTCGATGCGGCAGGTCCTGCAGCAACACTGCCGAGCCCATGATGACGTGTGGGAAACGTTCGTCCCACAGGCCCGCACATGGCTTGCTCCACATGCACCTCGCTGGTCGAGTCTTGAGTATCTCAGCAGTCGGTCCAAGGAGTACTGGCATGCCCAACATATAGTCCCTCCCATAATTTGCCGGATTGGATGCATCCTCTTGCAAAGCTGTAGGTATGCCGCCACCATGTGGCACCACTATCGTCTGTGGTGGTCTCGGATCTACGTACGAGTTTCCATGCCTGGTTCCATGCCACACAACATGGCCGCCTGCATCAGGCTCTGACGAAACATGCTCGTCAACAGAAGAAGGATAAGTTCCAAGCCCAGATGCAGTCCGCTGCTCAGGCCGATGCGGCGCATGATCAGCCCCAGTTGCACTCCATTGTTCGTACATTATAAGCCCTAAGCAGCCAGCCCAGCAAATTCGTCTTCGTTCAAACACGGGCCTTGCACAAAGCCCTGAGGCTGAGCTGGAAGACATTCGATTGTGCGGCCGTCTACTGTGGGCCAGCTCCTCAGCCGCCAGGCCCCTGCTTTCGACTAACAGAACTGCCATTCACTGTCGAAGATCTGCGCAGACAATTTGACCAGGTCAATCTGACCAAAGCTGTTGCTCCGGGCTCACTGCAACCGGCGGTGGTCTGTTCCCTGGCCACTGAACTTGCCCAAGTCTGTCATGCGCTTTTGACTCGCAAGTGGTGCCATGTGGTCGTCTCCATCCCACCACAGTGGCAGGCGGGTTGGCTCACCCTGATTGCTAAGCGAGCTGTTCGAACACCCAAAGGTGTGAGGCCAATCGCTCTCACGGACATCCTGGGCAAGTGTGTGCTCCAGGCGCAGGTACGTCCACATGTCCTGCCCAGTCTGTGTCAGGCCCCCTTGTCAGGCTATCTACCCAGATGTTCGACAGTTGATGCCTTGATTGCAGTGTTCGAGCATTGCCGGAATGTCCGTGCCAGGGGCGCGGCCAAGAGGAGGACAAGGCCCAGCCACAGAGCCCAGCCACAGAGTTGACGGAGTTCAAGGGCGCGGCCAAGAGGAGGACAAGAGGAGGACAAGGCCTGGACACAGAGCCCAGCCACAGAGTTGACAGAGTTCAGGGGCGCGGCCAAGAGGAGGACAAGGCCCAGCCACAGAGCCCAACCACAAAGTTCAGGAGCGCGGCCAGTGAGTGTGGCCAGCGCTTTTCTTTCTAAGATAGAACCCCGACAGTAAACTGTTTGGGGAAAAACACCTGTACAAAGTACAAATCAGCACTGGTTTTGACACCCTAGGTGTTTGATCCTGGAAGGGATGCCATAACAACAAACTTTTGGTCAGAGGTTGGGGGTACAAATGGTGCTGTGCTGCAAGGGGGCTGGTGGTGCTGTGTCGATGCGGGGCTCTAGGTGTATCGTGAAACGGGACCCGCAGGGGAGTCTTGCAGCCTCGCGAACGAAGTCTCGCAGAAGGTCGTCTCCCAGAAGAGGCCCCAAACCCCAACCCTCCCTCACGCCTGTCAGCTCTCATACATGTACGTCACTGGCGCCTAAAAGGCTCAAGGACAATAGGCCGCTTGCATTGCACGCTTTCGCGCGGTTCACTCGCATTCGAAGCATTCCTTTGGAGCCGGGGCAGTGTTTTTTCAAAGGGAATCGAACTCCGTTGCTTGCACTTTCGTGTGAATAAGTCGTGGCGGAGCCTGCTGCTACCGATGTGCAGTGGACAGGGCTGTTCTTCAGCCTCACTTTCCTCAGCTTCTGGCTTCTGCTTGGGGCTGGCAGCCACTTGCTCAGATGGAGGGCCTTGCGTGTCTTCCAACCTGAGTTTTTTTCACTATATATAGCTTTTTGTTGGTGGTGTGGCTGTTGACTCAAAGCTCTGCTTCTTTTGCAATGGCCCCACCAGCATCTCAGCAGTGTCACTTGAGCGCATAACCTCCAAAAATTGCCTGGTGCCTGCGGCCTTCTTCAGCAAATAGATTCGAGGAGATTGGGAATGCTACACTTGATCAAGGATGCCACTGTGACAGCAGAGTGGGGAGGCAAAGGGAGGTTCTGCCTTGATGATGTACCACAAACAAGGCACATGTCTGCAAATTTCAAAGCTCCAGGCAATTCCCTGTCTACCTTTTAAATCGATTGGCTGCATGTTCTTGATTTGGGGGTTGTTGCACTGCTGCCAAATTTTCTGGCAATCTCATGTGGTTTGTGTTAGACCGGCTTCCAGGAACCACAGCAAAGCAGCAACGCCAGTCTATAGCAACGTAGCTTTCTACGGGACAGATGCGCATAGCAATGAACATTAAAGGAATTGAACCCTGGAATGTCAAGGATAGAGTCAAAGTTAGGAGGCCAAACAGCCCTAAATCAAGAGCCAGCACTGGACATGGCAGAAAAGTTTGATGAAGGACGATGGGGGAAAACTGTCCTCCAAGCGGCCCATTGCTTTGACCAAGCTACCTTCAAGGAACTCACATGAAAGTTCCTGCTTCTTCATCTAGCTCTGGAACAGGGCAGTCGCGCAGGCCTGTGGAAACTCAAGCCAAAAGACCCATCAAGAGTTGGCTGAATTTGATAGGGATCTCGCAGAGTGAGGTCTGGGGTCTCGCAAAAGGGAGTCTCGCAGAAGAGGGCCTGGGAGAAGGGCAGAAGGGGGTCTCGCGAAGGGGGACCTCCTGAAAGATGTCTCGCCAGGGAAACTCGCAAACAGTTCTCGCCCTCGCAGCTTTGGGAGCTTCGCCGCTCCGGTCGGTTTCTCGCAGCTTCGTGGCTTCTCACAGCTTTGGAGCTCCGGTCGTCTTGACCTTCCCGGACCTTCCCTCCCGGCGCAATGTCTTTAGTGGCATGTGATGGTATGAGTATAGCTCCCCGCTACATCCAGATCTCAAGACCAAGGCGCATCAGTAACTTGCACCAATTGAAACCCATCCACATAATTGAGCTCGTCTGACTCGTCTTCGTCGCTCTGGATCAGGGAGCTTTTGCAGTAGCACAAGGCTTCATGGCCAGGATTTGTGGTGTCTGAGCAATCGATCCCCGCTGGGCTTGCACCATCGTAGTAGACGCAAAGCTCTGGAGCTTTAAAGAAAGGAGTCCCTGCATAGCTCCTCCCAAGAATTATCGAGCATGTTTTTCCTAGACTGCTCAACACTGATGCCACTGTGGCATCATCATTCACTCTGGCCATGGTATTCTTGTCGCAAAGGTCAACTCCACACACATCGTCGCAGGTGCCCCCTCCAAGCAGAGATGACGGCACGGCGGGCGAAACATTATGCAATAAAAGGATACGAACACAAGTGGGGCACACTGATAAGAGAGGAAAAATAGACTGACTAGTAACCTGTGGGTTTGTGGCCTAGAGCACCTCCCACGTTTCAGCATGTTTTGAAGGCCTGCAGCACTCAGCTGCCATCCAGTGGTAGGAAACGTGCCTGTCGCGGTGCTCGATGTGATGGTCGTGGTCGTGGTACTCGGTGGGGACGTGGTCGCTGCCGTAGTCGTCGAGACCAAGCAGTAGCAAATGCGCTTTCCTGGGCGAAGAAAGCGTTGAAATCGTTCCAACAGCCTGTCCCCGGAACAATTCGTCAAAAGATCCATAAAGACCAATACTCTCTGGCAAACTCGCAAGCACGGGAAACACGAACACGCAAGCCTTTTGAGCAAATCGAGGCGGCCCTTATTGAATGTGGATGTGGCAGAACATGCGGTGTTGCCCGCCGCTCCCCCATAAGGGAAGCACGTGCCCTCTCGCCACATAGGGGCAGCTGCCCAGTTAACACCCGGGTCAAGAGTGCACGACGAGCCCAAGCTTGTAGACACGGCCACCAAATCCTTGGACTTGCTGTTCAGGACACGGAAACAAAGCACCATGTTCCCAAGGAAAACGTTCACCCGCAGCGCAAAATGAAAACCATCCTAAGCGAAACCAAGGCTCTGCTCCTTGAAGTTGCTCCTGCTTTTGGGTATCGCAGTTGTCGACTCCACATACATCATCGCAGGTTCCTGACCGGCAAAGAAAGGCTGGTGTTTCCACAGGGGCAATGCCCTTCTTGCAAACCGGGCAAACACCTACCATGTTCCGATGTTGCCTGGTACATCTCCTTTTTGCATCTAGGCCTCTGCGCCTCGTGCAACACCTGTCACGGCCCATGAAGTCTGGCGTGCGTGGTAAGACTTGAGGCGCCTGGATCTGGGCTGAACTTCCAAACGCCGTCAGCAGCTGTAGTGGTGGTGGCACTCGTGTTTGTGGTCGTGGCTGCCGTAGTGCTTGCTGTCGTGGCTGCCGTTGTAGCTGCCGTTGTGGCTGCCGTTGTGGCTGCCGTTGTGGCTGCTGTGGTAGCTGCCGTGGTGGCTGCTGTGGTGGCTGCTGTTGTGGCTGATGTGGTAGCTGCTGTTGTGGCTGCCGTTGTAGCTGCCGTGGTAGCTAGTGTTGTGGCTGCTGTGGTAGCTGCCGTGCCAGTGGTCGTGGTCGTGGTGGCAGCACCAGTTGTAGTACTGGCTGTTTGTGTGGTTGTGGAAGTAGTTCCAGTCTCCAGCACTTCCACTCCTTCAATCAAAGCAGCAGCTTGGGGCTCTGCCGCGGCAGGCAACGCTGCAGCCACGTTGGGGTTGCCACAAACAACTTGCAGCCTCAGGGCGAAAGACTCCGTGGATGTAGGGAATGAACATGTGACAGAAATGAGATACAAACAAACAGATCTGAAAGCAAAAGAGTTTGTATTTGTATATCTGTCCCATTCTTTTTAAGCAAATTTCTTATGGAGCTGTGCCCGCACGTTTGTATCTGTTGACGCTCCGCCAATCTGTCCAAAATGATCGACAGCGGTTTTTGAGAACAAACGAAGTCAAGTTGCAATCAATCATGAAACATGCCAACGTGTCTATCTTTGGCCCTGGTTCGCAAATCCTGTCGTGAAACGAGCAGCTCTGTCAGCATCTCATGGAGATTGCCCTCTCCAAACACTGGAACCGCATAAGTTGCAAGGTAGCCGCAACTGTCTGCCACGGAGTCGTCCACAGCAGAGGCCCGACTTTGAAGAAGAGACGCGGACCCAGACCCAGACAATGAACCAACAATCGTGTTCAAAGCATCCACCAAGCCTTGACTCGTCGTGTGGACTCGAAACATGTCACAACACGTTTCCAACCCATGATTCGGGCTGGGTTGGTTAGTGCGGACGACTGCTTCAGCTGCTACAAGAGCTTCTTCAGCCTTTGAGAAACAAATGCTTAAAAGTAGAGTTCTCAGTGTTGCCATAAATTGCAATTGGAGATAATTGGAGCTATGCACATTGGACTATGCAACTATGAATTCATGTTGCCAATAAAGCCAGCTTTGAGACTTGACAGCGAGAAACCCAGATTGTTGTTGTAGTAAGTGTCATTGGCCGCGTAGTTGATGACAAAATCTGTTGCCAGCAACGTGCTGCCTGACATGCTGAACCATGTGTTGGAGAAGTCCCTGACCAATCTCGCGTCGCTGCCCGTAAGGCCATCAGCCAGGGCCGAGAAGGTCGCTTCAAGTGCTTCTGACGGGCAAATGGTGTTTGTCATTGCACCAGTGTAGAGCAAACACCCCATGCACATACCCCTTCAAAAAACATTTACAATATTAATGGTCACATCACAAATAGTAAACCACCGCAGTGCCCACCGCGCAGCTTCTAACACCTTTTGCACCTTCACAGCGCCACCTGTTATCATCATCAGAATACCTTGTAACTTCCCTCCGCCTGCCACACATGCAACTTGAAGCACATGTCAGCACCTCAACCCCTGTCATTCATTCAGCGTATCCTACAAGAGTGCCACAACTGAGTGCCCTACCTTCCTCACATTTCTCGCTATATGCATAAAGCACGAGCTAGATTTTTCTGGGGTCCAAGTGCCTTGCATTTGGGTTTGTGGCTTCTATCAAGTTTTTTTGACCCGCAGTGAAATCTGACCTTAACACCTCGACAGGCTACTCAAAAGACCATATAATAGCTAGTATAGCAATTCACTGTAAGATGGCACATGAAAACAGTCCAAACAAAATGGCATCTTGATCATCTTGCAGTGAATCGCTACAAAATATCCACTTCGACCTTTGTTGAGTCGAGGTCAGTCTTCTGAAGGCCGGCCATACCAGCCAGTTGAGGCTTTGTGAAGGTCAAAAGTATGTAATGCGTGGGAATGTAGGTATTAAAAATCTATCCCGCTGCCAAGTGCCTTGCTTCAGGATTTCAACTCATGCGCATTGAGTCTATTGATGTGGAGAAAGTCTGATCTTGAAATCATATCATTTGGGGGTTCGGTCCCTGTTCGCAATGGCAGCGTATTCCAGGATGACTTCCCAAATGATCCAACTGCCATGACATCTTGTCCTTCAAAATACCCTCTTTTTCGGCCCCAAGCAACAAGCAACCCAACTCAGTCATAGCCTCGTGAGGTTTCCAATGCCTTCAAAAGATTGATCACATCCGGTAACAAAGTGGTCGTGGTGGTCGTTGTCCGTCGTCGGAACCTCCGATCTTGCCGACGGTGCTGTCGACCTGGATTCCAGGCATGCAAAATCCAGTCTGGTTATTGGAGAATCTTAGCTCCAGCAAGCGAATGGACACCTACGGCATCTGTACGCGACTGGATGTGCGCACAAGCCGTACCACCTCTACTTTCTGACTTGAGAGGAGGGAGACACGAAAGGTAGGACAGCGGGAAGAGAAGAGAACGCGAGAGGCAGGAACAAAAATGCAATGTTCGACATGGTGATTTATCCCCTCGGAGGCGACCTTCCGTAAATGTGATTTCATATGCACTCTAAATGTTCAAACATATGCTCTCGAAATGTTCACAAAGATTCTTAGGAAAACACACTTGCCCCATGGCTCAGATCATCGGTGAGCATTACATCGGAGCATCACAGGATTTAAACTATCCTGAAACCATAAGAGGCTCACGAAGACGGTCCCCAGGAGAGAATTGACGTGCTTCACAAAACAAACTCTATAGTATGTATGCCCTCGGGGAACACCTTTCGTGATTAGAATTTCATATGCACTCTTTCTGATTGTTCAAGAGGGTTTCAACTATCCTGAAATCATGAGAGGCTCAGGAAGACGTTCTCCAGGAGAGAATTGAATTTAGAAGGGGGGGGGGTCGGTATTGAAAAATCAATTCCCCGGGGGGGGGGGGGGGGGAGGGGGAAAGAAATGGGGAGGGGGGGGGGGGGGGGGGGGTTGAATTGAGCAATCAATTATTCGACCCGGACTCGCCGACACTTGCTTCGCAAGACAAACTCAAGGTATATCCCCTAAAGGGCTACCTTTCGTGATGTGCTACTTCCACCCTCATTCCCTCACGCAACAGCGTCTGCGGTTCAGGGTCTCGCGCAAAGAAGAAACAGGAACACGCAGAAGAGAGTTGAGTAGAAAATAAGATAAAATAAGCACATATCAAAACAAATCTAAGGAAATACATGGTAAAACAACCACCAACGTTTGGAATCGATGATTGAACCCGCCAAACCCGTCGACCACTTCGCGGAAGACCACTCAGGAAACCACTCGGGTGATGTCCAAGCAACGGTGGCGTCGATGCAACCGATCGTACTGTTGCGAGTATGGGTCATCCAGAAGCCGTTCGGCATGAATCTGAACGAAACCTTTCACGTCACCCTCTGAGAGGTTGCAAAGAGATCCACAGCTCCAGGCCGGCATGATCAGCGCAAGAAGTGGCACCACAAACATGTTCACGTTGAATCACAAGTATATATATGGAAAGTGTAAGTGCTGAGGGCCCAAGATGGCGGCAAACTGCTGGCTGTAGTCGCACACATGTGACAGTCTTGGGGCACAAAACTCACACTTTTGCCCGAAAACTGCTACCATTCTATTCCCTAGGGCTCCAACCACATCGTCAGAAGGTGGTTGGGGTGGGTTTGGGTGGTCTAACTACCTTCTGAGGATGTGGGATGTGTTTCTTTCTAGTTTCCCAATCTAAAGCAGACCAACGCCATTACCAACGCCTGCATGTTTGATCATTGGTAGTCTTGAACACTTCCCAAGCCGTGGCCCTTTCTCTCGGTTCTTACAAAGGAGTGGTCGCGAGTGATCGTATCATCATTTGGTACTCATAAATTTAGACTATATATCCCAGACACTCCATGTATGCCATATATGCCTACATTGGGGTGGTTTGGGGGGTCAATGTAGGAATATATGGCATACATGGAGTGTCTGGGATATATTAGGGCGGGATGAGAAACCTGAGTTGGCGAGGTTATTGTATAGGACCCCCCAAAGCCAATGAGGTTCTGAGATTGAACCAAATTGGTCCAAATTGGAAATAATTCTGAGAACCAAATACCGCAGAAAACCCATTGAAAAATTCGAAAACGGCCACAGGAACATACAAGAACCCTATCTCTTGACATCATCAGGTTTCTTGCCAAAATTCCGCAACGACCTCCACCACTTCGCCACTAAAGCTCACTCCTGCTGGAACCAAGCATGAAAAGCAGCAGCGTTGGGGTCATGGCGACCTCCGGGCTGCATTCAAAATCTTCTTTGCCTCTTCATTGTCTGCTAATTGAGTATATCAGTTATATCTGCACTCTAGATTGGAGGCCACCACTATTAGGTTGGAGGCTATTGTTTCTAGGTACGTGCGCCTCATGAGGCGACGTCGGTCTTCAAAGAAAACGACCCTAAGAACATCCTTAGACATGCCGCCCAATCACTTCTCAGAGGCTCAAAGGGGCTTCCGCCGCTGGCAGTCGGCTAGACTCAATGGTCGAAGGCGGGTGCCGTGGCAACTGCCCCCTGGCGATGCCAGTCGTCTATTCAATGTACCCAGCTGGTTGACCAACTCTCCTGCAACACTTCAAGGCCACGGAACAAACATCTAAACAAACATTTGCGGTGAAACGTCAGCGAAGAAACAAGCAAGCTCCACCAGCCAAGGGCTTAAAAACACAGGTCTTTCTGTCTGCAATTCTCCCTCGTCCTGTGCGAAAAAGGGCCCTCAAGGCTTGAGCCTCAAGGTGATCAACATCAGAAGCAAGCCGAGTCTGCCGACATCAAAAAAACACGATGCCAAGCAGTGACAAAAGACAGACTGGAGCGGTTTGGCCTGCATTTTCTGTACACAGGTGAGGGCACCAGTGGTTCAACGGCAACCTCCATGGAAGTGGTCCAAGCCCTGGCAGGGGTTTCCCCCCGTGTGCGTCGAACTTCTGAGGCGATGGTTTGGAATGTTTTTTGAAACCTGTTTCCCATTCCCAGACACGACCTGTCTGGGACTGCCATTTTTTTGGGGTGGTGCCGGGTCAATGGGGCGGCATATGTGGCAGTCCCATGGAGTGTCTGGGTTAGGAAAGCACGAATCGTCGTTGAACCCCCCTCAAAGGGGTACCGGGTAGGTGAGGGGTAGAGGCACACTGTTCCGTGCTTTGTCAGCGCTTGTTCAAGGTGGTCTACGGCGTCAAGGTCCGTTCTTCTGGCCCGGTTCTCGCGGTTTGCGGGGCTGTCGTGGTTCGCATGGTTCTCGTAGTTCTTGTGGTTTTTTGCGTTCTCGTTTTCTCGCCTTCGGTTCTTGGCAGGGGTTCACGGGGTTTTTGTGGTTCATGGGGTTCATTGGGGTTCTCACAGTTCGCTTCCGGTCTTTGGGCGCTTTAGAGTTAAGAGATCGGCCTGGAGCCTTACTCTGGATTTTGCTCTAAAGGTTTATTATCATTTGGTTATCATTTTTTATCATTTGTGTATATCGTTTTTTTATTGTTTTTTTTATCGTTTTTATATCAACTATTTATGTTTTGGTCCTGCGGCCCGGCATACTGGATACAGCCAGGCATATCGATTTTTTACTTTTTTATTGTTTTTTTGATCATTTATTTATGCTTTGCTCCTGCTGAATGATAAACAATTTTTTTTGGCACGCAGACTCACTGTCTTGTTGCCTCTTTGGGGTGGGGGTGAGACCTCTCTCGACGACCCAAGCGGTCGGAGTGTCCTACCTTCTGCTTCCAAAATCTGAATGCATAACGGTAGGGAGGTAGGGATCCCACGGAGATTGAGCCGCCTGAAGAAAGGCGTCGTCACCAAGCTCAATCTCCTCGGGGTCCAAACTGCCTGCACTTGCTTCTTTGAAGCCATCTACAACTGCATGTGCAATGCTTAGGCACAGCCTTGGAGGATACTCCTTCAGCTCACTAGTCGCGAAAGTGCCCTCCGCCGTGCGACCGATCGACCGAGTTGCAGGCATCTCAGACGATCTTTGTTGTTCAAGACGTTCTTCAAGTGTTCGAAGGCCATGAACCATCAATGCTGTGGGCTTTGGAGACTTTGCCCCGAACTGTCCCTGCCAGACTCGAAGCTTTCTCATAGGTAGCAGCGCCAGCATTGCACGTAGGACCTTCAGGCGCCAAATCGACGCCAGACTTGCATCGTCTTTTGGTTCATCCGGGTGCTCGAGCAAGCAACCTGTTGCGGCTCTAATGCAGTCGAGCACGAGGATGATCGTGAACTGCAATGCAAGAGCCGTGAGCCAACAATGCACTGGGTGTGTTCTCACTGGCTCAAGCCAATCATCCCCCAAGGTTCCTGACTGGATCTGAGGACCCTTGGCTGACTGGCACTGCTCTCATCTTTGAGGCAGACTCCTCTCGCTCGTGACCAAGTTTCACATGGCGGACCTGCAATGAGCGCTAGTATGCGACCTGCCTTGATCATCTGTCTCAGCCATGACTGTGCATGCGCATCTAGTAGGTCACATCGTTCGTCTATTGCAAGGTCGAACGAAAGGCAAATCACTGAGTGACTTGTCTGTCTTGCAAGTTCCTCAATCCAGTATTGGATATCTGCTTCACGTCGGCGGCCACTGAACAAATGAAGCACATACTTGGCTCTTTGCTTGGGAACACAATCCAAGGACAATGCACGAAAGTTGCAGTCAACAACAAACGCTATATTGCCGCAAATGGGTCCATTCCAGTCCAGGGACTCGGTTGGAACTGCAATTTGTTGCCATAGTCCTTTCAGGACGTCCCAGACACGGCCAAAGTATCTTCTATTAGTCTTCTATGTTCCGGAGAGCATATTGCGATGGTCTTGTTTGCCATGCGAATTGCACCCTCCTGCTTTAAATACTCTTGGCCGAAGGTGCGAAGCAAAAAGGATGCTGCACTTTTAACGCCATCTAAGAATGAGTGCAGTTCCTCTTCAACAGGAGCTAGGCTGAGGAGGTAATGGATTGCAGCCTCCTCGAAGGCTTCTACATTTTCGACACCCGACGATTCATCTTGCATCAGAGGTCGAAGTGTAGACCACCATGCTTTGGGTCCTGCACATTGCACTCCAGCTAGCGGCGGAATCTCGAGCTCTCTGGCAATTCTATCACCTCCAAAATCTTCCGGGTCGAGATCACTTTCCTGGATAATGCTCCAGCATGTGCCCCTCTTATATTGCCAGTGCTGCTGAAGCGCTTCACTATTGCCGTAATACTTTAGGCAGACCGGGCATGTGTCTCCTTTCGCATAATAGTATTGTGCAGAAAAGACTTCGTGCTGCCTATGCTTGTGCACTCCAAGAGCTTTGAGCGTGCCAAAAATCTTATCACAGTATTGACAGCGAAAGGAGCCTTTGACTACTCTCTGCACATTGCCATGTGTTTGTTCAAAAGAGGCAACGCCAATTTGTCTCAACATCTTGAGTGCCTTGCTTTCAAACTCATGCGCTTCCTGGAGTCTGTGAGCATAATTACGGCATGCTTTTCCAACTTGTTTGAGATGCGTCTTCCACTCGGTCCCTTTATCTGCCAAGGTTGTGACAAGATTCTGAATCTGTGAGACCTCAGGAATGCACAACCAATCTGGACACAAACGATTCTCTTTCAACCAGGTCAAGTCGGAGTATAGCATATTGTGGAGCCAATTTGACTCTCCCTCCAAGATTGCCCAGAAATCTGCGTCGGCAAACTGACAAATCTTCTGAAATTGCCGCAACCTTTCAATTCTCAACAGTTGCCTCGGGTGCAGAACTCCTAGTTTGGCCACAATCTTTTCATTGGATGCTTCCTTCCATTCATAACCATACAAAGCAACTGCAAGTGACCTCAATAGTCTGAATGCAGCGGTGTCAAAGACTTGCCATTCTTGCTGCGTCAAAAATGACCAGCATGATGCGTGATGGTAGAATTTAGATCTAACGATTGCATCATAAATGTGCAGCTTGACTTCCCTGGGAATGGCTCGGTTGGCAAACACATGTTTACGTAGGGCACGAAAGGCACTTCCTGCAATCCCCGCCCTAGAACGAACTTCTGTTTTTTGATTTTGGTGAGCTCTCCCGACCATACCTCCTAGATGCTTGTAGGTCGTGGCAACATGGACAGACCGAGTTTTGCCTTCAAAGTCTCGGAATGATATTTGATTGCCCATATCAATCGCAACTTGACGCTTTGCCTTGGTGGCGTTCAACCCATGGAAGCTGAAAATCACTTCGGTCTTTCCTTTACCCAGATTTAATTCAACGCCCAAGCTTGCAAATGCCTTTGACAGGCGGTCACATGCAATACTTGCCAAGTCGATCAATCTGAACGGATCTGGGTGTGACACTAGTACACATAGATCATCAGCCCATACTGGGAGACACGTGAATCTTCGACTATCCAGCTGAACTACGATGTCTAGCTCGTGGAAATCAGACTTTAACTGCCTTATGACACTACCGAATGCGATTGACCACAAGAGATCTGCCAATGGATCACCCGGACGCGTCCCAGTCATGGAACATGAAGGCATCCCTTTGACTCCCATTGTAGTCCAGACATCTTCGAAGAGTGATTGCACGATGTTGCCGATCTTAGTGGGCACAGAACACTGTTCAAGTGGACATCGAGCTGAAAAAGCCTCTCCTATATCTGCTGCTTCATGTGTTCCGAACATGGCATGCGATCCAGAAAATCTCGTTGCCGATCTGGTGACCACTGCCTGAACCATAACACATCACGAGCCATTTGATAGTAGGCTTGTTTTGCATCTAAGAATATCACCATGGAGCTAATTTTCTTCTGATGACATGCACCCTGGAACAGCCGTACTGCCTGAGCCGGCAGGGATGTTGGCATGCCTCTTCTAGCTCCTCCTTGTAACGGGGATGCAAACGATTCAAAATAGGGCATCAGTTTCTCACGGTATGCTCTATGTGTCATTTTTGCAAGCCCCTCTTGAAGACTGATCTGTCGCCAGTCCTTTGCGTGTGGTGAGATTCCATTACTCTTCGGAATTGGCACGATCATGCTGCCTTGCCACTGTAACGGCTCTTCAAACCGCAAAACGGACTTCAGCACAAGTGGGTAGGCTTTTCGTGCAAAGTCTGGTGCAGCATTCCTAAGCAGGTCAATTGGTATTCCAGACAACCCGGGCGCTTTCTTTCTGGCAAACTTCAAAAGCGCCTGCTCACACTCTTGGAGAGTGGGAACATCGGCCGAGGTAAATACCTCATTTGATTGCACACTGTCCTCAAAGCGCTGGAGTGCTTTCTCTTGATGCTTGTGCTGCAGGGCTATTGGATCGACGAAATATCCTCTTTCCGACTCTTGGAAGTGCTTTTCCCAGATTTCATATACTTGCAGGGGCGTATCGGCTACCTCCCCGTCTGGCGTTTGCAAAGCAGGCAAGCTGAACTTAGTCTTGTATTTACGAGTTTTAGTCAGCTTTCTACTAAGCCGTTGAAAGAGGTGCTCAAGCCCTTCTTTCGAGGCTGCAGTGACCGAATCCGCCACATAAGCTTGCAACTTGTGCTTTGCAAGATTCTGGTACTGTCGCATCAACTCTCGCGAAAAACGCTCGAGGCGTACTTCGCATCTCCCTCCTTCAGAATTCCAGCTACGAAAGTCCGGTAGAGCACAATCCTCCTGCTTGTGGCATTTCCATGCTTGAAAGAAGAACCATGTCTGACAGAAACTTCGGAATGCTTTCAACTGTTTCAGCCAACCCTGTGCGAGACGTCTTTGTCTGACTAACTGAATAGCTTCTTGGTCCAGAAAGGGTTTCTTGGGCTGTTTCTTCTGCTGAGGGAAAAGTTTTAACATAGCCATGTTCTTCAAGCATCTGCGCATGGGAGGTGGCATCAACTTCCCAAGGAATTTGCGGAATTGACAGCGCAATTTGCTTGCACATATCCACCCCGGCGTATTGATGCTATCTGTATCGACCCGAGGCTTTTTCTTTGAGAGGCCATGGAAACTCTTGCTAATCCATGTTTTAAACTCTATCCCTACTGGCAGATGGTCAATTTTATCTCGGCCAGTGTCGAAAGAGCTCAGATCAATACTGGTGCCACAGGATGCAAACTCTGGAGATGTGGCAATATAATCTAGACATGATCCACCTTGAACTTCATCTGCATCAGCTGCTGTGGAATGAGACCAAGTAAACAGGGCTCGACCTTCGTCATCTTCTCGAGTTCGGATGACCAGATCCTCGGCCTGCAACCAATCAAGAAAGAATTCTTCAGCAGGTGAACTAACATTGTAATTTGATCGGCTGGCAACTAAGTCTCCCGGTCTCAAAAGCTGTGCATTTGCATCCGCAAGAACAACTATATGATGATTAATGGGAACAGCTTGTCTGACGGACTTGGTTGTCTTAGACCACCAAAGTTCCTGCACTTCTTCCCCTAAGTGGTTGCTTGGCGCGTGCATGACAACCAGTGCAAACGGAGCATTTCCTGCAGCAATGGTTACAATGAGCAATCTTGGCTCTCGCACCTTTACCATTGCGGACTGAATATCCCAGCCTTTCTGTTGTTCTTTTCCTTGTATAATGGTTTTCTTTGTATTCAACCAAAGCTCACACCCGAAGTTGCCATGCTTGTCTGCTGCACTTCGGAATACTTGCCAATGATCGAATCTAAAATCATTCGGACTACGATCTTGGCTTTCCTGAATGCCAACAGCACATATCTGCTCCTGGTCGAACTGTTTGGACAAAAATTGCCTGCGTCCAGGAACATGTACTGAGCATGCATTATACGAAACGAATCTGGCATTCAGTCCTACTGCCTCCTCTGTTGGGCTGCTCGTTGTTGGCAAGTGGAAATCTACAGCAGGCTGCAAAGGAGGAGCTTCAACTACAAACATACCGTTGAGTTGAACTGGCATGTCACTCACATCCCCAGATGCCTGCAAAGCCCATGCCCATTCATGTTGCTTCTTAGGGTCAAACTGGGTATGATTTGTAGGCTGGATTCTGCCCGTACGAACGGCTCCTGCAAGCCTATCTACTGCTTCATTCCATGGATGCCCACTATGTCCCTTAACGTGTGATACATTCACTTCCGTCTTTTGCTCTAGTGCCATTACTCGATGCCGGACTGCAGAGGCAAGGCTGGAAAAGGAGTGGATTGCTGCCCGTCCAAAAGCAACATCTGCCGCAGATGTGCTATCAACATGGAAATTGCATCTATTGGTGTTGGAACAAAGGATCTCCGCAGCATTTCCTATCCCAAGCAGTTCATGCTGTCCCTGCTTCTTCTGAATGAGCTTCTTGCCGGCCAGCAATGTATCCCACATAGCTGAAGGGCGTCTCGGATGGACATTCCATAAGGATGATCGCTGCCCACCCAGCCTCATCAGTTTCGTTGAGGTATGAACCGTCCGTAAAGACATGTATGGTGCCTTGGCCGTGACCTGTCCAGTCAGGTACTGACATCACGGCAGCAGCCATATCATCTGGCAAGTCTTCTACAAACGGTCTATCCCTTTGGACTTGACTGATCAAAGACATAGGCTCCTGATACTTTTCGTCATGAACATTCAAGTCGAGTAAGAGAACTTCGTCTGATTCAATGATTCGACAAGCTTCTACAGACGTCCTCCACGCTCCCTGGCTGTTCTGAGCCAATGCATTTGTCTGGGGAATGCACTACATCTAGAGCAGTCAATCTTTCATCATGTTCCTTCTGTTTCGTATCTGAGTACTCCTTCCAAATGTGATTCCCTTTTGGCGAAGGTGTACACAGGAAGGATTCAACCACGAAAAAGACCTGTCCGGGCAATAAGACTGCCTGTCGGCCATTCTCTCCTTTCAGACGACATTGAAAAACCATCTCCATCTCCTGCAGCTTGCTATATTTAGCTACATAGCAGAGTTGCACCTCTTGACCGCATAAGAATATGGGCAAAACTTGACTAGTTCTGTCCATGATGAACCAATGGTTCTTTCCAATGCTGGTAGGTGCAGGGCGCACCACATAGTCGTCTGAGAGCTGCGGCAACATGGCTTTGGCTTGTTGTTCATCTTTGCAACCCTCTGGAGTCCACAAAAAAGGTGGATTGTCTTTCAATTGCTCGAACCGAACATCATTCACGAAGCTTTGCCAACTATCTCCTTGTTTCTTTTCGTGCGCAAGTTGGAGCACATAATCATTACTAACGGCATTATCCTGAACAAATCTCTGTTCTACAATGATTCTGGAATTGAAGCATCTTTGCTGGATTACATCGTCGAAATGCACTTTTCGACTTCCATTGCCAGGCCTTGGAAGTCGATTCCATGCATGTCGTGCAAATGACGTATTGCTTTTGACCGCTTTAATCTGAAGCAATGTTGTACCAGCACTTGAGCTATCACTAGCCATTGCCATTTGCAACTTTCGTGGCATTTTACGTGCTGGGAGGCATACTTCTGTTTCCGCAGTAGCAGCAATAAATATCTGGATCATGTCTCTATGCCGCAAGACCAACGGGTCATCCATATTCTTCCAATCGCCATTGTGTCGAACGATACAGCTTTGGCCTTCCTGCTGGCACTTGCTCAGCTTGCCATAATCACGGAGAAGATCATGCACCGTGAGCCGTCCAATCATAAAGACTGCTTTGACCCATTCCTCTTCTTCGTCAGTCATGGCAAGCAGAACCACAACATTATTGGTTACAAAAGCAGGCTCAATCAGGACATGGACATGCTGTCGATGCCTAAGTTGATGGCTCTCTTTCCAAGTTTCATCAACTGCTGGGCGCACTCAGCTACTATCTTGTAGCTCTGGCCAGCGTGTCTTAAGTTTTCCATCTATAACTCCCCAGGTGTACCATGCCTGCAAGGTCACGACCATGGACTGTGAGACAAACCGAGTCGGCGGTCGAAAGATCTCCATCGTTTGCATATCTCGGAATTCTCTCCTCAGGATGGCTACAATACGAAGATCTGGCGCTTCTGTGAAGAATGGCAGACCTACTGCAAAGATGGTCCCGAAATTCCAGTTAGGGTTGTGAGGCGGTCGAATCAGTGCAGTCTCCTCATGTCGCTGAATCAAGTGGACAAGAGTCCCCACATAGTTCCAGCAGATTTGATCAGGTTGCAAGGCCGCTCCATACCTTCGAACTTCACAAAAGGCCCCTCTTTCCGGACCGAACATCAACACGCAAAGTTCTAACTGACTGGTTCTTTTCGGAAGCATGATTGGCACCATAATGGTATGAATAAAATCTCCTAAAACTTGTGTCTTTTCAATAAGCGCGGCATGCCAGCCTCATGAATACTGCATCATCATCAGCACAATATACTGATTCTTCATGTATGATTCTTTCAATCTGAAAGACGATCCTATCTAGATCCGGCCGCACATCCGCCAAAACATCACTTATCGAAATTGCATTTCTCTCTTGCCAACTGTATGATGTTTCCACATCGAAACTTTGGTGCCTGAACTTGGGCCGAAAGAAGTGAATTCTGTCAGCATTGTTGAGGTCTTCATCATTCCACACGATCTGTAAGGCATCTAGGATGGGGTCTCTGCCACCTTGTGCGATGCCCTCCGTACGACGCGGCGGTGGATCTCTCAGGTTTCGTGCGCCTAGTACATCAATGACACCAGGCAAAAGTCGAACAAAATTTTGCCAAAGTCCAAGACTTGCAGCGCTTTCCTCGAATTGAGCAGTGTCCTGGCTAATGTCCACCCTTGTTGTTTCAGAGGACAGCTCAGGCGGCATGGTGTGCTCATTATAGCCAGAATTCATGTGTGTGGTAATTTGACACTGCATCTGCTGAGCGGCCTGTCCCTTCAGACTCACATATGTGCCAGACGGGACTTTAATAATGTCTTCATCCTGGAATATCTCAACGAACCCATGCCTCTTATGACTCAGGACCCAAGTGGCTCCCGCTCCTGCCAAGGGTACAAGTGCCAGTAGATCGACAATTTGCGACACAGTGGCAGGATTGATGAGCCTAACCGCATGGTACATGGTCACATGTGGCGTGAGTACCTGGACCAAAAGGTGACAGTAATCATCGATCAGGTCGGCTTGCCGAATTGCCAAGACATGGTATCCCGGCAGGACCCAGTAGTCATCTGGCTGCTCTGTCACATGTACAATGACATATGTATCAACGTCCATTTCAAGCCTGACATGCTTATCAAATTCATGTGACCATCTCTGTTCAAACTCGAAATTCACAAGGTAACTGGTCCTAACACGATGTCACGTGTTTCAGGAAAATCCCAGACAAGGAAGCAACTAAATCTGGCACTAAAACAGTTCTTGAAGAACTGTCGTACCGGATCTGCACTTCTTCTCTCTCGATCTGACTCTTCCTGTACAGTGCAGCAAATCTCGGCTGACTGGGTCGGACCTCTCGATGAATTTTATTAGAGGTGGAGGTTTGCATCTGGGACACTTCTTCCGGCTCAGGCATTGGTTGAGGGTAGTATATATCCCCGATCTCCCCAATGCCTATCAAAGCCGGACTGTCTGGTTGAGGGTAGTATATTTCCCCGATCTCCCCAGACAATTCATCCAGCCGCATCTGCGCTTGCCATAATCCTGTGAAATGCAGTTCATTTGCATCAAATCCGCCGAGAGACAAGCTACCGCTGTCCACAGTTGGTGCCCCAACATGCTCTCTCCAGCCTTCCGGCAGTATTGTGATTCGAATAAAGTTACCAGCCAAAGGCTGTACTTCTTCATCATATCTCACAAGTCTACCATTGAGTTCTATCTCGATGTCATGTTCAATCAGTAGACGGTCTCTGGCCCAGGTCCAGATCTCCATCATCCTGACTGTCTGCGTCTGGAGGTATGTCAGGAACACTGGTGCATCCCAGCTAACTGCCTGCACAATTGCCGGGGCTACGGTCCCTTGCAGATCTTCAACTATCAAGATAGTTGGCACATTGTTATATGGTTGTGCCAGTGCTGCCACTATTCCGGCACACCACATGTGCGCCTCCCTGCAGATATATCTGCACCACTGCTGGAAGTAATCGGTAGATGAGAGGGTTTCTACATTGCAATACTCGAGGACAGATCTGGTGGAGTCATCAAAGTTGATCAAACTATGTACCAGCAATGAGTCTTCGGTCGCATGCCATGGCCTGGTCTGCCAGTATTCGACGAGGTAGCTTCTAACATTATCGAATGCCTCTCTAGATGTGAGATCATGTCTCATATACCCTGGAATCAGCGGCGGACCTCCACTCAAAGAAGAAATCTCAGCCGATCTAGTTTCCAAGGTTGTAGGATAGCTGCTTATCTCAGAAAGTTGTGTATCAGGAACGTGCATGAATGAGACCCAATCTTCATGCAGAGTGGACACAACAATGCGTATGAGTGTCCCTTCCGAAAAGGCAGGCTGCAAAGTCTCTGTCGAGAGCTCCACTCCGACCCAACACAGACATCTATCTTCGAGGCAGTCATGCATTAGCCCAGCATGTTGAGCATGCTGGAACAAGTTTCCTCTCTGTCGATGGAAATCAGCGGCACATGTGATCGAAACACCACTATCTATGCATCTTACCACTGGTACGGCTGCTTCGAACGGCATATACGTCGGGTCAGCGACGATCAACAAAGTTGGTTGGTCATTGGGTGGTGGTATGACCTGAAATATGGCAATATCGACTCGGTCGAAATCAGGCCACACTTCTCGAACCTTATAAGGGATCAGCTCTCCCCGACGAATTCGCACCTCTCTTATGCCCACATGCCGATGAAACAGCCCATAGGATGGGAATACCTTATCCCCTTCCGTCGGTCCATTCAACGTCTCCAGGAACACTTCGTCTTCGAAGTCCATTCTTTCGAAACGCATAACAGGTCCATCATCTACCTCATGTCCCTGCAGGACAGGTCCCATGGGAGGAGTATGACTGGTATTGTCGAACGCAGAGCAGTTTCGA
This sequence comes from Durusdinium trenchii, assembly GCA_963970005.1. Classification (NCBI taxonomy): domain Eukaryota; class Dinophyceae; order Suessiales; family Symbiodiniaceae; genus Durusdinium; species Durusdinium trenchii. The sequence goes on along the minus strand of CAXAMN010025350.1, from coordinate 207,789 downwards.
AGAGAGATTTGATGCAGCATTACACTGTCCTCTTCCTCGAAAATGCTTTGCCATTCCTGTGAAGCATTAGTACTTGAAAAATCAGTACCATTAGACTGCTGTTCAGTACTCGAGCAAGACTGTTGTCTTACCTCCAAGAGACGTAGGTATAGTCCTTGTCTGACAGGAAAGACCTGCTCCCACGTAAACTGTGTGGACCCTATCATGACTGAACATGTGGCAGTCCATTCGCACTCATTTTGTGGACATAATTGCCTGAACACATCACTGACTCCCATATTACCTTGTGGTGTTTGCAAGAGAAACGTGCCACGTTCTCGTCTAGCAATGCCCTGCACTTCTGCCAATACCAGAACTCGCGGGACATTGGACGAGTCAGTAACCAGGAAGGTTGCTGTCGGAACGAACTCATTCAAATGCGGCCACGCAGGATATACAGAGATTCTGTCACGAATGCCCAGATGCCTCTTGATCCGTAGTTCCACACTCTGCCCCAGCCTAAATTCCAATGAGTACTTCTCATTGCGAAAATCCATTGGGAAGGCCTTGCTGTGGAACCAAAAATCAAAGTTCATCCCTCGTTCCAGGGCGATTTGCGCCAGATAAGTTTGTAACTGATCTGGATTTCTAATCGTTTGCATCAGAACACCGTGATCGCACTCTTCCGTCTCCTGGGAGAGGCTCTCCGGGGTTGCAGTGGTTTCCCCAAAATATGCTCCAGATTGCGAATATTGCATCCGCTCCTGGTGTATCTCGCTGTCAAGTGTGAGGTGGCGGTCATAGTTGCCTTGACTTTGTGCCGTTATATTTGGGGTTGCAGTGTTTTCCGTGTATTCTTCTCTTCCTCCAGGTACTTGCTGCACACAACTTATCTCACTTGCACATCTCCCGAATGTATGCTGTCGCGTTCCACTGCTACTCTCTTTCTCTGGGCGCCGCGGCCATGTATACTTCGGGGTTGCAGTGTTTTCCCCTTCATCGTGATCTGCACCATGTTGAAGAGGAAGTTGTAAGCAGCTTGTGTCATCGCTGCTGGATGAACTCAGCTCAGAGGAATTTGAAGAGTCCCTAACAAGCCGTCTGGCAACTTCTTCTGCTTGTATGTATGGATCGTATGCATTCAATTCCATATGCGGTCCACAGTCAAGTTCTTGGATTTTCTGCCTTGACTGAAAAATCTTGATCACCGTCGCAGGAATCCATTCAACTTGAAATGACGGTTCCACCCATCTACCATCAACTTCGTAGGCACAGCCTTCTCCAGCCCATGCTAGATAGCTCTGGCTGTCGAACTCAGCGACAAACTCGGATACCTGTTTGACCCTTGTCACCAGAACAATCTGCGTCAGAGTGGAGAGGCCTTCCGGACGGTATTTAACCAAATATGATATTTGTCTAAATTAACCTTGCCTTGCCACTATCAAGAGAGGAGCTTCTTGTACCAGTTTAATTCTTCCAAGAAAACCTCTTATGGGACCCCTCAAACTTGGCGAAAGTAGTGGCTCTAACCATTGTCGAAACTCACGCTCATCTGTGATGGAGTGTAGTTCACATCTGGCTAGCACATCCCTAATAACGAACCCATCTCCTGATACGACCTGTAGAGTGAACGTTTGCTGAACTGTAGAGAATGCTCTACGCAAACCACGCAGGATAGTATCCAGGTCTGCAGAGAAATCGCGAATCGACAGATCTAGTACTGTCTGCATCAGATCAATTTCATCCACTATCGCATCTATTTCTGGTGTCTGCATCCCATGACCATGAACTGCTAGCTGGTCACAGGAGTCTTCATACAGCACTAGATCAAGTCTATGTCCATCAGCGTCTATCGGCAGGACTTCATCATCAATTGGCATTCCTCCTAGCTGGAATTTGCACAAGACTCGACGACAATCATTCCTCTCAAGACGCAACCATCGAATCACACTCTGCTGCGTGACAGGAGAAGCAAACGTTCCTGCCAAAAGAGTGTGTTTGTTTGGCTCGATATGTGACCAATCCACACAAACCAGAATAGCAAAATGCCCTTCGACTGGCACAAAAAGGATCATGTGAACATCGTCTAGTCCGAGTTGTTGATGCGGGGCAGGCTGAGGTTCCACCCACCATAACTTGGCTACATCTGCAAGTGGAAAGCTTTCTGCCACTCGCAGTCTAACCCAAGGCACTAGTTGTTCCTGATTCCAAGTATTGTCCCAGACGAGACCGGCTGTCTGTGGTTGGTGTCCGTCAGCAGGAATGTGTACGTGCAAGAACGTGCTCCTATATCTACGTTGCAATTGACTGTGCATTGCAACTAGTTATTGCGGCCACTCTTCGCGTGAAAATTCTCCAATGGGCACGATTCCTCTCCGAGACCGGAACTTGTCGAGAATGCAGTCGCCTTTCCTGAGAGTCTCTCCCATGGCGAATGAATCTTAAGAACCTGCGAGTCTCGAAGATGGCATTAAATTGTTCAAGGAACAAGCTGTGTATCGTGAGATCGATTTGAAAGAGGCTCTGTTCTTCAGTGCTCAGCTGGCTGCCATTCTGCAACAGTGTCGTTCCAAGTGACACTGCCTTGCGCTTCCTGGAAACACCGGCACAGGAGATAGCACGGCTCAACCTACAATAAGCACCTGCTCTTGCTTCTACAGTGTCCTCCCAATCAAAAATCACATAGTCATTTCCATTCCAACAGGCCATTTGGCAATGGTGGTTGCAAAAGGCATCGAACTCCGTACCTAAGAAAATGTCACGAACCTTTGAGTTTCTCTCAGCCCAGACTCCACATCGCACCGTGATGTGTGCCATGACGTCCACCAAGAGAGGTCTTGCATGAATCAAATCATCTTCTCTGGGAATGATGATAGAATGCATTTGTGCCATAAAGACAGTGACGAAGCTATTATCTCCCCTTGGAAGCCATGCAGCTAGCAATGCATTCTGCCAGTTGAGAGCTTTATAGCAACTGATTCGTCTTGGTGTCTTGTTGATTCTGTGCCACCTAGATACGAAATATGTGTCAAGCACCAAAGGATCCACCTCTGGTAGTCGTACAGCAGACTCGGTCAGGAATGCCCTCAGTAAGTCGCCGACCTCTGCTTCACGTCCTAAAACCACTGCTCCGTGCACCGCGACAAGATGCGATTGAAAACCCTGAGTTCCACTTTCGCTTTCTTGTAGAGGTGGACCGAAATCACTCGCATCTGACCTTTCCATAAGCGACATGACCTCGTGTTCTGCTTCGAAGTGGACTGTACTATCCGTTCTCTTAGTAGGTTGGATATCAGAAGACAAAGCATAAGTCTCGGCATGGATCCTGGCTCTCACACCTACAAAATCCAAGCAAAGGAAAATCAGGACTATTGCTTTCATTTGCCTTCTGTTGATTCTATGACAACTATGCGATCGAGGTGGAGTTGGCTTTTTTCTGTCTACTCTAAACCGACACCAAGTTTCCCAACATGCATAAATTCCAGACCCGAATAAGGCGATTAGTTCAAGACAGCAAAAGAGCATTGCTTGTGCGATAACCTCATCCGCGAAGTCATCGACATGACACTGCTCCCACCTTGAATCATTAACCCTTGGATGCGTCTCGAACGAACTGATTACTGGCCTTTCAAGTCTGGCAAGACAATGGGGAAAATCAGAGGCACGAAGTAGCACAGAAAGCCTGGGAATGCCTCTTAGGCGTTCCCGTCTTTGCACTACTCCATTATCGATTTCTCTGGATGTTTGTAGAAAAGGGTGGCAAAATGAGCCTTCACTCCAGCAGTTATAGCTATCCGTCCAAAGGCGTGCCTTCAAAAATGGCGCCAACGGACCATTCTGACAACAATCAGCTACATGAGAGCATCCCCATTCTTCATGGCTGAATATCACTTGGTCTCTGCTGGATCTACATCTGCCTTTTCCCCTTTTTCCTTTTTCTCCACAGCTTGCTTCAAGTGAGTCTGCCTGACTCCTTGGGAGGCGATGCAGCACCTGCAGCTTTGCCCGACCGAGGAATGGCTCTTCGAAATGCCCTCAGAGCAACTGCTGGTTCTGCAGTTTTGTCTGCGACCAGCTCTTCCTCCATGTCTTCTTGCATTTCGTCGTCGTCTATGAGCTCCGATTCCTCGATTTTGCCAAGCATCCTCTGCATCTCCTCGAGAGTGGGGATTGCATCCCCCTCGTCTTCCACACTGATATTTGTCCTTAGTGCAGAAGCTACGTGCTTCACCTGCGTCTCTGTTGCCTCGACAAGTGCAGCTTTGGCCTTCCCTCTGTCCCGTTGATAAACTGCACATCGCTCTTGCATGCTGTTCTTCGCTTTTAATGCAAAGGCCTGCCAATCTTTGTCGGCTTTTTGCACTTCCTGTTTGCAGAGCTCCACCTGCTTTTGGGCCTTCCCAAGTTTGGAAAGATGCCCATGTGTCAGGCGAGGACTCGATTCTCCTCTCTGCTCCAGGGTTTGAATCTCCTTTGCCAAGCTCGAAGTTGCTGCAGTCCCATAGTAGCTTCTGATAGCTGCCAGGTGTTGCTGAATATCCACTGTAGCGGCATTGCCTTCTACCCCACCTGGAGGAGCAGGCGGTGGTGGTAGTCTCGGCGAGGGTGGTAATGCTGGTGTGGTCTGTGATCTCCCCTTGCTCTTGGTTTCCTTCCTGGGTGGAGGCGTAAAAGGATCTTGCTCTTTCCGCTTTTGAGACTTCGATCGATCTCGCTTCCAATCTACTGCCGTATAATGCTCTCCGCAGGAGACAATAGAGAGCTTTGGGGGCATTCTTCTGACCACACTGACAAATCCACCTGAGAGGCATTGTGGATATCTGGCCCGGCAATGAACTGCCGTGGTGCAAGACAACACGAGTTGTTGCACCTCGAAGGCGATGCTTTGATACCTTGCGGCCTTGTTTCCAGGCTTTCAAGGTCTTGCGTGCAGCTTTTCTCCTCCTTCTTTGATTTCTGTGCCAAACTGGTTCTTGGCGTTTCGTGTCCGGCAAATTGCAAACAAAGAAGTGCGAGGATCAGGACAATAAAGAAGGTCACGTAGGATCGAACCACGCAGACCATGCAAAATGCAGTCGGCGCGGCCCTAAGGCTACCGGCTAGTGCTGTCCGAAGTGTGAGGGGGAACTTCCCACCCCGGACCAGAGCCAAACCTTATGATAAACAATACGAAAACAAAATGATAATAAAACAATAAACAATGATAAGCAAAACCATAAAAAAATGATAAGCAAACGATAACAAAATGATAAGCAAACGATAAACCAAATGCAAGAGCGGATAAGAAATGATTAAAAAAAATGATAACGCCAAACGATAAATAGACTATAAAAACATGATTAAAAAAAAAACTATTTTGACTACTCCAGTCTTGTGGCTGTGAAGATCTCATAACTTTAGAGGGTCTCGTGGTTCATGGGCAATCCACGGACGTGTGACGCACGTGTCGTACGGGGTGATGCACATGACGATGATGAGGAAGATCATGGTAAGTGAGGCAGATGAGGATGTTGATGATCTGTTAGTAACGGTGATGGTGAACCTTCAAGGCCTTGGCAACCTTTCAACAGGAAAACTACATGTCACTCCCACGTCCTACCTATCACTGACTGACATCCCGACCATCCTCAGGCGGGATTCCACCCCCCCGAGCCGGGTCGGGTGTTGCACGTGGAAAGCAACCCATGGGACTGCCATGTCGGACCTGCCTGAGAAACGGCGAGGGGTGGTGCCAGGGGGGTCGGCCTCTGGGGCGGCAGTCCGTCCCGGCAGTCCCATGAGTGTTTGGTGGATTTCATGAACATTGGACGTTCAACTTTGAATGTCAAAACTGTTCGCTTTTGCTGCCGGGCTGCTGGTCGCATCTGGTCGCCACACACCGCTTGCACTGGGATGGCTGAAACTACTTGGAGTCCCATTCCAGCCGCTGGCCGCGAGCGCGGGCGCCGCACGGGTCACCCTGCGGCGCCTTCGCCTCGGCGGACTCGGCCAGACCGGGTGTGGTCGGACGGACTGCCCGGACGAGGCCGACCCCCCCCGGCACCACCGGCCGTGGTGGTTTCACGGCAGGTCCGACATGGCCGTCCCAGACAGGTCCAAACGGGTCGGACCGAGCTCTCCTTCGACCCCACACCCTCGACACGTCGTGCACGGAGACAGTCCTGGGACATCCTGGAACGACTATCAGACACGACTATCAAACACATCTGTTCCTTGGGGTCTATCCATTTTATTCGGGGCCCAGTGGATGATGATGGGGCCTGGTTGCAGGCCGAACGTGAAGAAAATGATGATGTTCTTTGTTGACTGACTGTTACAGGTAAGAACGGACAGGCCCTATCTATTCCCCGGTTGGGGGATTTGCATGGATTGAACCAGTTCGGGGAAAATCACAAAATCACCCGATGCAAAACCAGGTTTGAGTCACATCCATGGCACATCGATGTGGACACCCGGTCACCCTCGAATGTTCGGCACCCATGTTGGGAGTGGAACTCCTGGTTGGGGGTGTCCTGGCTAGTCCTTCGAATGAATGGATCTTATGTAGCACTGCTCCAGGATGCAGGGCAACACGTAGAGTTGGATGCGGGGGGTGTTGCCACATGCATCCACATGCCAACAACCATTCGGCACGTCCGTCCACCTTTGGCGGAACTGGTTCATGAATCGGACGGGAAGATCGGAATCGTTTCGAGCTCTTTGAGCCCAGGATGGTCCAATAAACAATAAACCATAATCGTCCACAAACACCCGGATGCATTCAGTTCAGCCATTCAAAAGAATGGGGCACGACCTGGTGGTGCCGTATGGAAAATCCATCACGCAGCTCGGTTCCGGCTGATGCTTTGTGGTATTCAGACCAAAAACGTACCATGCTTGGCCACGAGTTATAGGGTGATCAATTTGATGATCTGAACCCTGGCCACAGTCCAAACACCTCCCCCCCACCTGCCACGCACGCATGCCTGCCGCGCACTCCCTGCGCTCTCCCCGCGTCTTTTTCACCCCGTCGGATGCGGATGCGCACCTACCGCCGCGGTGCACAGGATCCCACCCACACTTGGTCCAAGACACCTGTGGCCATCGTGTTCTCTGGATCAACTGACTCGGCATCCAACTGACTCGGTACCAGGGCCCCCGGTTTGGGGTGGTGAATGGATACCCCTTAACCTCTATACGGAGCTATAATTAGACACCCCTGGCCCCGGGGGCCCTGGTATAGGTCTGACGACTTAGCATGTCTAGCCTGTATAGCCCAGTTCAGCCCGAAGGAGTTGGAACTTGGCCAAAAGATCAGGGTCCACCAGTGGCAGGTAGTTTCGAGCTTCCATCATGTCCTCGTCGTCGTTGGTGTGGTTGCCATACGCCGCCTGTTCCATGGAGTTGTGGGGGAGATGCCAGGAGAGCCCATTCTCACCCGCCTGTAGATCTTCGGCCACGGCGGAATCCAAGATTGCCTGTCTCTGCCTCTCGGTGATGTCCTCTCCAAAGAGGAAGCGGACCATCTCCTGCACAGGCTGCACATCCAGGCTCATTTGGGGGTCAGTCTGCAGAAACGAAAAACCAATTAAAACCAACCAACCCAAACGCTCCGATCACAGCCCTTGCTCTCAAAACCTATAATATTTAATAGATTTGAGATGATTTGAGACCCCCAACGAGCCCCTCTATATGAGCCACTCCTAGTGGAAGAGGCCGTCCGCCTACTTTCGGGGTCTGATGACCAGGTCTGAAGGCCACACGAGAACGGCCGCAGCCATTTCCATGAGTTTCTTGAATGATCTTGGATGACTTGGGAGCCCCAGAACAGGCTTTAAGGACACATCTAGGTTGAGAAGGGCGGACGAAGCATGAAGCGTGAAGGGAGTCCCAGATGTTTGGGCATCCCCAAACCCCACTGAAGGCCAGGGTTTTGGAAGAAGTCGACGGTGGTGGTGCGTTTTGGAAGAAGTGGGGGTCCAATCTGTTGAGTTTAAACATGCTTCGTGTGGAGCTCCTGAATGGTGCGATTGAAGTTCTTTGAGCTATTCGTGATGATCTCAAAGCGAATGATGTACATGTCTGGTGGGGCCACTTTGTAGGCGTCGACCATGTAGTGGACAGTTTTGATCATGCGCCTTGCCATCTCTGGAACACCCTTCTCGGGACCCATCTGTGCGATATTCATGCCCAAGCCGGTGTTCGGCTCGTTGCCCCGATGGTGATAGACATACGCCGAGACCACCATCTCAAGCGGATCGCGAACGGTCAAAACCCCACGAAAGCCGCCGGCGTGCTGCGTCAGCGCGCGTAACTCTTGGATGACCTCACCGGAGACATGATTGTCGTAACGAAGCCTCGCAGGGTGGAGCTGACAATCACTCCTCATGGGTGAGAAGGAGGTGAGCTGGCCCCCAGTGGTGTTGTAATTGCAGGAGTCCATGCCTCCCAGGACATCAAAGGTCCTCATCATGATGTGCCGCAGCAGTTCGGTGCCTGATTTGTGGTGGCAGCCCACCAAGTAGGCACGCTGCTGCCAACTACTAGGCGCTCCGCGACGGACTTGCCGCCGGTGTCGTTTGCGCGGGTGCACGCGCGTTTGGAAGAGTCCAGGGCCGTTCTCCTCACAGGTGGCTATGGGCCATTCAGGTGCCGCACTCCAAGCGCCCACCACACTCAGACTCCATAAGTGCAGGACATGAAGAGGCTGCATGTGGAGTTGGGTTGCTCCACCATTTAAGCAGCTTGAGCCCAAAAGAAGGACACAGTGGGAGGAAGTCTTCCAGCTGCTTCGAAGCGGTCAGTGAGAGGACAACCCTAAACTAAATACTAAATTAGGTCTCCAGTTGGATACTCATTGGAAGCGCAGCCACTAGCTTCAGCAAGCGCTGGCTGCGCTGAATTCATCTCAAGCTCCCAAAAAAACCTTTTGAGGATGCTGAAAAGGATAACTACACACTACGCTCTTTGTCAGAATGATGGAAGTGGAAAATTGCCCTTTGGATGACAAGTTGCCTCTACTAACAGTTCGTTGTCCACTTCCGTTGTTATTTCAAGTTATAGGAGCGCCTGTATGAGATATATATATATATATCATCTGTTTAAAAGCTTTAATCACATGCCATAAATTAATGCCCAAGGAGGCACATCCTGGGCCCACCGATATGCCAGCCCCAAAAACGTCTTCTCTTCCGAGCCGCATCTCCGGCTGCACCGGAGCGTGCACCGCCCGCGTGCACCGAGCCGCTTGTGGTGTTTGAAGCTATGAGGTCCGGTCTCCCATGGTCTCCCCAAACGTTTGGTCGCTCTGAGGTGTGGTTCCAGACTTTCGACTGACCAACTGGCAGAGTTAGACTCAGACTGCCCTGATTCGTGTTCTCTGGTTGGGTCATGGACTGCATGGACTGCATGGCACTTGATCTGTCTCACCGAACAGGCCAGTCTGCGGGTGGCGTGTGAGCTCGCTCTGTACAGCCCCAAGGCTCGTCATGTTTCATAGTTGGAGGGCTATCGCTACTAGCTTGGAGGCCATTGCGCCATGAGTCACTGACTCAAAAGAAGATTGTGCGTCTTGTTTGCTTAAGATCTTTTTCTGGGGGTCCCTCAGTCCCGCAGATGGTGAAATCAGCACCTAGGGCCTGAGCTTTCCCCCCTTCTTCAGCCTTGTGAGAATGGCAGGGAGTCCTGGAGGGCAGGTAGTCCCCTGCAGAGTTCGAGTTTGAGACAGGTTCGTTCCTCCAAATCTGTGACTTCAGCTTCTTGACACTCACCAAGCTTGGCTCATGGGGTTCTATAAGTTGAACATCGATCAGTGACGACATTCAGAGAATAAGGCCTGAATCGGGATGCTTTCTCAAAAAGCGGAGCAAACCAAGATCCAAGTCGTGAACACCAGGTGTCTCGCCTTCCATCCCGAAACCCTTTCCCCAACGGTCACACCGCCGACCCCGGAACTCCGCACGGCTTTTTGGGCGGAACTCCGCACGGAGCTTCTCATCAAAGGCTTGTCGTCTTCACTCAGCCTGGGCGGGCGGCCGCTCAACGCCGACACTCGACGGCCATCGTTTTGGGGAGCTTCCACCAAGAGTCTTTTGGTGGATTTGGGGGTTGGAACCGGGAGAAGAAAAGGCTTCAACCTCTTCCCCCAATTTAGGGCATTAGTCCAGGACGGCCGGCGCCCCTCAAGGACCCCATTGGCACATGATTTGCACCCTTCTCCCCAAAAGGGCCCTCCAAGGTTCAACACTGTAACAGCTGCCCTTTGAGGGCAACAGCCGTTGGACCCGCCGCATGCCAAGCCCACGCATGTCACGGTGCGAGCTGGGAGCTCCCGGCCGCATCATTACCAGGCCGTAGGCCGTGATGCAAAGGCCTGGCGAAACCAACGGCGGGTGCCTAACTTGGATGGGCATGAAGTCAGGTGGATGGGGATCATGACCAATATACTCTTGAAATACATCTGCCTACTGCATAAATGCTTTGGAAACGATTCTGAACGTGAAGGGCCCATCGTTTTGCCATGGGGTCGGTGGCACTGTCGCTTAGGGAAGCCAGCACTTCCCCAAACAGAAGTGACCCAGTGATGGCCTTTTTGGACATCATGGCTATCGTTAAAATAGACCGCGTCGATTTGCTTCCACCATGTTCCACCTATTGGTGCTTCACTACGACCTGGGATACCTGGGTGGGGGGCATCACCTGACCGATGAATCAACCAACCGATTTCACCGGGGTCTTTTGGACCAACCACTGGCGCCAAAGGGGAGGCCAACGGCCGATCGGATCGCCTCTCACAGGCAGTGGATCCATAGGCTTGCCGAGTCTGTTTGGTCTACCAGCCGTTACTCCAGCAGTTCCACCAGCCGTTACGAGGAACTGGAGGTGTGGTTTCGGAGAGCCTTTTTGTCACATCCACTCACCCTTTCCAATTGGGGTCTCACAACAATTTCAAACCACCCAACTCCGTGGAATTGAATGGTGTTGGATTGAACGACCAGGCGGATTTGATGGAGTGGATGGTTTGGATTCGTTTTCCTCCGGTGTTCTTTCCCACGGCCATCTGAGCTGAGCTCAGCTGCTTCGAAACGGCCGGTCTCTGGCCTCCCCAAACGCGCGCCGGCCGAAAACGGCCAGAGACAGACGGGCCGTCTCTTCGCCTTGGGGAGTGAACTCGTGGACTCGCTGCAGGAGCATCGGTGCCAAAGCCTTCAGCAACCTCAGCGGTCGTGTCGTCCGGTCGTCGCGTCCCGGTCGAGCTTCGATGGAGGAACGGCGTCCGAAATCCGCCGAGGCAGGCGTCAGGCAGGAATGGGTTGGGAAGCGGTTCTGGTGGAGGGCGGAGGGATGGGTTTTGGGGGATGGAGAAGGGAAGAAAAAAAGGATCAGAAGGCGGAAAGCCATAGATTCCCAAAAAGTCCGGTCTGGCCAAGTTAAACCTCCAAGATTCCCTCTTGTTTGGCCAAACTTCCCGGATCCAGTTCTGCGTGAGGTCCGTAAGACCTGTAGCGATTGGGGAAGTTCGGTGAAGCTTTGGCGTCCAATGAGTGTCCAATTTATGGACTACTACTGTATGCCCCACAAACCATCACAAACCTACTGGATCTTGATTGGACACCCACCCGAACAAAACGTGGGCCATGGCCATGGCCCAGAAATCAAGCAAAAGAGGCTGCCTGGCGCTCTTTCTCCTCTGCCTGGCGCGACATCGTTGCATCTTCAGCCCGATGTCCACTCAGTTGAGAAGCTTCTCCAGGAACTCTGCATGTCTCGCGCGGTGCCAGTCCTTGCAAACCGTGATTCGCCTGCGACGGCAGGGATGAATAGACTCACATGAACTCAAGATTTAGACCGATATTGCAATTGCGAATAGCAATAGAAGAATTGCTGAAAATAAAAACATAAAAGAACATCATTGTGTATGTCATCTTCATCCCTCACAACAGCCAGTGAAAACCTTTCATCACTCTCTCTTTCCTCCGTCTTGCGCCCAAAAGGGACACGTACGTATACGTCCGTCATTCTGCCTGGGTACACGTACGTCCGCCCAACCGCAGGTCACCTCACTGGAGTGGCCAGGGTCATGTGCATGGTCCGTCGGCTGGTCCTTGGACGCGTTGAACGCAAGAACTGCTCAACACCGGCACAGTATAGTCAACGACTTGGTTTTGTTTGAGGAGTCGTCCCCTCCATGAATCGCCCAAAAAGGATGCTCTATACTTAACCAAACATCTAAGAGTCTGATCACTTCTCTAACATCGCCGAAATCCCCCCATTCAATGAACAATTCAGCGGACAAGCTGAGAGAAGAGGGTAAAAAGAAACTCCTTCAGCAGCGACCCAGTGGCTCGAAGTCTCGCAGTAGCGCAAAAGTGACGCACACCACCTCCAAAACATCATCTCATCTCATGGGCTCCTCGTTTTGTTTTGCTGGCTCACGGCGCATCCAAGTGCTACCGCGCCAGGTGCCAAGCCCAGCCCCGATGCCAGGTGCAACGCCCGGCGCGCGACGTCGGTGATCTGGAACTCGCCGGTCCTCAGGAACTAAGTAACTACACCCTGGTTTAATCTAACCAGGACCCTCTAAGGGGTGCCCTGTCTGGAAGCCTATAGGTAGTGTGGGGAAGTCCATTGGACACCCCTTGGAGGGTTTAATCTAAGAGCGACCTACTATGGCCTGAAAAACCTGCTGGCGATGGCCTCCAACATCCTCCAACCTAAGAGCGATGGCCTCCAATCCAAACTACACCCTGGAAGACCCACATGGAATCTGAGAACCACTGGGCCCAGTGGTTGTAGAGGAAAATGGTTTTCCAAAGGTCCATGCATCAGGTTCCATGTGGGTCTCTTCTTCCCGGGTGTAACTCACGTTTTTTCCTCGCGTGCTGATTTGGAACGAGGTCGAGGCCCTCGGCCAATCTTGGTGCGTTCTTGGTCGAACCGTCGTTTCGCGCAAACGAATGGACGGCGAAGACCAGTGTTTGTGTTCCTGACGGGTCCCAGGAGCATGCGAATTCGGTTCTGAAGCCAGTTCGATGATCGAACCATGGCTTTTAGCCCTCCTTGGGTGGGATCCATCAGAAAAGGAGACAATCCCTTGCACCCTGAGGATGAGTATGTCTTGCTCACCCAACGGGTCGCGCGCATCCCTCTCTGTCGCCGCCACAAAGGTTGGAGGGGATCAGGTTGGATCGATTGGATAGAAAACATGATTAGTGTCGATCAAAAAGCCGAATTGGGTGGTGCTGGTCTATTGATTGAGCTCCGTTTACATCAACTGAGGAAGCCTGTGGACCTCCCAGGTATAGGTGCTTTCTCAGCAGGAAGAAGCACAGAACAAGGAAAAAGGTGGCAGGAACAACCAGAAGAAGATATGCAACAGCTAAAAACACTGGAACCTCATTTCTGATGGGTGGAGGATGGTGGAGGAGGGAGGGTAACTCATAAATACCTTTTCCATGCAGTTTCATCAAAAACGGAATCATATATAGTCAGTGATCAGTGATCAGCAGAATCTTAGCACAACTGCTTGTAGCCAAGTGCGGGCACATTGAGCCGCCAAGGGGGGCTGGTTCAGCCCCCCCAGCAAAAAAATGCCAAAAACAACATCGAATATCAAAGAATTGTATCGATACAATCGAAGAGCATATCCCTATTTGTAGGCATCTCCCAATTTTCAGCCCAACTGGTGGATGCTTAGTGAAGGCTTTTACTGTAGGCTGCGAGGTCCCCCAGGTCCGTCCAAGCTGCAAGAACTCCTCCACCTCGAGGCTTGGGACGTCCTGGCGCCTCGTCCCAATGAAGAGCAGCGCCTCGCTCGCGGTATCGCGGTATCGAGGTGACTTAGTAGCTTCTTAGGTACTATAGGACCTTAAGGGCAAGAAGCTACGTTCCTAGCAAGCTAGCTGCTAAGCTATGATGCTACTTACGTTCGTAGCTTCTTGCTCCTACTAGTAGCTTCTTGCCCTTGTTCCTAGTCGCGATGCACTTTGACCGTCCATGTTCCGTCTCAGTTGGGATGGCAATTGGATCGGTGAACTTCGATGACTTCAAGTCAGGCTCATGAGCCCCAAAGGGTCTTGAAGGGTCTTGAACCATCAATTTGGGCCATTGAGGCTCATGATCAATCAGGTGAGCCGAACCCTTTCTTCTTGGGTCATCAAAGGGGTCCCAACTCCCTCAGCATGCCAACCGGACCATCAAGCAGGGCTGAAGCATCCCACACATCCATCGATGTTGACCTTACATCGTCCTCCAACAAATCACCAATCCCTATATAAATCCACTGCCGCCCTCCTATCGGTACGGCGATGTGTTCGACACTTTTTAATGCGCCAGGGCCGGGTCCAGCTGTATCGAACCTGAGAAGGTGGCAGTGGTTTCCTGGGGAAGGAACTACCCTAGAGTACACCCTACACGACTTATGGACCTCGACTTCCAGGCCATTCGTGGGACAAAAAGGGCCCACCGTTGGTTGAAGAGTCTTTGACCAAGCAACAATGGCACCCTTCCTACTCGAACAGATAATGGAAAGAAAACCAAGCCCGAGAGCTCAAGACGAGCTCCATGGCACTTCTTCAGGATTCCGCACCCTGAAGAAACCCAACCGGTCACCTTTCGAAGTCTCGGAAGCCTCAACCAGCGTGTTGAGCGAAAGGCGTGCTCAGATGCCCGTGCAGGTCGTCCCAAACCGTTGAAGATGACCGTTGAGGTCGGTCAACAGCCTTGACACTACAGGACCACAGTCCTCCTCATGGTGGTGTACCCAAGAGGAAGCTTCGATGTCCTAACATCTCATGAATCTAAGCCTTTCAAGCTGACCTCTCTCTCCATGTTCTGTTTTTGCCCCACCATTCGCCTTGGGACCCCCATGGGCTAACACACAGGGGAATAGTTACCAACCTTGGGGTGGTTTCAGGGGCCTGGGCATGGGCTCTTGATTTAATAATGGGCACCACCCCATTTAGATTGTACGACCTCTTACATACAAGGGTCTCTCCTGAGCCATCACACGCCATTGCAATCTTCCAATGGCCAGGTATGGAGCTGGATACGTCCCAGTCGGTCTAAAGAGAAGAAAAAACACCAAGGATTTAAACAGAACATTCGTCTTATATAATATATAATATATATATATAAAGGCTCAAGCTCTCAAGTCCAACCCCTTTTTGCTTCGCAAGACCT
>CAXAMN010025350.1:148950-192641 GCA_963970005.1 Durusdinium trenchii | reverse complement strand
TTAGTTCTCTTTGTTGAGTGTTTCGAGCTCTTTCTGGAGCTCTTTCCACCGCCCCCTGCCCTACCCCCTCTCGGGGTATGGCCAAGCGACGGCAAAGGGTGTTTCTTTGAATTCAAAAAGATGGCCCTAAACTGTTTGTTTGCAGGAGTGCGAGGCAGGTTCATCTCCGCCAGTGCAGCTAAACCACTATTCACGTAGGTGCGTGCCGTTTTTGCAGCCTGCCACCTACCGTAAATTAGAAGTCTATCTAGAACACCCCATTTTTGAAAGAAAAAGGTCGCTCCCCCTCGTCGGAGCGAATACGGTCGGAAGCCTAATGCCTCTAAACCTGTTGCGCGCAACACGTCATTAAACAGTTGTCGCCACTTGGAAGGCGATGGACACAAGGGGTCCCGCTCTGGACAGTCTCTTATCCAGGCATGGAGCCAACGGAGGGGCTCTTCAACCGTCATGGTAACACTCTCTGAAGCGCCTTGGCGCTTTCCAGCTTTGGTCAGTCCTAGAGAAATCACAGCTGGGCCACTCACACTGGTCAGGCTGACATCAGATGAACAGAGTCCGAGGATCTCTCCCGTCCGCAAGGTCCCGTAGAACCCCACGAGGAGGGACAGCCCAAATTTGTACTGTTCTTTGAAAAAGGAGTACCCGACCATCATGTGAAGTGCTTCTTCAGGAAGAGGCGGTGCCCGGTTGGGCACCTCATTCATGCTCCAAGCCTTGAGCAACCTCCAAGTGCCTCGTAGATGTCCCTTCACCTGAGGTTGAACGTCTTGAAGAGCCGCAACAGTGTCGCTAGCTTGCGCACGACCGAATCCCTCGGACCACAAATGTTCGATGTAGTGCTGGACAAGCACATCGAGCTCGGCGTGGTTGTAAGGAATGGTTCTACCTTCCTCTCGGAGAAAACTCCAGAAGCCTTCCAAAGCTTTGTCATAACGAGCTCGCGTCCGTGGTTGCACCGTCAATGATTGCAAACTGCCTAACTCTGCTCTTTGTTTCTTGCGTTCCTCCCTTGAGCTTCCCTCAAGCATTGGTCGTTTTACTTTCGCCATCGCTTGCGGACTGGGTACCGGCTGGGAGCATCAGCCGGGTTTTGCAACGTGTGGACATATGCCCACAGTCCTTGAGTTCCGGAAGCCAGGAGTAACGCGTTGATTCGAAGCAGAGTTCTTCTGAGTTTGCGGCTGCTCGATCGTCCTCGAGCCAACCTATGCAGACATACTAGGGAGTCTACCAGGTGCAGGTAGCGCTGGTGCAGCAGCCCTTTCTTCCCAATTCGCCAACGTAAAGTAGTGAAGACTGCACGGAGCTCCAAGACGTTGATGTGCTCCTTCGCACCTCTCCACTTCCAGCCGCAGATAGTGCGCCACTTCCACAGATTGGCAGGGATGCTTGCGCGGAGACGGTGATAACGAACCGGATCTTCGCTTTGGGTCTGCAGGAGAATGTCTTCTCCCTTCAGGCTAGTCAACCCGGCAATCTTCTTGGCGAGCAATGTATCGTTGTCTTCAACACTGGCAGTTTGAGGTGGTCGCATATAGGGCCGCAACAGGAAACTCTGTAGCGTTCGTCCTCCTCCTGGTAGACATTGTTCAACAACCTCCCGTAGGGTCAATCCAGGGCCTACCCCCAGAACCCAGGAGAGCTGAGACAAAAGCCATGCAACCACAAACACGTTCCAGCTGTTTCCAATTAGTGTCATGCGCTCATTTTGCCAAGCCTGTGTGTGCTGTTCCTGCTTTGGGCAACATTGGACGGTGTACCCTTTAGGGAAACCCATGAGCACCTCCTTCTCCTCGCAGTTCAACAACCTAGTGGTGCCGTGCTTGTCTTGGACACGGAACTTGTGCAAGTATTGGTACGGAGGATAGCGATGCAAATCGCTTGCCCAGTCCTGGAGTACGTCTGAACTGCACTGCTGTATTCCCGCAGGGCGCCTGCCTGGAGTATAGCTCGGTCTCGCCGTGGTGAAAGTAGGGAAAGGTTCCGAGGAGACCTTCTCCCATCCGGGCTCCAAAAAGACCTTGCTGTCAACCGAATGCACCAACTCCACTGTCTGGCATGCTGTCCAACCTTGTCCACGAGCCGAGGAGATGGTCACGCCAGGACCTTCAACCAACTCCCATGACGGCCAAAACAAACGAGGACGACGAGCTCCGCAGATGTGCACGGGGTCAACGATGTAGGGTGTGCATCCTACCGACTCACTCATCAAAGCCCGATCCTCTTCGTCCATTGACGCAACTGATTCCATCAACCGATGGACTTGCGCCCAAGGGAAAGCCTTCTTGAGCATCTGGTGAATGAGGTCAACGTACTGGAACAAGCAGCTTCGCTGGTCTCGGAGGGCGCCTCGCCATCGGCATTTAGCCCTGAAACTCCCTGACACGGGGGTCCGGCTCCAAGGATGACAAGTCCTACTTGGGTGTAGTGACATGCCCAGCCTTGCACCATGGCCTCGTCCACCATCTCCACCTGTTCCACAAAGGTCGTCTGCGGAAACCGACTTTCAACCACCCTCCGTGCAGGTGGATGCTTCTCAATGCTAATATGTCCTACGACTGGAAGTCCAATGACATCGGCTGCCACTCGCAGGGCACCCAAACCATCAAATAAGCCGATAGTCAACACCTGCGTCAGGTCACTGGGCTCCACCACATCGCCTCGAACACTGCAGTTTGCCGCCATACAACCTAAAGGGCTCAACCGTGAAGAAGCCGTGATTCCACCTCCACTTGTCGAAGCATCGCTCGCCGTCACCAGGTTGGAGAACGGAAGGCGGAAGTCCATTCGAGCCAGGGGGGCCAGGAGACAGAACCTAGCTATCTCCCTTCGGACCGGTTGAGGGATGACGCGAAATGTCTTCTCACTCGCTGCAAAGCTCTGAATAAACTCCCATAAGGCGTTCAAACTGCCAAGGAGTGGACGCCTGAACATGGCCATGTAAACTAGTCCTCCTGCGACTATTTGCATCTGTTTCTGACTGCATGAGCCCCCCTCAAGCAACATCAGGGCGAGTTGAACATATCGTAGCACCTTCTCCGGTCGAGGCCGGGCTGTGCCCTCCTGCCCGTCGACAAGAGCCCCTTGGACCTCAGCCTGGTGTTGTCGCTCAACGGCCTTCTTGGGGTGACGTGGAATGCATAGCTTCTCGTAGGCCTTCCTCAGTCCTCCCACTAAACACGACGCAGTGCCTTTCAATGAGTCAGCTAGTTGAGAATCCACTCGCTCCAACTGGTCAAAATTATCCAGGTAGATGCGATGGGCAGGGTTTTGGCTTGTCATTGGCCTGTCCCGCCTCAGCTCAGCCTCCCAGCCTCCTCTGTGACCTCCCAGCCTGGCCTCCGCTACAGCACTACCCACCACGTTCCTGTGTATGTGTTGTGCCAGTGACACGCTATTGCAAAACCCCATAGGCAGCACTAAAGAGGTAAGGTAGTAGCGGCCGTGCTCGTCAGGACAAAGACGGGGTGGTACTAGTTTTGAAAAGGCCAAGAAGGGGAGCCATTCACGAGGAACCCGGAATAAATAAAAGAAACACCGCACATCTTCACTGCTAATAAGGAGATCCTCAGTGGGCTGGATGAAATAGGAGTTCATACTCGGCCATGCCGGGAGAGTTGAGACGTCTCCCTCAACCCCCTTGCACAGTTTGTTGAGGGGGATGAGGTTCATGATCAGGCGATGAACCTCCTGCCCGTTGTCAGTTTCCTCCTTCGCAACTCCAAATAATCCGTTCAACAAGGGGCGGCCTTGAACGTGATGGAGCTCGCTCTCCGCAATGACCCCGCAAATGCCTCGAGACAGGAGACCCTCACACATGCTCTCCCACTGGTCGTCGGGCACCATGACTTTGGGTGGCTTGGTATAGACCTGGGCTGCCTCAGGAACCAAATATTGCCTAAAATTCTGCACGTAGTGAAGACAGCCGCCACTGACCACCTGTTCCAGATCCACGGTGCCTACTTCTTGTGGTAAAGCGGGTTTGACATGACTCCATGATGTGCGTTGCGCTGTCTTGACCTCTTCCCCCTTGTAGTCCACGCTTCGGACCCGCAAGAAATCTTTCCATGACAAACAGTCAAATTTTCCGGTCTTCTTGACAAAACTCTGGGCCTCTTTGCACAAACCTTTGAGAATACGGACATGCAATGGTGAAACACGCTGAGTAGCAGAGGGTTGACAATCATAAATACTGTTGAGTCCAACGATCATTCCTTTCAATACCTCTCTTGCCTCAGAACCCAAATCATCAAAAGGGGGCCTCTCCAGAAAACTGCCATAGGGGAGGGGGAAAACCTCCCCCGAGGTCACGGTCTTGCGAAACGAAACTGACAGGTCCCTGATCAAGTCCCCCACGATGTCCACGAAACGAAACCCTCCCGCACTCAGCTTCTTTTTTCGCTCTGAGAGCGGACTTGGTGTGGTTTCGCCATCAGGAGCGGCATCTCCGTCTGGCGCTGTACTTGCCAAAATGGCATCCGAGGAGTGGTTATATCTCTGCTCACTCCCGTCCGGTTTTCGCAGCCTCGTGAAGTCATAGTGTGCCTCTTTCTGCTCCAGCCCTTCTCTCTTGAAAGCCATCTGCGCCACTCTCACCAGCTCCTCCTCAATCTCTTGTTCACTGAGCATCGGGGGAGGAGAAGTTACTTCTCCTTCTCCCTTTCCCCCTTTCCTTTCTCCTTCCCTCCTTTCTCTCTCTTGCCCTTTCCTTTGGTCTCCTCCTGTTTTCCTTTGGAGCCTCCCTTCTCGCCCTTCTGCCACGTCTTTTGTGAAGCCTGTCTGTTTTTCAACTCCTCGCGCAACTCCCTGTTTGCTGTCCTGCTCTCCTCCAATGCTGCCAACTGAGATCCTTCTTGAGGCGCTAGTTCGAGTTTCTGTGAAGCCGCCCAACTCTGTCCAGCCCCCAGGGCCTCTATACTCTTGAGGCGTTGCACCAGGATGTCTAAACCCAGTGCCACTTGTCCTCCAAGTATTGCATCCGTGGCTGCACAGATGTTCAGGGACTCCCTCGCTAGAGGCGGCGACAAACGTTGGGACAACACTTGCTTGTGATACTGCAGGGCTATGCACGGCACTGCTCCATCTGTCTCCTCTATCGGCAGTCCTTGCTGGGTGAGCAATGACTTGGACATGCTCGAGACCGTGTAGGCCGTCAAGGCCCCTGGCCCTCTCGTTGCCGCCCTCCTGATCTTGTGCGTCTCCTCGAACAGATGCTGCACCGCCTCCTCTGTGCTGCTCCCGTCCGTGCCGCTGCACGAGGAGCTCTCCGAATCCTCTTTGTTTCTGTTCTTCATGGCTCGTCGTGCCAACCTCATGACTCGCTTGCGCGATTTGAGACTGGGGTCCAGGCCAGTGAACTCGAAAACCTTCTTGAGGTCCTTTTTTCCTTGTACTCGGAAGCGCTTCGACTTCTTTTTCTTTTTCTTTTTCTTGCCTTTCTTCTTCTTCTTGGATGAACTCGTACTCGAACTGCTGACCTCCTCTTCCTTCTTCTCCTTCTCTCCCTCGTGAGGGCGTCCTGCGCCTACCCCCTTTCCACGAGCTTCTTTTTCTCTCCTTCCTGACTCCTCGGCCAATTTCCTCAAAGCTTCGCTTTCTGCCGCCTCCTTCAAGTTCTCGCCCCAAGCCGGGGGCTCGACCTCTAGCTTCCTGGCCTGCTTCAGGTGGATGTAGTCGTCGGCCGTGGGGCTGTTCGAACACCCCCGCGCGCATAGGTGGCACCTGAGACATCGATCTTCCTGACCAGAGAGCCACCTCAGCAATCCCTCGTCCGAAGTCCCTCCGGCCTGCAACCTCAGCTCAAGTTGACCTGCCACCAAGGAGACGCCCACAATCTCGCCTGTAAGCTCTACCTCTCGATCCCAATAAACTGCTTGTACAAAGATCTTGGTGCCCACGGGGAGTTCGCTCACTGTCAACCGATGGCCCTCTATCAAGCCTCCCTTCGAGAAATCCAAGTCCTCAGGAGGAACAACTGCGGCTGGCCTGGCTCGAACACCGCGATCTCGCCTTCTATCCACAGCTGCTGCTGGCCTTCTCTTGGGGGCCATTCAAACTCCTCAAAGGCCCCGCTTCTGTGCCAGGAACTCCTTGAAGTAGCGCTGAGTCTCGGTCTTCTTGACTCCCTTATTCTTCCAATCCTGAGGCTTCCACTCCTCCTGTCTGTAGTCCCTACGCGGGGCCGCACTCCACCCCTGTCCTCGTCCACGACCTGGGGGAGGATGCGAAGGAGACCTGGGCCTCAGTTTGGCCGGGGGATCCGACTCTGGCCTCTGCGAAGGTCGAGGTTCCGGTTTCGATGCGGATGACCGACCTCCTGGATTGGAGTGATGATGGCTTCGCTCACCCTTCTCTTCACTGTGGCTTCGGCCGCGCCTCCGGGGCGAACGGCTCCTCGTACGCCTCCTTCTCTTCTTCTTCTGCTCAGAGTGAGGAGTACCTGGCTCTTCGTCCTCCCGTTCACTCTGGGCTGGCTCCTCTTTAGTCCTCTTCCTCGAATCTCTGCGGGGGAGTGGCTCTCTCTCCTCACCTTTGGCTTTCTTCTTTGGCGCTGTACTGGGGTGGCTGGTCGCTTCACTCTTGGCTTGGCTCACTCCTCTTTCCTCAGCCGGGGCACACTCGCTGTCCTCACTCTTGACTTCTCGGGCTCCACTCTTCACTGACTCCACCTGCTCTTCCTTGGCTGCTCCTTCTCGTCCTTGGTGTCCGGGTTCTGGATCTTGTTGACCAGGATCACCTCCGCTCTCCCTTGCACCACCTGAGGTGAGGAGATCCGACCCTCGAGATGCCGCTCGAGGGTTGGTGTCTCGCCGCCTGGAGTCGATGAAGTCGCAAAGCTCACCGGCCAGCGCCCTCAATCGCTCAGCGGCAAAATCCAAATATCCAGGCTCGCGTGTAAAATCGCCAATGTGATGGCAGATACGCTGTAGGGTCAAACACACGCCGCACCGGCAGGGTGCGGCGTGCCCCCACATCCGTCTCCCTTCGAGCCGGAGCTGCGAGGTTTGGACCTGAAAGACCCTTCCCCTTTAGTTACGGGGGCGTTAAACCATATATATCAATTAAGTTTTGCAGTAGTGCGTATTTTATGAATGGTCTACAGAAGACTGAGAACATCGAGCACGTTCACCCGTCTTCGATGGCTGAACCCATGGTTTTCCCCCCCCCCGCGTTGCGCGGCTCCGTCCGACCTGGTGCTCCTTCCGGTCGGTGGCTCCCAGGTACTGCCTGCCGCTCCGGCCGCTGAGGGGGTATCAAACCGACTGGAGAGGCCGAGGAAGCGGTGGTCGATTCAGGTGGTTTTGGATGGTTTTGGGTGGTCGATTCAGGTGGAGTTCCTCTTGCCTTGAATTGCCTTGACTCCTGCACTGGCAAAGCCCGCAAGGGGCTTTGGTCAGCGGACGTGGCTTGTGCCATCGGCAAGTTCATGATCGCAAACCTGGAGGAGACTTCATAATCTTTACATGCATTTCAGCCGCTGTTCGTTTGATGGTGGCACACGCCTCTTTCCTGTGGAGTGGCGTGGAGAACTCTTGAATGGCCACGCTATACTTGTATAACCGAAGACCGACGTCCGCCACTTCGAAGACCGACGTCTCGACGTCTCCCAAATCATCCACTGACCAAATCAAAAATCAATGCCTCTCCATGATTCTCAGCAACAACTTTCCACCAGACTTTCCACCTAGATTTTACAGAATGAGGCTTTGGACTTGATGGACTTGCGCAGAATGAGCCCAAGTCTGGCTGAAAGTTCATTTCTGGCTCATTCTGGTGGTGCACTTGATACTTTGACCATCTGTGACCTTCACTAAATTGATTGCATCATGATTTACATCGCTCAGTTTGGCTTCTTGACACCAGCTGCATCCAGTTGCCCAACTGGCGCAGGTATGTTTGGGAGACTCCCAACCGCTTTTAAACCAAGCCATCCATCCTTCGCATGGACGAGGTCTGAGCTGCGACGTCTACATCCGTCGAAACGCCCGCCCCATTGCAGGCTCTCTGCTTCCCCGTATGACGAGGTTTTTTCCATGGGGGGTGTTACTAATCAAGAGTCTACAATGTATATATTCTTGCTGAGGAACTACCTCCTATACCTCCCTACTGTAACTTTCCACCGGGATTGACTTCCAGGGTGAGGACTTTGCTCGTTGTGGGACGTCTAAGTGGGCGCCACATGCCCCATCACGACCGTTCTTGTGGATGGTGTGATTGAAACTTCACCGTCGAAGCGTGTCGATGACCCACCATGTTCACCAGGCCACTAAGAGCTAATTACAGTGCATTGGATACTGCCCCTTCTCGCTTGGCCCATTCTCGAGAATCGGCTGGTCAAAACGGCGTTCTTCGTCTTCAGTTTCTGCATGCCTGTACACCTGTTCCGACGTCATGGCGAGCTTCAGGGAGAGCAAGAATTCATACTTGTGGCCTGTCACATCCGTCACATCTGCGAGTGTCTATGAGTGTATGCAATCACCCGGGTCGCCTTCTGTTCGCCCATGAAAGCAATAGGAACGACCTGGCGGTGTAGTGTAAAAATCATTCGTCAAACGGTTCTTTGGCAATTGAAACATGTTAATTGAAACAATATGAAACCACGGTTTTTCGAATCCCAGATGCCGGAAGAGGGTCCAGGGTGGGGCCGATCTGGGCAGGTGGATCCAGCCCTTGGGCGTCCATCGAATCCGGCGAAGCCTCGGTGTTTTCGGAGCTCCGAGGCAACACCCAACGCTCCAAGGATCGGTTCCCGGGTTCCAGGTGGTCCTTCCGTCCTTCTCACTATAGGGATCATAGGGTTCCAACATGTTCCAACGGATCCACCTGCCATCCTCCTATCGGTCCGGTGGATCCACTGCCACCCGACCCGCCATGCGCCGAAAATCGGCCCAAAGAGTCGAAGACATCATCAGCGTAATAGGAGGGTGGCAGTAGCATCTACGGTACGATAGCTACGGCAGCACCTCCTACGGAAGTCAATGAAAGTATCAACCAGGGAACGCCCTGCTTCTGCATACCTTCACCATCCAATCGAAAGGAAGGTCCGTCGTCGGTGTCCGGAGGCGGCCTTGTTCATGGCCCGTGTCCATCAAGGCGTGAAAGCGGCAATCGGTCACCAAGCTCCAGTCAGCGCCAATCTCCTGCGATCCCTTTCGTCTTACGACAAAAAATATGCACACAACCAAACGCATGGTGACACATGCCTTGGCATTGATGATGGGGTTTGTTAATGGTCACTCAACCTGCGACTTTGTGGAACACCAGAACGCGTGGTTGAGGAACACAGGCTTAATGATTGGGAAACACGGTCGTTGAACCTGCTGACAGGCTCAGTAAGAGACTGGAGGGCATACGCATGATTACTGTGGACGAAAGGTTGGTTTGGGTGGGGAGGTGATGACAGCTGTGCCGACAAAGGTTTGTGATGAGAACGTCAGGTTGACTAGGTGGGTTCAGGTAGAACCACGTCCGGTTTCGGAATCGGTTCGAGCGTTCGAGCGTCGAATGTGCGTGTTGATGCGCCGCTTCGAGCGTGCGAGCGTCGAACGTGAACGTTTCGATCGAGCGCCGCTTCGAACGCTGAACCGGGCACGTGGAACGCGGGCACTGCATGAGAAAGATGGTTCAAGCATATCGACTTTCCTTTCTGTGTTTTGCATGTAAGGGGATTGAAAACACAAGAGAAGAAAGCAACCAAAGATGAAAACCGAAAGAACGAAGCAGAACCTCGAAAAGCAATGGGGGCAGACGCAAAGGATGGAAGGAAATCAGAGTAAGTGAGAGCGAGAGTGAGAATGAGACTGAGAATGAGAGTGGGTGTGAGTGAATGAGAGTGAGTGTGTGGGTGAGAGTGAGTGTGTGTGAGTGCGAGTGTGAGTGAGTGTGAGTGCGAGTGTGAGTGAGTGTGAGTGCGAGTGCGAGTGAGAGTGGGAGAGTGAGGGTGAGTGCTGAGAGCACAAAGTTCTGCGCCTGCCACGAAATTTGCATCACCAAGCGCTGTGCTTGCCACGAAATCTGCACTTCGAGGTTCACCATGCGCTGTGCCTGCCACGAAATCTGCACTTCGAGGTTCACAAAGTGCTGTGCCTGCCACGAAATCTGCACTTCGAGGTTCACCAAGTGCTGTGCCTGCCACGAAATCTGCACTTCGAGGCTCACCAAGTGCTGCGCCTGCGACGAAATCTGCACTTCGAGGCTCACCAAGTGCTGTGCCTGCCACGAAATCTGCACGTCAAGGTCCACCAAGTGCTGCGCCTGCCACGAAATCTGCAAACGAGCCGCATGTCCAAAAGTCACGATTCACTGCACCTGTCACGAAATCTGAGCTCCTCGACGATCACCACCATGTCCAAAGTGCTGCACCTGCTAAGAAAACTGCATTTCGAAGTAAAACACACCTGTCACAAAAAGTCGGCTTCGGAGCACCAAAACACGAGGTTTCCCCGCGCCTGCCACGAAAAGTGACCACCATGTACCAAAATGCGCACGGCACCGCAACGAGAGCGCAGTCGCTGGAAGCACCTGCCGCCGGCCCCGAGATTCTGCGAGCCTGCGCAGTCGAAGTGCACATGGACGATGTCGAGAGGCATGAATGTACTGTAAATAGCAACGAATTAGCCGTTCACGCCCGCGCGCCTCAGCGATCTAAGCACACCTTCCTTTCCCCTACCGTAAGAACCCCTCAGTGTGCCCACACTGTTTGGGGAAAAAATAGAAAAGTATGAAAAATCATGAAAAATCGTCAACCAGGTTGTCAAGCAGCCTTGAACCCCAATGGTCTCATGTCTAGGAGGCCTCGCGACTCTAGTTGACGTGAGCTCTTTCCCAAACGACACCCTTTTCACATCGTTTCATACCATGCATCAGGCCCGACCAGTCCCAACATGTCCCAACTGCAGAGGTTCTGTAGCCCACAACGGTGCGAACGCCAGCGAACGCAGCGAGGTGCGACGTGCTGGATGGTGTTGCTGCGAAGCGTGGCTTGCCCCCGCCAAACGCCCAAACTTAGAAAGCACATCACTGTGTGTATATTGATAGGTTGACGGTTTTGGTTCTCAGTCTCCCTACATTTTCACACCCAACCAATAAACAATCGAGCAAAACGAACGGCGGCCCCACACGTCGTCTGTGGCAGAGACCCGCTCTGCTTCGTCCAAGCCGACCCCTCGCTCGGCTCCTCCCAGAGTTCCTTTTGGATCATGGCCTTCAAGTCCGGCACCTCGGCTGGCGCGGCGAGGCCCTTCCAAAAAGCTGGGAATGGATGGTCCGGAAGTCGTCCGAGTACAGCCAGGGAGAACATCAACAATATTGCGATGTCCAGGTGAAAGAACTCACACGAAAGAGACTTTTGGTGTTTTGGCTGATCCATGGCTGATCCATATAAACCATACCCGTCCGGAAGCCAAAACCAAAGTGATGTGTCCTCAGAATGTCAGAGGAGATCATCATAATAAATGTTAAGTATATAAAAGTAGTTCAATGTCTTGCCATTGAGCTTCTGGCTCCATCTACCAGCACTTGCTTCAGTTGGTAGCGCCACTCCGCACCCCTTGAAGGAACCGAAACCGAAACCCAAACGAAAACGGCCGCTCTCGAGACGCCAGCGCCAACGCCTGGCGCCAGGCGGCATCCACCATGCCGGCAGGGACGCAATGGTAGAAGCCCGGAAAGGCGCCCACGTGCTGCGATCGCCTCGGCCGAGCTTCCGCTTCCGCTAGGAAGCGCTCTCAGGTCGGCCGAGGGACCATGTTGGAACACCATGGACATAGGGTGCCCTAAGAATCTGGAATTTTCAAGGACGGACATAGGGTTTGGTGAGGGCCCGGACGCCTGCGAAGGTGTCGGGTCCGACCCCTGGAATGGAGGGCCTAAGGATTCTGGGGTGGTTTATCTAAAAAGAAAGCCAACGAACAAATAACAAACAAACAACTTCCCAGAACTTCCGTTTTGACTCCATAAACTACTCCACCTGCTAGTCAATCCATCCACTACCAGTTCGGGGTCGTTCATTTTCGTCATGTTCATGACCTCTCAGCTTCACGAGAATGCCTCCGACCGAGACGGCCGGGGGCTTTCAGATGGCAGGGGTTTTATATATATATATAGGAAGGCCCTCTGGCCCACTGGGTTGCTTCTGGGTCTGTTTTCCACACCCAATCTGATGTTCTTTTCTTTCACCACCCACTTGGACGTCCTGTGTGATACTTCTGAAAGTCCCCACCGCCCGGACCAAACGGACGCAACAAGAGTGACCTCCCTGGTGTAACTGGTCACCTCCCAAAGACGTAGCTGCCATCCTGCGTCCAGGTCAACGCCATCAAGCCAGTGGCACCCGAACGCCTGGGGGCACAGGAGCGACCGTTAGAAGAAGGTGGAGGTCCGGTCTCCTAGAAGGGTGGCCCATGCAAGGCACAGACTGATGTGTCCCAAACTCTTTCGACCTGGATCTCGTGAATACCTCTTCCTCTTCCCCATAAGGGCCAGACCTCTTCCCCATAAGGGTGTAGTGAATGGGAGTGACGTGAATCACAAATGATCAAGAGTCTACGATCTGAAATGACTCCTTGGATTGCCCTGCAGGTCCATCCCTCGCCTCGCAGGTGGCAGCAGCTGCCCCTGGGGTGTCAAATGAGTATAGACCACGTACTTGAAGCTGGATTCCTGGCTTCACGGGGACGGCCCGTCACCCAAACGCCTCGCCCAAAACGAGACGGCACGTCTCGTTGGGTGCCCGTCTTCGACATGGAGAAGACGATCCTTTGAGGCCCCGGCCTTTAATAAGTGTAAGAACTGATAAGAACTGATATCATCCTGCTTTGTCCTGCTTTCCTGCCTACCACCTCCTACCACCCCCTTTTGCTACTCAACTGGTGTCTTTGTTCCCCATCTCCTGCATCTCCAGCAGCAAAGTTTGGCTCTCACCCTCGCCTTCCAAGGCGTAGCGTTGCAAACACCTTGGGACTACAAAAATCCACTCGACCGTAGGACGACCCGACGCCCGTTTGACCGCGTACCCCGCCGCGCACGAACGCCTCGGCGTCACGCGAGAACGATGCGGCCCGGCGTCATGCGAGAACGGTATAACAGGTGTTTCAGGGTTCTGCTGCATGCTTGCTACTCGTGGCTTCTAATGGCCTCCAACCTAATAGCTATGGCCTCCACCTAGTAATCCAAGTAGCTTCTGGTTTGCGGAATAAAGAGCGCTGTCTGCAGCGCTGGAGGCGTAGAGGCGCCGACCCAGAACATCAGCCCCCTGTTTTTTGGAGGCTGTAGGAAGACTCGGGTGCTGTGCCCACAAGTTCGGATGGGCAAACGTCCACGGTTCGTCTGTCCTCCCCAAGACCGGCATGAAAACCGGGCCATTGGGGCCTACCCCGGAGCCGTTAGAGGAGACAGACTCCAACAATCATTGAAGCACGTCGAAAAGGCAGTAGTTAAAACCCCCTAAATTCCCAAGAGGTACACGTGTGAGGTTGCTCATCTCTATGGAGGTCTATTGCAAACTATCTACTACAGGTCATGAACTGAAGCTAACCCCTCCAGGATATCCACGAAAGGAAATCTCATTCAGCCCAACGGCCCCCCAAACATGAGAACGGGCCAAAACGAAGCAAAAGCAGGTCATTTCGTAGGCGGACGGCACTTGTAGGTGCAGGTACTTCATGAATATACCTGGACCTTCAAGGGGAGTCCTGTCTGGAGGTCCCTTAGTGGTGGGCCGGGGCTTCCAGCCAGGTGACCCCGACATGAAGGTGCTGGTAGGCTTTGAGATCCTGAAACCACCGGTTTCTTTTCTCATTTCAATTCGTCAATTGGCTCATTCAAACCCGGGCACCACACCGCTCCATCGAAGAGTTGTGGCTTCTCGGTCTTCAGCTGCTGCCAGTGCTTCTCGGTCTCCAGCTCCACCTCCCAGAGACCAAGCCCGACGACAGGGACGAGAGGCCCGAAAAAGCGAAAAAAAGGATCAAAGGTTGGGGAGTGCTTCAGCCTGTTTGTGCGTGGGAACCCTGAGTGTAGCCTGAGACTATAGCCTGAGACCAGCCAAATGCAAAGTGGTTGAACAGCCAAAGTCTGCTGGAGTCCTTATTAAACAAAATCACACATCCTTCCAACGACCAGGTGATGCCATCAAGTCCGCTTCCGGTGGTTTCCATCCATTCGTCCCTTCCCTCGATGGACATGGCAGAAGGGTGGACATCTTCTTTTGAAAGCGTTGACCGTCTTTTGAGCGGAAGATGAATCAAACAACACACACTCCCCCTAGGGATCCAAGTACATTCTCAGAAGGCACTTGGACCCTCTTTGGCATAAGGATGGACATCTTCTTTCGTGTGCTTTGTTGACTGAGCCCTGAGCGTTGATGGGACCGATCAATGGACGGATCAATAGACATCTACAACCCCCGAGTGAACTGCACTGTCCCAGTTCACGCCGATCGCCGATCGTCCAAGAGGTGGAAAGAGGGATGCCAAGATCGGTCTAAGAGCCCTCTATGAACCAGCCCTAGAGTGGGTCCTATAGTTTTTCAGTAGGTCTGAGATAATATATCATGGTACATGTGGTTGGAGCCTTCTCAAAATGGTGATATATCGTTTGACTGGACTGTTGCGGGCAATTCATGGGAGATACCCCGATGATACCCGTGTGTATATAATTAGCCGTCATTTGCCCTATCCATCCAGTTCCCTCCATGTTTCATGTCGCGAACGCAACGTGTTCTGCCGCTGTGCCTAGGTGTTCTTGACTTCACGACACACCAGCACAAGCGAGAAAGCAAGGTAGTCACGAAGTGAGACATGGCGGGACGTGTTTGGACCCAAAAAAGCCCCCTGAAAATCCTGCCGGTGGTGGAGACCCTAACGTAGAAAAACATCATACCTAGGTATATAGGGTGACTTGAATGTCCGACATCCATCCAACATTGAAGAAAAGATTTGGTCCCAACGCGATCCCTATCATGAAGACCTGAGGCGGCTTTCCGTCATGAATCAGTTCATCCAACTAGCCCCTAGCCTTCCAAGACCTTTAAAAGAAAGGAACAACCTGTCGTTGTGCAAATTCATTAGTAAACAATGGTTGTTCGGGATTCAAACCTATGAAATCAATGGTTGGCCAGAAGCCTAGGGTGTATCGCAATCCTTTTTTAAATCGGTGTAGCTCAAGGGGCGCCGGTGGATCCAGGTTCCCTGCAGCTTCTCGATCAAAAACTGGGGCAGCAACTGGCAGTTACACTGAATCAATAAGCAAGCGAACATGAAGGTTCTTCATCGGCAGCGTGGCGGTCTCAACTTTGACCCCCCCGGGCCCCAACGAAAAGAACACCCACCCACTCACCCAACACGCCTCTGGATCATAGGTGCGTAGACCCTCCCAAATCCTTGGCTGCTCGGAGGGGTGTTCGGAACCAGCGTTCGGCGCAACTCCGCGGCGCCGAAGGTCTGCGTTGGTTTTGGCCAACCCCCAGCCACCCGCCATGAACCAGAATTTTCACGGGTGCACCAAGGGGGCGGCAACGGTGCCTGCAAGAGCGCAGCTAACTTGTGCTCCATGGACTTGAGTAGATGTCCGTCAACCCTGAGGACCATGGGACCGGGACGCAAAAACGCGCCGCCGCTGGGGGAGCCTGCAAACTTGCCGTGTAGGTTGCATAAGGGAATTCACGGCAATTTAACCCGACAAAATGGTGCAACATCGTGCAAGAAGAAGGCCCCGCTACCTGATAGACAGTGGGTATTTGAGTTGCGAACTTGACCCGGGAACGCTGGCACCAAGTGGCTTGACCTTCACCGAACTCATCGGGAAATCTCCTCCCAAGCAGGGCACGGCAAGCGTGGCCCGTCAAAGGAGTCTAAGGACACTCTGGTCCGCATGGGTGTGGGTCAACGTTGGGGCCATTGATTGGGGTGACTTTGAATGGCTGTGGGCCAAAAGCCGGTCAAGCACGTGGTGCGGACATGATGCACCGTTCCCTTGGTAGGATCGCAGAGTTGTGGACCAGAAAGGATTCACGGTCGAATTTCATCGGGCCAGTGGCTGCCAGCAGGCCCGGCCCACACCTCACCGGACCCTCAGAGATCGGGTCCCCAGAATCGCCTCCTTTCGAAATTCCATCGGCACCGAGCTTTTTTGAGGGTTCCAGGTTCATTCCAAAACTGGCCACCTGGGAGTTGGGCCAGTATATGAACTGTATATAACTGTATACAATAATGTTTTACACCTGGGAGTTGGGTCGGTATATATATATATTATATATGTTCATATTTATAAGGTTTGACCCTGTACTGTTTGGGGAACTCCTCCCCTCGCCTCAAGGCAAAGGGAACTCGCTTTTTGGTGCCAGTCCGAACGTGCTTCCTCGACCCGGGTCGTTGGAGGTGTCCAACAGAGTAGCCTCTTGGAGGTGATTCGAGGTGTCCAAAAACCACCGAGTTTGGAAGGTCCTGGTAGGCTATATCTATAACTTCCCCACAGACATGGATTGAAGAACCTCTTCAACTTCGGGGAGGTCTGATGGATCGGCAGTCTATACATTCGGGAAGGAGCGTTGCAGTCGAGAACGTCGTGGGGGGTTCCAGCCACCATGATTTTTGCGGGAGTCGCACCAGTCCCGTTTTGAAGTTAATCTTCTGTTTCTGCAAAACATCACCTCTATGTGACCTGGAGCAAAACCCACTCCTTGTAGCAAAATGCCCGGCACCTCTGCCATAGCTCATGGTTTCTATGCTGGCGGCCAGTGTCCTGGCATAACCTCCCCGCTGGAGCTGAGGGAAGTCGAAGGTATGCACTGGGGTCATGTGAATTTGATCCCTTCACTTGTCCCTAGATGCTTATGATTCTCTGTATGGATCCTATAGCTTCTAGACACACTATATGCCCGCATTCGGAGGCCACCCTGGGGCCTTCCTTGCTCTGTGGTGAGACAAATCATGGACCCAACAAAGCGGGCAACAAATGGCAACATGTTAACAACTGATGGTACATATTCTATCCACCTGTGTTAAAGTCTTGTTTCCTTGCTACTGTTTGGGATCCAGCATCAAACAGCAATTGAGTTGATGAAAAAAGCTGGCCGTGCCAAGACCTGGGCCAACCCGGCAGTCCCACGCACCCTCCGAAACCGCCTTGGCGGCCACACCCCTTTTTGGGGCCGAACCCAAATGGCGATGAGGGCCCTGTGCGACCTCATGAGGGGGCCCTCCACACCTTCTTCGGCTACTTGTCTCTCCTGCCTTTTGGACTTCCATGTGTTCATCGGAGCGCTTTGATCTTTCATTTCATGCACATCCCAGGGCAACCACTTACCACTAGTTCGACCAGTTCGACTAAAAGCATGGACCGAACGGACCCTTGCCGCGAGTAGCGGAAGAAGAACCACCCAGTTTCGGATGGAAAACACCGTCTCAGGACGCTGTCCATGCAGTAATTAATTTAGCCGAACTGAGTGGTGCTGAAAAATATACCAGCACCTTCCAAGGTGTCACCTTCCGGAAGCCCCCCACCCAGGTGCTCTCTTTCTTCAAGGCCATGCAGGCCATCCAACCGGCCGCGGTGTCCTGTACAACCGGCCGCGCGAAAACAGCCTCAAACGCTGGTCTCCTCCACCTCTTCCTGAAGCAACGGCTGAAGCAACAGCCACTCTCACTACTGGTGCTACGGCGTATGGCGGTCTTGCTCCAGACTTGGCCAAAGGAAGCAAAGAGCCAGATCGCCGATCCACCGACGTCATTCACCGGCTAGAAAAACACATCATAAAGCATGACGAACCTGATGAACATGGGGATCAGATATGCACCGATGCACGGTCCGAGCTTCTATAGCGGCTGGAGCATCTAGAATCTAAAGCCAACTCCGATATCTCCGATTTCGTTCATCAAGCCTATCTGTCTGTCAGTCAACCACTTAGTTCTGACCCTAGGAATCCACTGACACCTTCTCAGGTTCGGTACGACTGGACCCTCCAAGCACCTGAATAACAGTGTCTTCAACATATCACCGTACCTCAGAGGGATGTGGATTTTGAGGGTGAAACATGGTGAAACAACTTGACGAACGTACATTGTACCTGCAGATCTGCTCGTCCTGATTTCGTCCTCTCAGAGTACCGTAATAGACCGCATGCCATCATAACCCATCATCAAGTGTATGCCATCCCTCAAGCCTCAAGCTCAGTGCGACACTCAAGTTCTTACGGAGGGTTCACCCACAGAAGCCCATTTGGACTTGATCCCATCATGTTCAGACGGCAAACGCCCCATGTTCTTTTGAAGAGCTCCTACCCCCGTCGGCTTTTTGGGCGGAGACGCTCGGCCTCCCCGAAGACCGAAGACCGTTGAACCGTGGACCTGCGCCTTCGGCCACTCTCACCGTGGATGTGGGGACCTTCCGGCTCCTTGGGGGAAAAAGAATTACCATAAGACCCCAGAAATGACCGTCATATATAGGACCGTCTATATAGGACCGTCTATATTGACTCCTTGGGAGGTTCTCCATAAGACCCCAGAACCTTCCAAAGAATGACCGTCTTTTTCGGTATACCTGGCAACACTTGGGAGCGAAAACCCGCCGGAGGACGGTCTTCGGAAAGCGGGTAGATGTAAGCTCATAAGCTGGGGGGCCATCGGCGTAAGCCATGATGAGTCCAGGGAGTGTCGCGCCGGCTTGTTGAGGCAATGGCTTGGGAGATGGGTCCTAAGGTTCCGACATGTCAAAACGAAGACAAGGAATAGAAAAAGACACCATGGTTGTTGAACATGTCCTGTCTACTTTAAAAGAACATTATATGTGTTTAAACAAAACATGCGACTACCAGGACCATCCAATGGGTGTCCAATCAAAAAAAAAACTACGTAGCGTAGGGATCTCCATTGGACACCCATTGGATGGTCCTGGTATTAAAAAAGACACCTAATGGCTGTGGCGCCATGGGGCGCGTCTCGGGACCTCCCATGGCACCCCCCCGGGTCGACCACCGGTCCTCGGCGGTCTTGGCGCTCTCCCTCTCCAGCCTGGCGGGAAGCCCAGGAAACGCAGGCCCGGTCGGTGCGGCACCGTGTGAAGGGGGTGAAACCTCCTGACACGGCCCCCCCCAAGAAGTCTCTCCACTTTGAGCCTGCCAAAAGCACCCATCTCCGGAGAAAACCAAAAGGGAAACAGCATCACGGAGTCCAGTTTCTCAAACCCCATCAGTTGAATCATCACAGACCCGTACCTTGCGGGTTCCAACCGGTACCAACCCCATTCTTTTCAACCTCCGCCGTCTCAGCACGAACCCTTCGTCGTCACGCACCCGCACCTGTCCGTCCTGAACCGATCCGCGCTGGCCACGCCTCTCCCGAGTGAGGTCGATCATCCGCGCGAGCTTCCCCTCGGGAGCAGAGGGGAACCGGGTGGAAGTGCATCAGACTGAGAGGTGACCAGGTGTCTACAGATGTTTTTCCATATGGGGCTTAGCATGTTTTGTATATTTTATATAATATACAGATACATGATATGATATCTATCGATCTATATCTCTTTCTTGATGAACTGCGCAAGAAGCAATAGGTACGGTCTTTACTACCTTCGAGGTTTTCGGTGTTAGACCCTGGTTGCCGGACTTGGATCCACCCTCACCATGTCAGGGCGTGCCACCTACAGCACGCCAACTTCAAAGCATGCTCGTCGGCCCGGTCGGCCCGGTAGGCCCGGTAGGCGCTTGGACATGCTCCGCACCACAGAACACGACATGAAAACATCCGGCCAAACGGGTCATGGCAGACCAAACGGGAGTTCCCTGGAACCAGGGGAGGGCGCGTTGAAGGACCAGGGCGCAGCGGCGAAACCAGCGGGCTCGGTTTGGTGGAACATCGGCCCCAAAATCGACCCATTCATTGAAGAGCACTTTCAGAGAAGACCCCAGCATCCCCAACGGACCCAAACCTTTAAAAAAAGAAAACCAGTCCCGTTTGGGATCCAGTCGTACCGAACCTCAGGTACGGTGATGTGTTCGACACTGCTATGTAGGTGGGAGGGTCCAGTCGTACCTTCTGAGGAGGTACGACCTTCTGAGAAGCTACGACTGGATCCCAAACGGGAGTCCAACTTCTTCCATCACAGCTCTGGTCTCTCGCGCGGAGCGTTCCATCTCCACGTGGCCCAGGAGACTGGATCTGTGGAGCGTTGCGCCAGCCTGGGACGGCCGGCTTCGTCTTTCGAATGGAGAAGGAAAAGGGGCATCCAGGCCACGATGTCGGGAGTCCCAATGGTTCCAGGCAACGACTAAACCCTGGTTCCTTAGTACTCGTGGTTTGCCTCGGACCCACTGGAAAAGGAAAAGGAGGTTCTCTCTCCAGTCTGGATGAAGACCTACGCAAAGGCTCATGGGAGGGTTCTTATGGGGGTGCCGAAAGCACCCAGAAAGCGATCGGTGTGCTTCGGCACCAGGCAGGAGAGACACTTCGGCTGTTTTCGTGCACACGTCGGACGTAGGCCGTTCACGGGCGTTTCACCAGTCGGACTTGGCCACTCGGCCATTTGGGGCACCACACGGAACCGATCACCCGGACCAGTCTCACTCACATGCCGACCCAAGCAGCTCTTGCAGTGAGGCCTCGATGGCCATGGAGAGCTGGTGCTCCTTCTCCGCCAGTTGACCTCCCCAAAGAGGTCACTCCCATGGGACTGCCATAGGACTGTTGGGTCTAATTGAGCTATCCTGGGCCCAGTGGATGATGATGGCCTGGTTGCAGGTAAGAACGTGAAGAACATCATGATCAGAGTTTACGGGTCCTGTTACAGGTAAGAACGGACACAGACCCTATCATATAATATATGCCGCCCCATTGACCCCCGTTTCAACCACCCCTGGGCCGTTTTGAAGGCAGTCCGACATGGCAGGCACAGAGGTTGTGTCTGGGTCAGTGGCCACCAAAAACCCGAACTAGTGGCACCGTACCACCACAGTGTCAGCGAAAAATCACCGCACCTGAGAAGGTACGACTGGGATCCCCAGACGGGCTAGATATGGCTAGATATAATACTACTGTAGACTGTAGACTCTTGATGAATACACCCCCCCATTTGAATTGAAAGTCCTCTTCAAAGGAGGGGTTTATTAATCAATTGAGTCTACATTAGTGATTTCAGAGGTTCGATGACACAACCCCCCACTTCAGTGATTGACCGCGACAGTCGAGGACCTAAAAAACGTGGAAACATGCCAGAACGAACCTCTGAAATCACTGTATTTTACCAAGCCTACCCCAGTCCCACCATATCTGAGAAGGTACGTCTGGATCCCTATAGGCACAAATACTAGGCCCGACCGTGGCGTGTTTTGGGGTCAAAAAGGCCCACGCATTCGTTGAGAAAACCAGGCCGTTGTCCGAGGCTGCGGAGGAGAAGACGACAACGTATACACTCCCCAAAACATCCAAAAACGATCAAGGACCCTGAGAATGGCATCCTGAAAGACTGTGGTCCTCAGTCACTGCAGCTCTTCTTCGACGGGGTGAACTAAACGAATGCATCCGCGCATGGAGGGAAAACACCCAAAGGACACCCCTTCGGCTGGTTTGTCAGAAGTGAAGTGACGGCGCTATAGATGTGTCGGGGTCCCCCTGCAGCTCCCGAGAGGCACAAGTCGTGCACAACAAGTAGTGGGTCAATGCATCAGAATGATGGGGGCCCAGCTCCCTCCAACGGGTCTTTTCCTTTCGTGTCTTGTCTTGGGTGCCCAGAAGCCACCAGACTTGGGGTGCCAAGTCACAGGATGTTGGAAGGCGCTTGGGGGGCTTTTGGAGTGTTCTGAAAGAAACCACCGGACTTCGTGCGCAAGCGCGAGGTGCTGGAAGCATTTAGGTCATGGTTTTGGAACCACGAGTGTCCTACTCGTGGGATTCCAGGGGCAAAAAACAGTCCGAATTCGACGACGGGGGTCATTCTAAGGTTGTTGATGAATAGAATCCTCCGTATGGAGATGCAAGACCATGCTGGTAGGGGCGGGCTGTTCATCAACAGTCTTCAGCTACCCTCCCCCCAACAATCATGGAAGTGGAGTTCACCCCCTCTTTACCAACAGGGAAAATCGTCTTCCAAGTGGGAGGGAGGATGTCCACAGGGGGAGTCGGTTGCTAAAAATTCGGTTGGAATTGAGTGAAAATGGACTCTGGATTCTCCGGGGTCCGTGGCGACCACCCAGCGCATGGAGCGCGGTTCCGGAAACACACGCGCCGGTGCCCTCCGGTTCGGGCCCAGTGCAACGCTGTTCTTCCGGAACATCCAAGAGAGGTTCAGAGACCGGACAGGGGAAGTGGTACACAGTGGGGCCGGACCGAGCCGTACATGCGGGGGCTGTTGAACTGCACCACCGGGTGGGTTGGAGTGCCACAAGCAGGCCGATCCGGCTTCGGTTGTGGTGGATGCGGCAGGCTCTGGATGGATCTAGCAAGGAACCATGCAGGGCTGGATGAGCAGCTCCACCCCAGCAGATCAATCAAATCCCAATGGATGTCTGGCAAAATCTGACATCCATGCGGCACTCAGTGCTCCAAAAGGCTGCTTTTCTGCGTCCAACGGCCCGCAACTCCCACGACCAAGACCTGGTATTTCTCATCTCTTCTCATCTCTCATCTCTTTTCCCTCTCTCTCTCTCGCTAACAACAGCCGCCCCCCACCACACCGGCGCCCCGCCCATTTCCACACCCCAAATCCCCTCCCTCTCCATCCTCCCCCGGGCAGACCTCCGTTGGCTGTGGCCAACACGTCGTGACCGCCCCGCAGACCCGAGGCCCCCAGCTGTTACAAAACTCCGTCATCTCGTTGAGCCTGTCCTTGTGGCTACTCCTCGGTGTCGACCAAATACGTACGTCAGTCAGTCGGCGTAAACTCGTTTTGGACGAAACAAAGGGCGGACGGAGGAGCCCAGGTACGTGAGACCTCCGGAAAAAAAAAAAGGAATTCAGCACTTCCAACGGGTGCCCTGTCTGGAGACCTGTTTACGTAGGGTAGGGTAGTCGAACGCCGGGATACCCAGACAGGATGACCCTGGTTGTTTTGAGTTATTATTAATGGTGGTGACCGCCTGTTAGGACCAACGACAGGTGGCGGTAGAGCAAACGAGCTCTGCGAAAACACGTGTTCAACCCCAGGTGTTGTAAGGCACGGCATAGCGGCATAAGTCATTGCATACACGACCCCACTGTGAGCTTAGAGCGACCGAGGTCCCAGCAAAAGATCTTACGCACATCCTACGCATCTGTGTTGAGCAGACACAACCACACTTTGAAGGGAAACGCTTGAGCAACGGTTGAGTGGGACGCATAAAGGACCCCACGCACAGCCTATGTAACATGCATGACTCACATATGTGGTTCTTGCTCACACCACAGTTCCATATGACACGGAGCTCATTCGATAATTTATAAGAGGATTTGGTTGCGGCGACGTGGAAAAACCAAGGCCCCGGCACAGAGCCTTCCGGGTATAGGGTGATGTTCTTATTGGTAGTGAGTGGTATCTCCACGTCCTGAACTAGCTCATGGTTCTGCAGATGGGCTGGGCCCCGATCGCCCTGTTCCACACCTGGTGGCTGCCATCGCTCGTTCCATCCCGACTCGGTCGACCCGTGCCCCGTGTGGTTTCGACCACGGCACCGCAGCGCGTGCACCGCACGATGCACCGCCGCCACGGCGGCCAAGCGCCACGGCGCCGCCAGAGTTCTCGAAGAGGTCTCGAAGAGAGGCAGGTCTAAGCCCTGCGCGGCGCGAAGTAGCGCTCCTAGTCCTTGCTCCGTTCGTTAGCGATGCCAGGAGCCCCGTTCGTAGCTGCTTCTTCCACAGGCGATTCAGAAGACATCCCATTTGGATTCCAGTCCTCTTCATGCCGAGGGTATGATTCATCAAGAGTCGACAGTCGACATGAAAGCCGACATGCGCCTTTAGGGCGCTGAGCACTGAGAACGCCACGCGAACGCCGAACGACTCGTGAGGTCGAGGCACGCGGGAAGTTGCGGGCGGTCCAATGGCGGGGTGCGGGTGTTGAGGATGTGGAGGCGGGCGATTTCGCGGGCGAGCCAAGAAAGAAGAGAACTAAAAGCAGTCAGGAGTTGCGTTGAAGGAGACTGGCCATTTTTGGGGGGCACCTCTCAACAGTCTGCTGTCACTGGGGAGGCCCCAGACCCCAAGACCGGGTTTCATCCCAGACTTCTCAGAAGACCAGGTGTCTCTCTTCATCCCCGGTCTGCTACCCCAAGACACTTCCATCTACCTCCGGCAGACCCCGAACCAAAGAGCCCATTCTGCTCACATCCTTTCAGACCTTCCCCCATCCACACACCCCAACAAACCGACCTCACCGACCCAGTCTCTCCCCACCACACCCCCCATCCACACACCGACGGCGGTGTGGCCACCCGCCACCCGCAGCGCAGCGCTCTGCGCGCGGCCTTGGTGAGCTTCGCCAGGTCCGACTCCAAGTACCGGCACCGCTGCTCGGCCATGAGGAAGTCCACCACTTCCACGGCGCAGTCCGCCTGGGACCCGCCGCGGCGGCGCGGGTTCACGCGCTGAACCGGTCCGGTTCCACGTGAATCACCGAGATCCAGGGGACCAGAAGCGAACGGCTGGTTTCACGCGTCGAAGTGGTTTGGTCTGGAGATGAAACGGTGACATGTCCTCCGGAGAAGCGGACAAGCAGCTAGAATGCACATGACTTCAACGGTTTTGGGCCAGGGATCAATGCGGGTTCCATGCACGTTCATCAAGATTTGGATTTGCACGGAACATAGACACCAGGGCCAGGGCATTCTTTTTTGAACATTTCCTCGTTACTATTGCATGCTGGAATGTCTTGTGATGTCTCAGCTACCAGCTGCTGCCAGCTGCCAAGGAATGAGGATGATATTGAATCGTCTTCCTGTTGCCAACTTATCAACGGTAAAATCAGCCCAGACGTAGCGTTAAAAAATGCCAGGTAACGTTGCTTCGGATGCTATTACACCATTACACTGCTAATTGGCACCATGTCGCATGCATGTCGCCGTTTCATGATCTTCGAACGGTTAAGAAGAAGTCAGTTCGCGAACGGGTCAGAAGTCAAGGCATTTGAAGCCAAAGCCCCATTCAAGCAAAGCCTTGGAATGGATGGAGCAATAGCAACACCGT
This sequence comes from Durusdinium trenchii, assembly GCA_963970005.1. Taxonomy (NCBI): domain Eukaryota; class Dinophyceae; order Suessiales; family Symbiodiniaceae; genus Durusdinium; species Durusdinium trenchii. The sequence goes on along the minus strand of CAXAMN010025350.1, from coordinate 167,496 downwards.
CCCCTCGACAGGGCCTCGTAGAACTGTTCCCAGTACTCCTCTAGGCCTGGCTGTGGCGTTGCGGACAACGGCCGAAGAATCTGCGGCGTATGCTTTTCCAAATAGATCGAGGCAATCGCAGTGAATGACTGGCACTCCAGTGTCCTTCCTGTCTCCAAGCGTCCAGAACACATCTTCCAGCAGTCGCAAAGGGGTGCTTTATGGAGGTTGGGGGTGCCCATTATCCACTCAATTGGGGACTAAACACCACGCCTTTGTGACTCCCGGTTCTTGATCCTTCTTAGAATCCATCTTCGCCTCGCCTATAGGGAGTATATATGAATCAAACAACCGCCGTAGGGTCTTGCGAGACATTTTTACTCGCCAGGTTCTAGCAAAATGGAAATCCTCTTCTGCCTCGGCGGCTTGATCAATCAAGATTCTATAATTCAGGGTCTATCCTATAACCTGTAAACAGTGAATGATGATGGTTCAGTTGCAGGCCATGTATAGGACAGCCCCAAGGTATCATGTTGGTGTCTTCTTCAGAAAATCCACGACGTCCACGACGAAAAAGGGGCTGAAAAATGGGGTGGACCTGACCGCCCGATGAGACAAATACCCGTTCTGGCTCTCTCCTTGCACCCGTCGCTGATGAAAGCGCAGCTCCCGTTCCTCAAGACGAGCGGGTCTACCGTCCGGGCCGGGTCCCGTCCGATCAAACCAGCCAATCCCAGACCGGACGAGCGGAGAGGAACCTACATGGGACTGGGCCATAAACCAGGACCTTCCCGGACCAGTGACCTCTTCAGGATGGGTAGACGTGACCTTGAGGCGATCGCCTCAAAGTTGTGACCGACCCGCCAAGTGGGATTCTCCAGTTCGGTCACTGGGAAGGTGGTGGTTTATGGCCCCAGTCCCATGTAGGTCACTCTTCGCTCGTCCGGTCTTAGATTGGATGTTCTGAGCTATCCTCCGTTCGGCACCGGCACCGTGGTGTCCCAAATGTGTTCGAATGTCTTCATCCCAAGTGATCCTCAAAAAGTCAGTGGCACGGTGGAAACCAAGACATTCTGAGTGGGGGATCTACGAACTAACTTCCATCCATTTTGGGGGGGGGTCTACATCTAGTCAGGCCGCCTATATAATCTCTTGCGGAGCAGTGCCTTTGGCACTCGGCAGGTTCATGTAATTTGATGCGGAGTCGTGGTCTTGAGAAAGGGGCCAGAAATGGGTTTCTTGACCAACTTGGCCAGCCCGAGCTTCTGCGGACGCGGGTTCTCGTGACTGGGGCGACCCCGGTTAGGGGTGGTTTATGTTTATGGCTACGAACATCCCTGAACCTCTAAGGAGCTACAAGTGGACACCCCTTTCAGGGGGCCCTGGTAGAGATAATATATACCCCTCTTCCCTTGATATAGAATCATGCATCACACCGGGTGGTTGGGTTGTGAAGGGCTTCCCGCAAACAGTAGGTAAGCAAGTCATCCCTGGAATGTTCCGATAATATGACCACTAATATGTTGCCTGGATGGACACCGCCACATGTTCCCACACCGGGATGCGGCGCGCGGCAAGAACCTGCAAGCCCTTTAGGGGACAAAAGGGCCCGGTCCTTCGGGCACCCAACCATGAGCAGGTCTCCAACAGCTCTCATTCTGGCCCGCTACTCCGCGACCGGCACATGCTCACCTCCACATCCTTCGTCGAAAAATGCTGAAACCAGAAACCAACCGCCCTTAGTTGGTGACTTTCAAGCTGTCCGTGGGTCACAAAAGACCGCCAGCTAAGAAACCAGACTCCAGAAAATTGAGCAAACTCCCTTGACACCTTTCATACCATCTCAATCCATTGCATACCCACCCAAGTTGCCCGTTCGTTCCCCCAAAAAGGCCACCGGCTTGATCGGCTCCGCGGGCAGGCGCCGCCCTTCACAGGTTTCGTTCCCGGTTCCCCGGAGAAAGCCCCCGCAACCGAGGGGCAAGGCGGTAGATCTCTTCGCTCATGGCCTCGCGCATCGCCTTCCGCTCGGCCAAGCGCTGGGCGACCTGCCTGGGCGGGCGGGGCGAGAGGACGCGTGTGGACGAGTGGACGGAGGAGGGAGGGCGGAGGGCGCGAGAGCGAGTCGCAGAGGAGAACGAGCGAGAGCGGAGCAGCAAGCAGTTTTGGGATGATTTGAAAGGGAAGAATGGCGGAAGAATGGTGCGGGTAGAGGACCCTTGTTTGGCGTGGGTGAACCGGGTGCCTGTCTGTCTTCCTCTGCACACACCCCAAAGAGCAAACGCTTGGCAATCCCAAAGTGGTCAGTGAACAAAATGCCGGGAGTGTATCCAACACGTGGTTTGCCCCTGTGAAAAGCATTGCAAAGCTAGCAAGCCACTAGCTTCCTATAGTTGCCTTCCAACAATCATGGGAGTGGATGGCATGGCTGCTGGAAAGACCCATCTTCTCCTACGCACCAGGGATTGTTCACTTCCGGAGGAGGCGAACGAGCGTCTTAAGATGCCAGAAACTCAGATGCCCTGCCTCTCAAAAGACTAGGTCTCTCAGGTCACCTCGCTAGGGTCACCTGCGTCTGTCTCAGACAGACTGCGTCTTTTGGTCAAGCAAGGCTCCCATCTGAGATGGTGCGCCTCCACCCAGAAACCAAGTCTAGACCCCTCATCATCTCGCTCTGCTCAGGTCCAGCGAGTCCTCGAACCGTTCGCCTAGCTCGCTCGCTGGCTCCGTGGAGCTCCGCTCCAGGGGGTGCTCCGTTCGAGCCACGGAGACCGAGCGCTGGGAGCTTGAGTGGTGACGGTCACCGGTTCCACGGATCGTAAGTGGTACACCTCCAAGTTCGGAACTGTGACATGGAAGAATGGCATGGCTCCAGGAAGACCACGTTCCTCCACTACAGACAGGGACCCCGTTTTCTGTCCACGTCGGATTCCCGGCCCGGCACGGACGGACCTGCGCGGACGCGGGCGCTGCGCTTCGCCGGGCGGCTGTTCCAGCTCGTTCGCCCGCTTCTCCTTGGGAAGGGGGGGGGGGACCGTGGGGCCATCTGGGGGCCCCGGGTATGTCCATTGCAGTGGGCAACCTGTGTAGACAACAAAAAAAAGAGGGCCGTTGACTTCAGTGGTGCAACATTTAGTCTTGGGACGTATACAATAAAAATTAAAAAACAACAAAACACGGAATGGCTTTGCTTCTCCATATGGAGGTTTTATCAATCAACAGCCAACATCGGGCTGTGCTTCTGAAGAAAGTACCACCGTAGACCGTAGATGTCAACCAAAACTCCCCGAAGCGTCCTCAATTCGATTGTCGGCGTGGAACTCCTCTAGTTACCTTATAGTAAGATCCAAGTAGATGGCACACTCCTCAAGAGATGGTTGATATGGACCCCACACACACACACAAAAAAGAAAAATGATCTAGGCGTAAACGCCATCAACTTTTTTCCAATTCCGTCAACTTTTCGGAGCTATTCCTGCTCTCAAAACTGCAAATCGTTACACTAACCTCACAAACCATAGCCTGGAGGCCCTTTTGTGAGACACATCAGACAATGATGGCTGTAAACAGCAATGAAAAAACATGTGAAGAAACACACACGCTTCCACCACAACAGTGGTTACTGGTTGTAGCATCAAACAAGGTCTTTTTTCAGCTGCAGGTTCCCATGGGTTGCCTGATCCTTGGATCCGGACGCCCCACGTTTTCAGAAAGCACCGGACGCCAAGATCCGCCAAGATTCCCACCACTCCTGAGTTGCGCCAGGAAGAAGCCCGGTGCATGAACCCTGAGACCGCTGGTGCCTGGATTCCATAGTCCATGAATTGCAGACTGATTTGTAAACACCACCCATTTGGACGGTTAAACCTCTTCATGTTGGGGGCTTTAATCAAAAGTCGTGCCGAATCCCGAGCACCGACGAATCCCAATGCTGGCACCGGAAGACGACAGCAGGAGAAGCCCGCCGTGGCGAAATCCATCATTCCTGCTAACGTTCCTGTTACGAGCAGCTCCTTTCGATAGGAAGGACCTGGACGCATCGTCCACACCAAACCTCATTCGTCACACCGTGCCCCTCTTGGCCGCACCCCAAAAACTTCGTATACTGGCCCCGGTCCGCATCCAAGACTTGCGGAGGGGGCGAAGGCTGAAGAAATGATATGAGATGATGAATCCATGGACTGGATGCGCCATGCAGTCTTGGAGTCTCGCATGGACTGGATGAGGATGAGATCCCAATCCATGGCCTCCAGTAAGAACCATGAATCGGCTGTACAGGAGGGAGCCAAGTTCTCTATGAGAACAAGGACAATCCATGGAATCCATGGAATCCGACTTGGTGCCGAGAGTCCGAAGGAGTCCGCCGGATGCCCCGGGCATCCGCAGAACGAACCCCAGGGAGTCCCGGCGGAGTTCCGGTCGTGGTTCGACGACCGAGTCAACCAGTTCGACCGCTTGCGCGCGGAGTTCCCGGGCCCCCGGTTCGGTTCCGGCCGCTAGGGGGTCCCAGTGGGTAGGCCGAATGAGGGAAGACACCACCTGTCTGGGACTGCGTTGCTTCGATGCCAGAGGGGTCAAGGCCTGGGGTGGTGCCAGAGGGGTCAATGGATCGGCATGCGGCATGCCAGTCCCATGTGTCGTGTCTGGGATTGCTGCCCACCCTCTCAGCCACCGAGCCGCCCGAAGTTCCCTCTCGCTGGCGATCTCGTCGGCCAGTTCGGCATCGCCCGCGTCGAAGCCTCGGGGTCCACGGAATCCCCACATGCACCAGCACCAGGGATTCCGGGTGTCCATTAAGAGCCCCTACCCCTTGGGGGTGTTTTGGTGGGTTTGGTGGGCCTTTGGACTGACTCCTCTTGGGGGGGGGACCATTTGTAGATAGCAGGAGCTCTTCCTTGAACACTGCTTTTTCTTGGATGGAGTCGCCAGGAACTCGGCGAAGGCCTGGCGACTCCATCACGGGGCCCTCACCCCTCCAACTCATCAACCTGGAAGTTGAAAACAGCCCTGCTTGTAGAGGAATGTCATCTTCCAGGGGCCCCTTGTCCACATTCCATTCTTCATGGACATGGTGACACGATCACCCTCCTTCCATCTCTGAAACGCCCAACTCGTCCCTCGAAAAACGCCCCAAGTGGCGAGCCAGGCGGTCCTGCAGCGTCTCGGAGCGATCCTTCAGGGCAGTGAGCTGCTTCCTGACGAGTGCCAGCTCAGACGCTCCAGATCACGGGGGGGAACCAGCTTGGTGTTGGATGTGAGGCTCCCAGGAACCTGGAAGAAAGAAAATCATCTTAAGCAAAACCAGGGTTGGGTGTGATTCTGCCCTGGCCCGGCAACTACGACCCGACTCTACTACACTACTGCTACCACTGCTGCGACTACTACTGCTACCGCCGCCACCACCACCACCACTACTCCGACGACGACGACGACGACGAGGGCTACCACCACTAACACGTGTTGGCTTTCTCGGCATCTGCTTTTTGGAGTTGTGCTGGGAAGATGCTGAGTAAATAAGACAAGTTTGAACAACAAAGAACAAGTTGAAAGAATATTCAGAAACAGTCGAGGATGGAACAAGTTGTTACTGTAAATATCGCTGAGAAGATGACAAGGCCCATCAAACCCTAAGAAATGGTTTGGGAAAAGCTTCGAGAAAAAACAAAGTTGGGACACGTTGCCTCAAATATGCATATGCATGTAATGTTGCGAAAAGTGGGAAACATCAAACAAGATCGTGCAAAAGCTGACAAGGGTTGAGTGTAAAAAGATCGAGAAACAGGGTCGGGCAAGGTGAGAAAAGCTGGCTAAGCATGCCCAGCTTGGCACAGGCTTGCAAAAGGCTGCGACGAAAAAACGCACGAGAACAGGTAAATGAGACAAATGTTGCAACAGTTGAAAAATAAGACAAGGGAACAGCAAGGTAATAAGGTACATGTTGAGAAAAAGCCCAGAACATGAGAAAATTGAGAAAACACATTCAAAAAGGGGCTTCTGAAAACGTTGACAAGAGATGTTTCAAAACGGTTGGGACACGTTGCGACAAAGTCGGTGGAGAAGAGTCGAAACAAAAGGTGAGATCAGTTCAAAGGCATTCGAAAAGGCGGAAAGGGATTAGAAAAGACTAAGAACAGCCGTGACAAGGTGGAGAAAGTTGAGGAAACGCTCAAAAAATGTGAAAACAAGTTTAGACAATGAGCCCAAGATTAAAGAGAATTGAGAGAAGGTTTGGAATAGAAGGTTGAGAATAAGCAAAAGGAGAAAGTCATTGAAAGTTGAGAAAGCCAAAAGAACATTCAGCTGTCCCACACGCATAAGAATCACGACATAGCACTTCAGCAGCACACAACAATTGATGAACACAACAAATGATGAACACTGTCACACCATCGACAAATCCATCACAGCTGTTGACAACACCAAAGATATTTCGGACCAACCCACTTAATAGACGTTCAATATTCGGACTGGGGCCTGTGACCTGGTGCGGAAACATAAGGCAACCATACTGGCAACCTACATCCAGCAAGATTTTAACATGGAACCTGTGGACCAGACTGGAAGACGAGTTTGCAGGTTCCATGTGGACCTCTTCCTGGACGTCGCCGGCCACCAGTGAAGTCGTCCGGCGCCACAGGTTTCTAGGTGTCTTGGTGAAACGCAATAGTGCTGAAAACCAGCCAGGGGCCCGAAACCCGTGCACCATAAACCAAATAACGGTGTTCACATACCCACACACCACTTGCGCTCCATGTCTGAGTCGCACCTCAGAGACCTTCCCAGAGTCAAGGGGGTTCTTGAGGTAAGAATATACACCCATAATCCGTAAAACCAGTTTGTTTGATAGGGAAACCCCCAGGTTTTGGATGGGCCATGCGGGGTTGCCCCTGGAGGGAGGTTGGGGGATTTAAGGCAGAACATCTCCAGTGAATCGAGGAGCTCACAGTGAATCAGTGTGAGCCTGACATAGATCTTGGATGAGAAGGCCAGCCATTGTTTTCATGGCAATCCAAAAGGACAATTGTTCTACTCGGCATGGGAACTGCACTACACCACCAAGTCGTTCCCATGGTTGAACTGAAGGCAAATGGGCATAGTTATGTATGCATGTATGCAACATCACAGCCGTTGCAATCTCAAGACACCTGGTGTGGCTTTGGATACTCTTTTCGATGAACTGTGGGTCCATGTCCAGCACCACTTGATGATTTGACGATGAAAAACAGGTCTTCATGCACCTGTCCATCAAAGGATCCCGGTGCTTGGTGTTGGCCACTTGAAGGCACCAAGACCACCCACTCTGAGTTCAGGACCAGTTCCCAGTCTACCTAGTCTTCACCCTCCAGGTGCACGCGCCACCATCGCCCACGCGCCACCATCGCACGCTCCACCGGATCGTAGTCGAGCGTCTCCAGGTGCTCGCTCTCTTCCAGCGCCTGGCAAGCCACGTGCGGACGGACGCCGGCTCGTCCACCACAAAGGACCGGTGGACAAAGACACCCGGCTCGCTCCACCGGTGGACTGATCATGAGGTGGCTCTTCTTTTCGTAGATCTTGGAAGCAGTGGATCTTGGAAGAGGTGGATCCATGGCCATGAGGTGGCTACTTGGCAGATCTTCGAATCATGAAACGTTCCTTCGGAGCTGGGCGGCCGTTCGCACGGAACCCCCCGGGCCGGACCCCCGACACGGTGGAAAGCGGTGGATTATGTAAATGGTGGTTTTTTCTTCCTAAGAAATGCTCTAAGATTATGTGTACAGATGTGTACAGTGTACATCTTATGTCCGGTCATTTCCAGAAAACACATGTGATGTTTATTGCCAAAAAATATGGCAGTCTTTTTCTGACATCATGCCTGGCTTACACAATTACTTTTGCTCTTGTATCTTCTCACATTTCTTCTGTCATATCACACTTGAACTCACACTTGACACTGGAATAAATCTCCCATCCGTTCTGGCATCGATTTTGGCTTGCAGATTGGCGATCAGGAGGAGCAGGAGGAGGAGGATGAAGACGAGGACGAGGGTGAGCAGAAGGAGAAGGAGGAGTGACATAAAACCTAGAGCCCCTCACGTGACCGATGGGGAACCAACGATTTGGGCAAATGGTGACCAAGTGCCAAGTTTCAATCGCTGAGAGCCGTAGTCCTTCATGATTGCACTGCCTAGCTCATGTCACAACAAAAGATCAAAAAAGTATCAAGTGGCTCCTCCTTGGTCGATCAACATCTCATAGCACTCCAGTTGGAGGGAGACGAAGTGTTCAGAACTAATTCAGCGACACACTGGGCAGGTCGTTGGTTCGGTGTGTTCTCCTTTGAATCGACGAGTACAGCATTTCACCCATCACCACCCCACTCACCACTGCTGTGATACTCCTTCAGACCCTTCACCCTGCAAAGCGCATTTCATCACTTCCTGGGTCTATCCCGCTACCAGTAACAGTGGATGATGGTTAGGTTGCGGGCCTTCTGCTTCCAAAAACCGTGAGGTTCTTCGTGAAAGCCAAGGCCTTGTTGCAGGTCCAACCTGGGACTGACACACCCGACCCACATCACTTCCCGTCACCTTCGGTCCCTTCCTCTCCCCGGTCCGCACCTCCCGTCGTTCCTCTTGGGCCATCGCCAGCTCGTCCTGCCGCCGCGCCTTGCGGGCGCGGAGCTTCAGCACGCTCCGGCGGAGTTGAAGATCCGGGTCCTGCGAGGCGGTGCGGTGCGGCGCCGAAGGCCCCCCCGGCGTGCGCCGGGCTGGGTTGTGCTGTGAACCCAGCGGATTGGGTTTGAAGTTGGGAAAAAAAAAGACGGTGAATGAAGTGAGGGGAGGCTGATGGTGGGAACTGCTTGGGAAGCTGCAAGACTTGTGAAGTCATCACAGTTCACCATATGTAGAAGTAGGGTGAGAGGAGGGACGGGCCAGATGAAAAAGCCTGTCCAGGGGTACCTGGTGGGCCTAGGTGAAGGGGAGTCCTACGGGAGGGTCGTTTTCGATGTGGATTGGCCATATGTACCAAGGATCATCCTGTCTGGGTGTCCTGGCTAGACTACCCCACCCTACGTCAATAGGTCTCCGTATACAGGGCACCCAAACAGGAAGTGCTAGGTATAAATATATATATATATGTAATACACACTGGAAGTCCAAGACTATTGAAAGAATGTTTTGACTGGATGACACAAAGAGGAATTTGATGAATTTCCTCTATTGCCAATTTGGTCCGGTGGAACTTGAATATAAATACGCTTTGCATGTTACTTTGTATATACTTATATATATTGGATGTCAATTATGTTGGTTTAAATAGAAAGAGACACCTTAAACTTTATATTTGTGCTTGCGGAAGGCAAAAAGGTTTGAAGGACAGAAGCCAGTTTCAGTGGCCAGAGAGCCCTGCTTGAAGCATCAGCGGTCCGGGTGCGCAGGCGCGCCGCTGCGGTCCGGTTGGTACACCTTCGATCAAACACATCCACCAAAACGTTCAGGCTTCATCGCGGCTTCATCCATCTTCATCTTCATTCCTTCATTCCCCAAGAAAAGGGATCGAAGACAAGGGAGGCATCTCTGCGCATCTCGACGATCTGTTTGTTCCACCCTCTGAGCGTCACCTCTGCTCCGCGTTCCGCCCCGCATCGCTCCGAATCGTCGGAGTGGACGGTGCTGCAGCGCGAGCTGGAGCGCGAGCGCGAGCCGTGCTGATCCAGGTTGAGCCTTAGAGGTGTTGGGGCGAAGGTCAGCGGTTGGAAAGGGTGTGTGGGTGGAAAGGGTAGTCTTAGGATCTTCCAACTGCGAACGCATTGATGCCTTTGCACTTTTCATCCACATAAGAAACAGCCCAAAGGCAGAAATCAGGCATAGTTGGAAGATCCAGGCTGTTGTGGGTGAGGAGACATGGTTTGATGACGTCGTTTGATGGCGGCCGGAGGAGGGTCTCTCCTCCATGGGTCCTCAGGGGCGGACGCAAAACGGTTCACCAAAGAGTTGGGTTCCCAGCCTGGGTGGAGTCAAGCTTTTGGACATTGCTTCGAAGCAAGTGTGGGTGATGTCCAAAAGTGTGTGATTGAACCAAGCTTTTGGAAAGCTTTTGGTTGCTTCGAATCGTGTGATTGAACCAAGATGGCGCAATGTCATGTGTCATGAGTCAATCCAAACCATCATGGGTGTTTATGGTGTTTGTGTCCACTGGAGATCATGAAAACCACTGAGACTCGCACAGTGAGCTCTTCGACATGTTGGCATGTTGGGGCTGGGAAAGGAGGGGCCTCTGGCCGCACAGCCGACCTCACCAACCATGTTCGATCCCCAAATGGACGGTACGAGCAAGCACTGCTGGCTACAGTGGTTTCAGAATCGATGGTACAAACCCCCAAATGTCTTGTAGATGGGGGTCTGAAGTCTGCATAAACCACCTTACGTGGGGTAACTTGCGCCATTGAACCTCTGAAACCACTGCTGGTCTTATTCTTTTTGATGGGAATCCCTGATGGGTCGGAGTCTTCCACTTACATCATCTCATCATCTCAGTCTGTCAGCAAACTCCCAGTTCCGAACGACGGACGACTCTCCATGTTGCAAAACACCGAAAATCTGATGATTCTTTGAGTGGTCCCCACATAGATAGTGGCACGGTCTCCAATACATGTTGCAAGGGTTCTTACTTATTTGTTTCATCTATTTGGAAGTCTATAGGGAGATCCCTACACTTCGCATCAACCTCCCACCACAGGGCTGGACCTCCTCCAAGCGGAAGGATCGGCGCTTGCCGACGTCTCCGCGGTCCTGCAGCCCAAGCCGCGCTGCCCAGAGCCCCTGCGCATACTTCGTTCCCGTAATCCTCCTCGGCCGTTCGCCCTCGAGGGCGCAACCGGTGTCATCCGCCGCGGAGTTGCCGGGCTTGAGCCCCTTTCCTCGGGGACAAAGAAGCCGCGGAAGAAGAGAACGGAAGCATCACATCTCCCATTCCAAAACAGAAGTCCCCCATTCCCACGAGGACTGCAGGGTTTCCACACCCTTCGATCTACAAAAGCCTGCATGACATCTCAGGCGCCCAAAACATCCGCTACCCTCGCGGCTCAAGACGCCGGTGCCCGTACCGCGGCCGTGCCGCCGCCGTCGACCGAGGAACGTTCCTTCCATCTCTGCCGGGCGCGTTCGCCCACGGGGCCCTCCAGCAGGTCCATCTCGCGCTGCTCCTCCGCGAGGACCTGCGACCGTTCCGCTTCGGAACCACCGGGAGGACCGGAGGACCGGAGCACCGGTCCTAAAAGGACCAAGAGATTCCCGTGACATCCGTGGGGGGAAAAAACGTGTGTTGTTTTGTTCTTTTTCGGATGGGCCAACGTGAAAAAAGTAAAAAAGGAGCCATAAAAGAACGGAACAAATGAGTCGTGGAATGATACAAAATCATACCAGCGTAGACCCCAAACAGTTTTAAACCGATTCGTTTGGACCAATATGAATCACAAAAATCGATTTCTTGGCACGCCGAACAGTAAACTGCTTGGGGAATCACAAGCAACTAAAATGTCGACAAAAACCCTCCCTTGCTGGATCCTTCAGACCGCCTAATGCCGAGTGAAATCACAGGCTCGATAGGTGAACACTCACCAGGTGTGTTCGGAGTCGCCCCGTGAGGAATCTCAAACCACCACATGAAACCCAGCACCCACTTCTCTAATCTGCTCTACAGTCTCTACAGGTCTGTTCCGGTGGCCTGAAAGGGAGGCTTCAATCTGGCAGGTGGTGACCTGTGAAGTTGGCCTTCGGCCCGCCAACGAGCACCAGGAGGGTTTCCCAACCGGGTGGTCAGGCCACCAGAAGACCATGACCAGTCAACCTGTTCATTTGGCGGCCGTCACCCGGAAGAAGCAGAATTAGATCAATATGGGCCGCATGGTTGGGGGTCTCCCTGGTCTCAGGAAGACCTCCCCATAAAACTCCACGTTGTTTCAACCCCTGCCGTGTGGTCAATTCTAAGCCTAAGCCTCCAGACCCTATGATCAATGCAGCCCGAGGTGCTACCTGCAAGATCCTCAGTGAGGTCGGAGTGAGAGACGACTGAGAAAAGCAGTAGTTTTGCTGGATGGAGGAGCTGGGAGGGTTGGGGGAGAAGCAGGAGCAAGGATCCAGAAGATCGATCTCATGGTCACGAATGGCAACATGCTTTTTGGGCCCCGTCATGTTGTGTGGAATTGTGGAGCGGCTCACTCTGAACGAGGGGCCATATTCACCAAATGGTACATGTGACAATCCCTCAGGTGGATTTGAAGACCATGGCGACCCAGGGTTCTTGAAAGGAGGATTGTCCAAAGACCCAAGGTCTATATACATTGGGGTGGTTGAAAAGGGGTCAACGCAGGCGCACACACACACAGATATATATATATATATGTATATTATATATATATATATAATCTATATTAATACATAATTATACATGTTTATATTTTACCGTATGCCATACATGGAGCCCCGCACACCCCCCAAAAAAGGAATCCATCCACGTCCCGGCGCCGCGTCCCGGCGACGCGTCCGCGGCAAGCCGCCCGAAGCCCCTCTCACGGCAAGCCGCGGGACCCGCGGGACGCGCGCCGAACGTCGGGCCGAGCGTCTCTTGGCAAAGCACCTGCCCGCTCCGCTGAGCCACCAGCGCCGCGGTGCAGCCGTCCCCGTCCACGACCGAGGCATCGGCGCCCAAGGTCTGCCGGACGGTGCTGAGAGCGCGGTCCGAGGGGTTCATCAGGGGGGTGCAGATCTGCCGAGGTCATGGTTTGGGGGTCCAAAAGGGGGTGGTTTGGAGTGGCTTTGATTGAAGTTCTCCTGTGGCCAGTGGAATCCTTCATGATATCATAGTATCCTGCTATATGTTCAGACACTTTGTGAATCGATGCACTGGAAATCATGACTGAATAGGGCAGCGCTGCATGTGATCCTTGGTGACCTTCTGTGGCGGAATTGCCGGCGAACCACTGGCTAAGCCGGGGGCCAGTAGCCAAGGTGGGTATATGATTTTTCCGGATGAAGTGACAGGAGGTTTGAGGGAGTGTGGCATTGAAAGCCTTATGGCCCGCAGGTTGCTCCGGGCTCTGTAGGCTCTTGATCTTAGCATCGTCCAGAGTTTTTTTTGGGCAGTAAGGCACTGGGTCGGGATAGCGACACTCATGTGACCAGATCTGAAAAAAGGCCCCTTATAGAAGTGACTACCACCTATTTGTTGGTGGCCCTCCTCTTCCCTAGGCACAACCTGCCCAGCTGTTGTGGCTACCACCTGCCCAAAGGACCCCCCGCGTTCTACTTCTCCGCCGTGCCGCTAGCAGGGTGCTCAAGAGCTTCGCCGCGCCGAAGCGCGCGGCCAGGTGGAGGGGAGTGCCTTCCACCGGACCTGCAGCGGCCGCCCGCCCGCACGCCGCACGGTGACCCGCGTGGTGCCATCACGCTACCCCCCACCGTGGTGGATGACTTTGAGGGGGTAGATCCCAAGGCCGTCTGAGTGCCGCGTCCTTCATTACTTCTTCACTCCTTGGCCTCTGATCCAAATGATCGAGCCTCCAATCATGGAAGTGGAAATGGGCCTACGGCCTACAATTCGTAGAGGAAAACCGGACACCAGTATATATAGCCCAAACACGACTACTGGGACTGCCATAGGACTGCCGCCCCATTGACCCCCGTGGCACCACCCCAATGTAGGTAAATACGCCAACCACATGGAGTGTCTGGGTAGTATATATTAATACTTTCAAGGGGTCCACTTCCACTTCCGGAGCGTCAATCCTTGGACCTTGTATTTTAGGTGTCTCACCCAGGGCATCCAGGCTTCTCCCACGATGTCGCTGGGAGCCCCAGTGGTTCCAGTTCGACTCAAATAATAGACCAAACGAATCCCTGGTTCCTTAGTACTCGTGGTTTGCCTGGGATCCACTGAGTCAGCTTTCCACCGGTGCTGACTGCCGATCGCTGCCCAGCCGCCCACGTCGACTAGGTCGAGCTGTGCTCCGTACTCTGCCAGAAGCTTCACCACATCCCCTGAGGCAGTGGAAGCTTCACCACAACGTCCGCGTCTGAACGCCGGAGTGGACCGTGACACTCGAGCATGGATCGATATCATCGAAGACCGAGACGCCGATCTGAGCAGAATTCTGCGGACTGCTCCATGATCTCCATATATATAGTCAGTCATCCTGATTATAGATGTTTAAGACATCCCTCTAGACATCCCAAGACTGCAAGGTTGAACTTGCTCATTGTATCTCATTGTCTTTGGCCATGAATCATGGGGGGGGAATATTGAAAAGAAGAAAGGATGGATCTGCAAGAGACGCACAGCCTGAGACTCTGCTGGCCTCACCATTGTGTGTTCCGAATGGTCCAAGCAGCACCCCAGAAAGGCAGGTCATGGTCCAAGCGCTGTGGACTGCCATCCAAAGATGGGGGAGATGTCTCCAGGAACAACCCATGGGAATCTTATAGTCTTTCTTTAGCAAGTGGCTGGCAACCATTGTGATACAAGGTACAAGGAGACCTACGATGGTATCCTCCTTCCTTGGTAACGACGTTCGTAGCTACTCATGACACTGCTTTTAATGATACCATGTATAGCTTGCCCTGGGCCGCCGTGTGGGAACCAGCATCCACGACCACTTGAATGTCATATCACTTAGGACTACTTCGCGTCCACACCTGCCAAGGACTGTGTGGCTTTCGCCTTCTCAAAGGCACCTTCCTTCCTCAGTGCAAGAATCGATGAGGACCGGGTTCTTCAAAGTGACTATTTGATACTCTGCTTCGATTTAACTTAACTCCAAAAGGTCACCTCTGACTCCCTCACTTCCCCGGAAGGGTGAAACTGGTCCACCTGTCACTGTCCTTGTTCGAAACCAACTGAGAAAAGTTACCCACCTGAGCCATCGGCTGGGACTCAACAGCATGTCACGAATCAACAGCCGGGTGGCCCCAGAGGCCGCCGGCCGGGAAAGCAGAAACCACCGACACGAATTGAAAGACTGCAGAGGTCAACAATGACCCAAGGATGACCCATCCTCCATCTCCCAACTCCGAGAATGGAAGCGACTGGGATTTGGGCAGCCCAAACATTTCCACGGATTCACACGTCGCTTAGCTAGCCGTCACCATGGGCCTGGCAACCAAGTCATAATCAAGTCGAGAAACGAAAGTTAAAGGCAGAAATTGGCCATGACGATGGCTCATACGAGATGGACTCTTCACAAGAAGCTACCACCAAAATCCACCAAACTCTCATTTCACACTCCACCCTCTCCACCGTCTCCGTATCTTCCGTTGGCTCCCCGGCACACATTGCCCTCACTCCCCCAGTGACCTGGTGCCGCTGTTGGGCGCGCGCGCCGAGCGGCTGAAGGCGCTCCACGGCACGACCACAGGCTAAGCAGGCCAGGTGTAACGGCTGACAGCCGATCTCCTGGACTGTTCGCCCGCGGCTGGCGGCCATCGGTGCCGGTTCGTTATTGGTTCGGTTGGGGTGTCCGGCACCGGGTGGAGGGCGGGAGGAGGTGTCTAGACGCGGACCAAACCTAAGAGATTTGAAAGGCCGCCGAGCTGGAAAGAAAGAAGGTGGGGTAATGATCCATGCATTTTAACACACATCCAGACGTCAAGTCTTTCAATGGTTTGAGGATGTTTGAGGTGCTGAGGCACCTCCCCAACAAAGTATGAACGGTTTTTCTCGTCAGGCGGCGTTAATAGCTTTGCAGTGGTCAACTATACCAGGACCTTCCAAGTTCGGTGGTTTTTGGACACCTAACCTCTCACCTCAGCCAGGGGCTATTCAGTCCGACACCTCTTGGAGGTGCTGGTAGATGAGTCATGATGAATCGATCAGCTATCTATGTGGCACGCGGACCGGGCACGCGGACGCCCAGCGCATGGACTGACAGCGTGTCCACCCAGCGCAGCGTACGATGCTTCCGTCGTCTGGCCGAGAGGCTGCTTGAAACATGCGCCACCTGAGTTCGGTGGAACCAGGGGTTCGCGTTCGGTGCCACCCGCTTTCGGTGCAACCTGCGAGGGCCCCAAAACCACCGTTCTTCGGGGTAGCTTGGAGGGTGAGGGGTTGCCTAGACCGTCGTTCCCTCAGCAGCGAAGGTGAGAACTAAGCCGAGGTCCCATGGCCGAGGTCCCGTCTTCCCCCCAAAGGCCTGGCTAAGGACATCATCGAAGAATCATCGTTCGACCTTCAAGCTGCTGACCATCCAAAAAGGAACCAGAATTGCTAAGTCCAACCCTTGGAAGGATGCTGATCCGAGTGGTGCTGAAAGAGGCTTATAGATCCACCTCACAACAAACACTCCAGCCCTTCGCTCTTCTTCCTCCTCCAGCCCGTCACACCGCTGGGTCACACCGCTCCATCCCTTCGCCGCTCCGCACGCCCAACGGACCAAACGGACCTTCGGACGTTCATCGCCCGCTCCGCCGGCGCCGGTCGGTCGATGCGGGGACCGAGGCGCTCTTTGCTGTTCAGCGGACGGTCCGTGGACCGCACCTCCGAGGCATAGACCAAGCCAGCCTGGAGCAGCGCGCATAGACCGGAGCAGCGGAGGTGGAAGGGGTTTCGCTGATCCCCGCACTGCCCCAAAAACAGGAGCCGAAGAATAGTGCTGCTGCTTTGGAGGGGAGGAGGGGTAAAAACGCCAGGCTTCTGGTGCCTGGCTTGGGGCGTTGGGGCTTTCCCTCTCTCCCACTGATTCAGATTAGGGGGGACTTCTTGGGACTGGCTCCGAAGAGGGGCCGTGGCACCTCGAGGAGTTGGCATTCATCCAGCTCGTCGAGGCATGCCTTCACACGGTCCTGGCCAGACGGAGCGAGCTTGTTGGACGGACGGATGGATGGTGAGACCTCATGGGCCAGGTTATAGGAAAAATGGATTTGTTTGGAGACCTAAATTTTATAGGGAGACCTCCCAGTGAGTTCGACCCCTTGGAAGATGGGAAGTACGCCACCTAGGAGCCTAGGGGGTTAGAAGTTCTTGGAAACAGTTCAAGTCTGATAGACGACTCTGATCAACTCACCTTCAGCGCCGTTGGAGCTGAACCTCTCGGAACCTCTCGGTCCTGATCCAGCTCGTAGCAGGCTTTGCCCAAGGGGTTGCTGAAGAGTGCCGCCTTTTGCTTGTTCCGCGTGAGCTCACACACCTCGTGAGCTGCACCGGCGGGTGCGCGACGGAGAAGACGCGACGAGAAGACCGTGGCGTGTTTTATAGCGGGAGTGGAACGGGACGGCGCGAAGAAGGACGGATCATGTTTTATTGATGTTCTTTTTGAGTATGGCATCTCATGATTCACACAGAATCCCATCAACCATCATCAGGTCCAGGTCATCATCCATCATCAAGTCATCACCTTCATTAAGAGGCTGCGGTCTCCAATAATTACCTCCAATCTCAAACCTTGATCTTGTTGACCTTGTTACGGGGGGGGCCGTGGTGATTCAGCCGGTGTTAGCACTGGTGTTGGCCTTACGTCACTCCCAGACCAACAGTTGAACTTTCAGGCTTCAGGAACCCCGCGCGGAACCCAGCGCTGACCCACCGACCCACCATCGACGTCGCCGGACGGAGTGCCACGTGGGCGTTCGCGGCGGTGCGTTTTTGGAAACCCGAGAAGCTTTCACCTGCGATAGGGTGAGCACCCCAGGGGCGGGATCCTCCATGCGCGGGAACTCTTCCCAGCGGCATGAAACCAACTGAGTGGAAGAAATCAGTGCTTCAAAACTGAGGGAGGTTTCTGCATGTGATCTGCATTGATCTGCTTGAAGAATGGTCCGCCGAGCTTGGGCAGTTTTCCAGGGAACCCGGTATCTTTAAGTGGATCAAGTGAGATGTTTCTGGGTCACTGCTACAGAGCGGATTTGCCAGACCCAGCTTGGCTTTCCAAGGGATTCCAACTGGATCTTTGATTACGGTGTGGTTCCATCGGTGGTTGCCTGTTCTGGTCTGCCTTGCGAAGAACATCCACCAAAAGTCTTCTCGAGAATCAATCATTGTGAGCTATTAATTCTACTCAAAATTGCTGACATGTCATGAGAATTTCAAGGGAATCGAACCATTATGAGCTACTCAGACCTCTACATGCTCATTTTGGACCACATCTTCGCCTCTCACGTGCTGCTCTCTGCTTCTCTGCTTGTTCCGTGTCGCTCCATCTCCGCATGTCTCCCCGCAACCCTTTTGGGCCAAAAAAACCTCCCACGTCGACGCGTGACGTCCGACCGCGGATCGGCGTGGTGTTCGTTTCAAAAGCGGAGCTGTTGACCATCGAACTGGCGTCCCCACCGGCTACCACTGGCTGATGATACCCTTATAGGGAAAGCTGAGGCCGGATGAGGCCAGAGCATCGCCAAAACATCGATGCCAGTTCTGCAAGCTGTCCGGGGTGCGAATACAAAGTAAATCAAACAGGAGAGACTCTTCCCGTTCGCCTTCCGTGCGACCACTAAGAGCATGGGAACGACCGGGTGGTGTAGTACAAAACATCCTGAGTAAAAGAATATATATCCCTCGCGCTCTTTTCCGCAGTCACAAGAACTCCCACCCCTGAGT
>CAXAMN010025350.1:134794-148940 GCA_963970005.1 Durusdinium trenchii | reverse complement strand
AGTCGAAGGGCGTACTGCCAGCACTGAACATCGTCTTGAACGAAGAAATCATCTAAACCAGCAGTATAGCCATTCCACCCCTTTCATCCTGCTTCGCAAAACCGTTTGTAATCTTGAGGGGGGAGATCTTCCAACACCAAAGGCAAACAACTGCTTAATGAACTGATCTTTTGCCTAGCTACCGGGCTCAAGTTGAATAAAAACAGCTGAGCAGCAACTTCCTGAATATAGTGTTCAAGAGTCTTTAATCTATTCCAACGTCCTTTCCATTGAATCTGACTAATGTTGCCGCGCTGCAAATATTCATGGGTAGCTCCTCAGCCACGGAGCGTTCCAGGTGTAGCTCCTCCTTCCGCCTGGCGTCGGGGGATCTGCAAGCGATCCATAATACTGTTCCCCTGCCGCCTGTACGCAGCGGTTGATGCTGGAAACAATTTTGTGTCCAATGCTTGAAGGCCAAACACGCACCAAGCAAGAAAACTCAAAGAATCATCATCGACTCTAAAGGGTTGTTTTCGAGCGAAGCGTGAGGTTTTAGGGTTTTTGACAAAAATGTACAACGAACGTGTCTCCAGCATGGAGTCAGAGGGGAAGATCAAGTCCCTCCGTGTCAGTTGAAGAAATTCGTTGGGGTGCAACATTCCGCCAAACCCGAGTGCGGTGATCGCAGCAAACGACCACCACCCCCACAGCAGGGACAAACAAAGTACTGCACGCAAAACAGGAGCTGAAAGAACGGCCCGGCATTGGCCAGGCTCCTCTAGTTGCCACTTCTTGTCAACAGCCCAAGCGCCACTTAGACATGATCTAAACTCTGGACGCAACTGTTGCACTGCTGTAATGGCGTAAACTGTAAACTAGACAATATCGTGGAGCTCGCTGCTTGAACAATGCAAGCCCATAGCCCTTAAGACCCAAGTTTGCAAGCTCAGCAGTACTTAGAATTTCGTCCAGCGTCACATGGGCTTCAGTAGAACACCAAAGCCCGAAGGCCTCCAAGCATTTCTGCATTCGAACAGGTCGCCTGTCCTGTGCAAACCCGCCCATCATATTCAAATCCCCTCTGGGCTCATAGCTGGAAAATTGTTTAGGCCCAGGATTCTGTTCGATGTCTCCTGCCATCAGTAGGAGGAGGCGATACCACCTCCCAACAGTCCGAATCCATCCTGATGATGTCAACATGATGTCAAAAGGTGCTGTGTCGCCGTCAAACAATGCTTTCAACCAAACAGGGACAGGTCGACTCGGAGGAGGAACCGGGCCATCTCTTGACGGCCCGTCGGCCCGATTCCATGCAGACCTGCAATGCAATGTGCCCGGATACAAACCGCTCCCAATCAGATAGGGAAGTGTGCTTCTCAAAATCCTGCTCAATGCTTTGCTACTGCTGCGGCCCTTGGCCACTGCTCCCATGGTGACCCTGCTATCTAACAATGCAACAAGACGACTGTTGTAGCAAACTTTTGAAATTGATTTGATCCAACTCTTGTAAGTTCTGCATTCCAAACAATTGATATGACCGGAAGGTCGGAATTTGTATCGAAACAACTCCTTGTAAGGAAGACACTCACATAGGTCCTCGACCCACTCTGGGTCGTCATGCCAAGCCCTGTCCCACCGTGTGCCTAAGTCACAAGAATCTTCTGCAGCATCTGCCACACGGTGCTCCAGCTTCCGCTTCGTCGAAGATCGGTGCTCTGCTGAACTCCCAGCTGCCATCACCTGACAAAGTGGGAGGGGGTAACTTGCAGAATACGCACTGACTGCTTCTCCTGGGGTCGGAAGCTTTCCGTACACCGTCTTGCAATTTGGCTTGCAGCGAGAAAGGAAAACAGGTATTGAAGCTTTAGTGAACGAACCCTCAATGGTGAAGTGCCCCCCCTTATAGTTGCAAGAACATTTACCACTGAGAGGGACATACCAATGCTTGTTGTGCAGCCATTGACTGGCTTTTTGAAAAGCAGATCCAAAAAGAACAGAAGCAGAACCGACTAATGGCGCAGCCCAAGCCGAGCAATCTCTGAAAGGCAGCTAACCGGAACATCACTGACGACCCTGGTTGCTCACAAGACACGTAGGTTCCTGCTTGAAGAGCCAGTGTCAGCAGAAACGCTGTTCGAACTGCTAACAGAGTTTGCTCCTTAGTCAAGGCATCGTCAAGATCAAACCCAGCTGGCTCAGATTTGGATCTGAGCCTAGGCCTTCTCAATGTGCCAAAGGACCAGCACGGGGGTGCTGCATGCCATTCACCTATTGCTCCATTGTAAGCTAAAGTTGCAAGATCACGAAACGTCTGATTATTGGAAAGATCACCGTAACCTCTACCTTTAGCTGTTCGCTCAATGCCAGGATGCACTCGAAGGCCACATTGTCTGTGACAACTGCTCCAGTTTCCCTGCCCCGAAAACAATTCAATGCAATCGAAAACCTTTGTTCCATCTTTCAGTGTATGATTGACCTTCAACTGTTCGCGAGGCGGACTAGCAACAAGAGGTGCATCATCTGGTTGACCGAATTGTTCCTCATGTTCCAAACCTAGTTCACGCAAAGCTAACCTAACCCTGGGCCCTCTTGTAGACGAGTATAGTACCCTCTCTGCTCCGAGTGCCTCCACAGCTCGTCGGTGGCTGCAGCAGAAAGTGTCGTCCGACAGATCCCAGTGCCGTATGGCGAAGCATCCATCAAAAAGAGCTGTGGACGAGCTTGTGTTCGCATGTTGGTTTGTATTGCGGGTGCAAGAAGACATAAAGCCATCAACTCGTTCTTTGTAGCCCGGGATAACTTGAAAAGTTCATCTTGCTTCAAACCATCGCCCTCCGTGTACACAGCATCTAACACTGCGAACACCGGCCGCCTAAAAAGGAGAATATGAGTCCAACAACCCAACAGCCCCTGTAGTAGTTGTTTGCTAGCGAACCCTTTGTGAACTACAATGGAAGTGATGAAGCTCAGCAACATGACCCTGGCTCTTGGGGCTGAAACACGGCCGCGACAACCATCGATCTCGGCTCCCAGGACTACGGCGTGCGGTTCCCGTCGTTGTCGTTTCCCAGGGTGTGCTGTGAGACCAACGTCAACGTAAGCCTGGTTTGCAGCCTCGAAAACCTGTTCGTCACGATTGCAATGCAGGCTCCAATCCCCACTCGTCTTGATCTTCTGCAGGCCAATGTGGTCATCAATAGTCAACAACTCGTAGAAAGGACCACGGGGGATTGGACGTCTGTATTGCAAGCACTCTTCCGGAAGCATGCAACCAGCCCGCAGCCGCAACAGGTTAAGGTGGGATTGTTGGGCGATCTCCACCGCCAACGCGTCACCCATGGCCAGGGTACCCAAACACAAATACAATGAACCTGAGTGTACTGAAGGATCATAACATTGTAAATGGGCAACCTCTGAAGCGGAGTATCGGATACCGATTGCATTGCGCTGAGCCCTCTTTGAAGAAACCCCGAAGGTACAATAGAATTCACACAAGTCGTCGGAGGAGATCACAAGCTGTTCGTCGTCGGCGGGCGTAATCATAGAAACCAAATAACCGGGGGCAAGAGTTTTGGTGTAGTTCGAATACGAGAACGACCTAGAGTTCACAACGCTCGGGTTCAAGATGAGGCGATCGAACTCGCTGTCTTTGGGGACAGCGAAAAGTCCAACCGTCTCCACTGGATCAACCCTTTCGCAGGACACCAGATTGCATGCCCCCAATTGGTCCCACTTCTCAGCCAACGCCAGCACCTCCGACTTGGATGCATGCACTTTTGCTTTAGCAACACGAGGCCAGTCGGTCTTTGGCCGTCGCAACACTTCAGGGTCTTCGAACGCTTGCTGAATGATTGGATCAGTCAGATATGGACGGGGATCGAAACTCGGAGCCAGCTTCCACTTTATTCTAGAGGCTTTGACAGGCATGGCTGTGCAAGCGTTCAAAGACAACTTTTGCGGGTGGCGTGCACCCTGGTCGTGCTGGGCAGAGCCTTTGCCAGAGTTCCTTCTTTCTGAACCGTCACTATTCCGACTACGTGGATGCGAGCACGAATCAAAAGAGGATTGAAGAGGTTTAAAAAACTAGCAATATCATCGAATTCAAACTCCTTGGAAAAATTGGGAGTGTAAAAGCTGCAGCGCTCAAATTCTTCAGTTTCTCACCGGCTCTACCCAAATTATCCAGGGTTACCTCACCACAACCCAAATAATACTCAACCAAATCTTCGAGCCTCTCAATCATCGCTTCTTGGCCACCTGAAACAGGAAAGCCGGCACGGGCATAGTCAGGAGGAGACCTGCATTGTCCAAGGGCCAGCCAATTCATCGTGATGATCAGCCTCTGGACGCAGATAGCTCGAGCTTGGAGGTGGCTTCTCTTCTGGGATTTGGAGAAACTGAAGTGTCGGCCGTCCATCGCCTCGGAGGGGGACAAGGCCAGAGATCGCCTCGCGGTTGCAAGGCCCAAGCATTGTGGACAGGGTGACAGCTGCGATGGAGAAAATGAGCAAGATCCGAAGCAGACCCCGCTGCTGTAGCAATCGCTGTCACCACCTCGGTGCACCTAATTGGAACTGGAAACTGACCGCCCGGGTGGTGGATCCCGGGGAAGGCTTCATGCTCTGAGGCCGTGCAGCTTCCGTCTCTTGGCTCGTAGCCGAACTGCCATGGGACTAGGGGAGAGGGCGACGGAGTGCACTTGGCTCCATCTAGGCAGTCGACCCTTCTGTGGTCGCGCCAGCATTGGCCTTCTTTTTCTTTGGCCTCCAGGGCTTCTTTGGAGCTGCCTCTTCGCGCCCGTCCTCCTGAGCTTCGACTCCTTTCGTGGTTCCTGAGGTGGCCTTCATCTTTGACTCGAGGAAATCTAAGTCCTTCATGAATGCCACGTTGGCTCCAACCCAGCTCGCATTGGCTAGGCGACTGAATGGGCTCAGAGTGTTCGGAAGCCTGTTCTTCTGACAGATGCTGTACTGAGGCTCGGGCAGGGCCGTGAGAAGCCAACTCAACTTTGTTTTGTTGAAGTCCATGGCTGTCTGATCTATGTAGACCAAGCCCCGACTCGCAATGGCCATGAGCTCGATGTTGTTGGACCGGAAGCCGGTTTCCCAGGCGAAAGCCCAAAGGTAAGCTTGCTGTGTCAAGTGGCGATTGTCTCCAAGCGGGCAGCGCTTTTCGATGTAATCCCGCATGAGGCCCGGGCCCACACTTGAAAGTTCTATCCAGAGCTCGCGGGCCGCATTTGCCATCACGACGGAGGAGAGTTTGGGCAAGTCCTCCATCAGGCGAATGAAGGCCTCCCTGGCCATACATCCTTTGATCCCTGCACTGGCCGTGCTTGAAGACTCTCCCCCACCACCGCATGAGCGCGGCTGAAATCGGGTCCTGCTGCTTTTGCTCGCCAGTCTCGACAGCCTCTAGGCCTTCCTCCTGCTGCAGTGACTCCAAAACCTGCTCTGGTCTCTGGGCCCTTTGAGCTCGCTCGTGTGCACAGAACCGCATTGGAGCCGCTCCCGCCAAGCTTCGCAGTCTGGCCAAAGCTTCCTCTCGAGGCTCGGTGTTGGGTATTGCTCGAGCTCCATCGAATAAGACTCCTCGGCTTGGTGTCACTGAAGTCGCAGGACGTCTGGCCGGAGGAGTGGCGGCGGCAGGTGATTGCTGCCTCAACAAAGCTTGGCTTCTAACTCTGACACCCTTCTTTGCAAAGCGTCGAGGTGCACTGAGCCATCTCCTTCAGCACCGGCCGGATCTTCCTCCACAAGGAGTTCCTCTTCTGAGAGCCCTGTCACATAATCTCCAGCTGTATCGTCGTCCATGACCTCGTGAATCCATTGCTCGGCCACCCCTTGCAGGGCTGAACGTCGAGGTCTCGAACGTACTTGAACTGCGCAAGGGATGAGCTCGCATGAACAATGCAACCATCTCCCAGACCAAATCGACCAGAATGCATGGTCCATCTGCGAGCACTCTGCCCCGTGGAGTTTCCATGAGGACCTCGGTGGGGTAAATGGCACAAGCCTCTGAACCATCGGAGGTGCACTGCTCTCTCAGAAACTGGGTGACCTCGACAAAGTCTGGTAGGACCACAGCCGCCAGAGCGAATCCTCACCAAAAAAGCGGTGACCCGCAACCCTGTCCCATCTTCCTTGGCCGGCAAGACCAAGAAAAGAGCTGGCAGCTGCCCTGAGGGAGGGACAGAATCCCACAGGGCACGTAGTCCCAACTCGTCTAAGGTCGGCGCAGGAGCGCCGGCCATGGCCGCTGAGCACCAATGAGGTACGCCTCCGCCTCAGCACGCGAGGGGAAGGCGTGGCACACTGCGTCTCCGTGGGTGTCAGCGTGGCGCCCAAGCACCTGATCTGGGGCCACTGCGGGCAGGCTCCAGGATGATGTAGATCTTTGAGGGCAAGGTCAAAGCGGATGTAGTCCCAGCTGAGCAACGACCACGGTCCAACTTTTCCTTAGCTTGCACTCCAGCTCTCAATGCTCGACCCAGACGTCCGAGTGGGCTCCAGCCGTTGCTACTGCTGCGAATGCGCGGCAGCAAATGAGTGACCGGGCTCAAATCCAGACCTTCGATCTCTTCCGGAGTGAGGGCAGCAATCAGGGCCCTCTCCAACTCCGGAGTGTGAGGCACAAAAGCTGAAGCTCCAGCCGCAACAGGCTCCCAAGATCCAGGATCAGAGGCCGCTGCTGAAGTAGTTGAGCCCTGCTCAACTGTGGCCCGTGCAGGGCCTGCAAGGGCACCCTGAGGGGGGGACCCTGTAGTAGAAGGCGCTGCGGCGCGGCCAGCGCCTGCTTGATAACCTCCTGCTCTCTCAACTCGGATCCTGAGATCCCCAAATTCCACAACTAGCTGGTCCAGCTGGCGCCCAGGCCCCATGCACAGCACGATACTGCCCTAGCCTGCGCCTCAAAGTGTCGCCTTGAGGAAGAGGATCGACCAGAGCGGCAGCGCACCCAGAAATGAGCCTTCTGCAAGAAGCCGAGAGCGCAGTCAAAACCACGAGGCCCCCACAGATGCAGCCCAAGCAGCAAGCCAGGATGAGGAGTAAGAGCACCAAGGGAAGGCTGAGGCCAGAGGAGCTGCACTGAACGGGCCACGCCCAGCGGAGCTCTCGAAGGAGATCAAGAGCAAAGGTCAAGCTCATTGACCACCGCTCGAACCAAAAGACTTTGAGCGGTGAAAGCTCACATCACTAAAGGGATAGAAAGCATAGTCTTATATATAGTTCCTTGGCATTCAAACCATTAAAAACCATGGATGGCCACAAATCTAGGATCTTTTGAGTCGGAACAGCAAAATCCTCGTGAATTTCATGCATCGTGTCCGACTATCCTCTCAAAAAAATCTGTCACTTGACCCCCAGCAGACTGTGCAGAACTCTATCCTAGAAAACTTCCGGTTGAAGACTTCGAAGTTCATGTTGAGAGCTTCTCAAAAATTCATCCAGGACATGGCAACCCATGTAGGTTGGGACATAAAACCTATGAAAATCTACCCCAAGAATGCGGGCCCGTTTTTGGTGTCGGGTCCGACTACTGCCGAGGCCCCACGATTTTGAGGCATCACCCATCTGGAACACCCAAGGATTGTTGCAACGACTAAACCTACACAACGACTAAACGCCGTCACGAACCGTGCCCAAAGACCCTACGGAAGCTTCCGAGGCTGTGGGGTTTTCCCAGATGAATGGAGGCGTCGCCTACGACTTCCGCCAGCATGACATGGTCGGCAAGCAGAAAATGGACCAAACATCTCAGCCTAACCGGGTTAGGCTCAATACAAAATCATCTATCCTTCCTATCTTTGCTATGTTCCAAGGGCGCTAACTTAAGAGGCGCCCTTACTAATCTGGAACCACCTCAGAGGTGGATCTGGACATCCCTAGCCTAACCCTAGAAGTCCAAAGACTATATTTTGCCCCACTGAAGTAAAGCATATTCCCTTTTGATAGTCTTTGACTCCCAGGGCTAAGTCATGACGCAACCGAGGCATTGCAATTGCGATGCACTCTGCGATATTGATATTGCTGCATACATCAGTGAGTGTTGCCCACAGTGTTGCTCACATCTCATTGCTACCCTCCAACAACAAACATGGAGGTGGAAAATGGTGGTTTCCAGGTCCCCGAAAGGAAGACGGTTTTCCTCTACTAGCTGGGGATTGTCCACGTTCCATGATTCCTTCAGCGTCTGCTTTGCTTTTCCCGCCCCCCGCGAGCGAACAGAACCGACCAGCCGAACCGACGAGTCGTCCCAGCTGGAAGGGACCTGTGACGACCCCTTGTTCCGCAACAGGTGGCCCGAACGGGAGGCTTGTGAAGCACAGGTTGCCCATGGCAAAGACCTCAGGAGTCCGTGATGGATGCTGCCCTCCGGGCCCGGTCCGGACCCCTGATGGGACCCCAACCCTCTGGGCTTCGAAAGGAAACCACGGGGGTCATGTTCCAAATGGGGACGATCCGCTGGTCATCGTGTCAAATCCTTCGTGAAACGAGGGTTGTTCGGTATAAAGGCTATTAAATGGTGGGCCACGACTTCTAGCGACTGAGTGGACTACTCATCAGATTGGCTGCATCGCGTGGTCGGGTTCGGAACTTCAACACATGCCGACTGTTTTGAAGAGGTTGAGGAGAGAGAGAGAGAGAGAGAGAGAGCCTCCGGTGACTCTCCAAAAGAACCCGGACAGGAACCCGCGAAAGCGGAGGTTGGCCCCCGGAGCTGGTGGAACGAACTGACACTCGAAGGGTTCTCGGAGCCCCCCGTTCCAGGGGCAGGGTTGGTGGGGACGAGAATCCCCGAGCAAGTGGAGCCGACCTAGCAATGGAAGGGGCGGAAGGGGCAGTTCACCCATCTTCTTGTCCAGGCAGTGTGCAGTTTGGGGTTTCCCTGAGGCTTTACTTTCAGAAAACGGCTCATTCTTTCGCATGAGTGATGGTCCCCTCTCGCTTCACCTATTCCGGTGCTTCAAAACGCTTCCTTCGTTGGCCACGGGCGCTCCCAACGCCGGCAACGAAGGACGGCGAAGGCGTTCGCTGCGCAGCGGCGGAAGAACCACACTGAGTCGACTCAGGGGCTTATTGCAATGGTTTCAGGCAAATGCCAGAAAAAGAGAACTCTCTACCAGGACCCTCCAAGGGGTGCCCTGTCTGGAAGCCAGTGTGGTAGTGTGGGGAAGTCCATTGGACACCCCTTGGAGGGTCCTGGTACATGTCTTCTGAATTCATAGATGGGGGCTCCATATCAACCACCGAACTTGGGGTAACGACTGTGGCATCGAACCTCTGAAACCACTTGCAATTTACTGGAAGTCAAGCTTAAAATGGTTGATCTGCTTTTGTGTTCGGGATGACCAGGCCATTAAAACAATGGTGGGCCACGACTTCTAGGGAATTGCTTCAATTTCATGTTCGTTCCCGGAAAAGATCGGATGCCGAAACTCGGTCGCCGCGTTCAGCCGCGTGTTCGGTTTCGTGGAGCCGCAGGCGTCCGGAAACGAAGCGGGAACTGGCCGAGTCGCATGGCGGGCGGTGGGGTCCATCCCCAAGACAATGGTGGGTGGACCTTTATACTTTCTAGTGTATGGTCTATTCGGTTGATTTTGGAGACTCAGGTAGGGCCGCGTTTTATTTGAAGGATTTTTTTCCGTTTTTTTGGGGAATTTTTTTCTGGTCCTGTTGTGGGCGCCTTCCCTCAGGCTCGTGTCTCCAAAATGATAGTTGTTTCTCCGTGAGCTGGCCAACCTGCAGCAGCACAGTGCTCACGACACTGGCCACTGCAGGCAGCACAGCTTTGCAAGCTGGCCACCTGCAAGTGCTCACCTTCTTTCCTTCATTCCTTTCTTGCTGCCTTCTGTCCTTCCCTTCCCTTCCTTCCTTCCTTCCTTCCTTCCCTCCTTCCTTTCTTCCTTCCTGCATCACATAAGCAAAGCAAGGATAGCGAACAGCCACAAAAGCAAAAAGCAACAAAAGCCAACAGAAGCCTTCGAAAGTCAACACAAGTCACCAAAAGCCGACAGAAGCCAGCAAAAACCAACAGAAGCGAGCAACAGCTACCAGAAGCCACTAAAAGCCACCAGAAGCCAACAAAAGCCACCAGAAGCCACCAAAATCCCACAGAAGCCAACAAAAGCCACCAAAAGCCAGGAAAAGCCACCAGAAGCCAGCAAAAGCCACCAAAAGCTACCAGAAGCCACCAGAAGCCGACAAAAGCCAGCAAAAGCCAACAGAAGCTAGCAAAAGCTACCAGAAGCCACCAAAAGCCACCAGAAGCCAACAAAATAGCCACCAGAAGCCAACAAAATAGCCACCAGAAGCCACCAAAAGCCACCAGAAGCCACCAGAAGCCACCAGAAGCCACCAAAATCCAACAGAAGCCAACAAAAGCCACCAAAAGCCAGTAAAAGCCACCAGAAGCCAACAGAAGCTAGCAAAAGCTACCAGAAGCCACCAGAAGCCAACAGAGATACCTAATGCCTAAACGTGAAAAAAAAAAAAAACGAAAAAAAACTCCTAGAAAAATATGAGTTCCCTCAGGTAGTTGCTGTAGGATTCAAATGAGGTTCTGTGATGATATGCCGGGCACCCCCATCCACCATCCACCAGCGGCACAACTGGCTGGCTGAGGCGCGATGTTGGAGATATTCTGCTCCTGGCGGACCCAGGAGGAGAACACCTTGGGGGGGCGTTTGACCCAGAGCTCGCTTTGCTTCCTCCCTAAACCTCCTGGCCCCACGTCCTCAGGTGGTTAGACCCCGGCACCCACCCCAAGCACCGAACTCCGTTGACCGACTCCACGTCGACTCGTGGTGGCCGACCCTCTGGGTGCAGCACTCCAAGAAGCCGAACCAGGAACCAGGTTCGTTGGGTCCAGTGGTCTCCAAAACCATGAAAAGTGATGGAGACCACTGGAAGGTCAAGAGTTCTTGTTCAAAACCTGCGTCTTCTTCCGTCTGATTGCTTTGCACCTTGACTCTTTCAGAGTGTTTTTGGGCAGCACACCACGCCCGACGCCCGCGCGCTGGCGGCACGTCCCCACGTCGCTGGCGGCACGTCCCCACGTCGCACCCGGCGGCCCGGGCTCCGTCATGTCGTCGAAGCGCAGGGGCATGTGTTGGGCCACGGCCGTCAAGAGTGCTGGGCACCTGCGACTGGTGCGGGGGTGTGACGACGGTGGAGTTGGAACCTCCGTTCCAAAACCGCAGACTGGAGCCTCGAAATGGACTGCATGGCTTTTTTGAGGTTCCATGTCAAATCTGCAAGACCCTACAAGTCAGTTTGACCTCACTGGAGATGCTCATACAAAAGTACTAGACTTGAGCAGGTCAAGTCGACCAGGTTTTACTGGGCCAGACTGGACTTGTAGGGGGAAGTTCTCCCTTCCACCGGATTTGAAAACAAGTTTCCTCCCCCATCCTCAGGTGAGGAACTCGGTTCTCCAACTTCGCAAGAAAACCGAGTCACGGGAGTTCCACGGTCGACTAGCACGGAACGATCTTCTTATGGCTTATGTCATTGCAGAAACTGGCCAAATAAAAGCAACACGTCTTGTCCGTTTTCAGACCTGAATCTCATGGAAAGGCACAATGATCTCTCGTGGAAAAGCACCTTTGGGCGGTTTTAGGTCTGAAGTCCCATGAAACTGTCATAACATATATACATATATATATATACACTATATATACATGTATATACATATATACATTATGTATATATATATTATAACTTTAGCGGTCCCCAAATAGACAGTGGCACGGATTCCAATACCTGTTTAGTGGGGATCTGCTCTTCTATCTGTATATCAGAACCTTTTTGATGTCATTGCAGTTGCGAAAAGTTGTTGAACAAAAACCGCTGGATTCTGCCTACTATTGGCACTGGCTCAAATAGGGTCATTCCATGTGGCCAATGTCGATCCAGAGCAGCATCAGCTAGCTGGTCAGGTCTTGATGTTGGAGCCATACCATGTCACAGTCTCATAGTCGGGGACCACCTGACTTTCCTCAAGTTTTGAGTCCAGGCCACGGATGCTCCAGCAGCCCGAAGCTATACACCTGCCACGGCGACTAAGACCCGAAGCAAAGACCAAGGAACGCGAATGAAAACATAGGCCCGGCAGCGCCCTAGGTTTAGGGTTTGGGGCTTAGGGTTTCTCAACACAACTTTAGATTCTCCAAACCCTTTGGAGCCCCAAAGATGTGGCTCAAGCAAGGCAGCTCAAAATCGGCTGTTCATCAATTGATGTTCGTTGCTTTCGCTGTGTGAATATCAATTGAACTGAAAATTCCACAGGACTTAGGACTTGAGACAAACACATGACAGTGTGCTTGCTTGCCTTGGACTGAGACCAAAAGAATAGATTAGATCCAGGATCCCCTGAGTTTAGGAGGTTGTGGTTGCCTCTGTGAAGAGCAAAATGTCCCACAAAATAGAAGAACCCGTTGCATCCCATGGTCTTACCTGGTTGATCAGGATCGATGAACGGACGGGTTGATAATGCGTCAAAATCGCATCGCAAGCACTGCCGTATCTCACCGTGTCTGGATGTCTGGAGAAGTTCTGCTGCTGGTCAGCCCCAGAAAAACACCATGCACCATGAACCACAATTGGAAACAAACGCCGCAATCAACTCACAACAAGGCACATCCACTCACCAACACAGTGCCGCTCCAACAAGTATCTGACACTGATGCAACAACACCTCTCTCCACCTGGAGAAGGAGTGGTTTCCAGGTAGTGCCAGCTGGTTCCAGAGATTCGCTGGCCTGTTGTAAACCCCCAAGTGAGTCTAAGCCACTGAACATGGGGAAACTGATGCCATCTATACCCAGCCCCACGACAGGGGTGCTTCTTGGATGGGAAAGACATAGTCAGGGGTGCCATCTATACTCTCAATCCATGATATTGTCTTAAGATGTTTGAGGAAACCAGGTTTGCGAGGTCTATGGTGTTTTAGTCTTTGGAAGTTACCAGCCTGTCGTGGGTTGCCTTCAAATTCAACAGAAATCATCACAGGGAGCACTGAAACTCCGGCGCCGTCGACCAAAAAGACCGGTCCGCGTGGAGAATCCGCGCCGGGCCCACCACATTGCCCAAGCCTCCCAGAAGTGGCGCGAGTGGCGGAAGATGGACGATGTACTACCCCCAAAAAGGGTTTCCGTCTTCCTGTCCTCAGAAGGTGGTTTTCTACCCCCATGAATCCTTAACCATCCTCCCATGTCAAACCTCAATGGCCGGAAACGAGTCCATTCCAACACGCGGTTCAACGAGTCCACTAGCATCCACCCTTCGTTGCAACCAGGCGATGTCGACACAAGACATCGGTCCATGTCGAAGACACATCGTGCCTAGCTGGCCTAGCTGGCCCGAACATCGTTCGCCGGACCCAGTTTTATCATATAAAAACATGGGTGTGCAGTTTTACTTAGGGAGGCCCCCAACCCATGGGTGTTGGTCTATTTCCTTTCTTCCAGAGAGTCTTTGGGAGATCTCCCCATGTTGACATACGCCCAAAATCTTTCCTCGCGCCCTTGTTGGTGCCCTACATGGCATCTCAGGCATGGGAAGCACTTCACACAAAGCCATCCAAGCCCTGCCTTTCTGCCTCAGAATGCCCTACTCTACAACCCAAACCCTACGCTACACTCCCGAAAGCTCACATGAACCCTGAGAATGGCACCCTGAAAGACATATACCAGCACCTTCAAAAGGGTCTCCAATAGACTACCCTACACGACTTAGGGATCTCCATTGAGCACCCCTTTGAAGGTTCAGGTATCGTTGTTTACACTTGATCTCCATTGAGCACCCCTTTGAAGGTCCAGGTATCGTTGTTTACACTTGATCTCCATTGAGCACCCCTTTGAAGATCCAGGTATCGTTGTTTACACTTGATCTCCATTGAGCACCCCTTTGAAGGTCCAGGTATCGTTGTTTTGTTTACACTTGATCTCCATTGAGCACCCCTTTGAAGGTCCAGGTATCGTTGTTTACACTTGATCTCCATTCAGCACCCCTTTGAAGGTCCAGGTATCGTTGTTTACACTTGATCTCCATAGAGCACCCCTTTGAAGGTCCAGGTATCGTTGTTTACACTTGATCTCCATCGAGCACCCCTGCGAAGGTCCAGACAGCGTTGTTTACACTTGATCTCCATTGAGCACCCC
>CAXAMN010025350.1:102610-134694 GCA_963970005.1 Durusdinium trenchii | reverse complement strand
AGCACCCCTGTGAAGGTCCAGACAGCGTTGTTTACACTTGATCTCCATTGAGCACCCCTTTGAAGGTCCAGGTATCGTTGTTTACACTTGATCTCCATTGAGCACCCCTTTGAAGGTCCAGGTATCGTTGTTTACATGATTGTTTGTCGAGTTTTCAGGGTCCATCTTCGGTTTCAGCCGGTGCTTCTGTCTTTGGCGCCGTGACGTGCGCGTGCGCCGCTCGCACGGACGCCGCTGCGGAAGGGGAAAGCGCCGAGAACGGCGGTGGGGCATCTCGGGGGCGCCTTTGAAGGCTGAAATGCTGGGGAAGGTAGATACTAGCTGTAGCTGATTGAGGGGTTGCAATCGGACAAGTTTACTACTTGTGGGGGTGATTTCTTCGACTTGACGAGGCCAACCTGCATTAAGATCCACAGGGCCTCACGCCAGAAGGATTTTGAAATGGCGAAATCGACTAAAAACAAAAACGAAGGGATCGTGCGCATGCCGTGAACCGGTGGATGGGCCATTCCACAATCAACTAATACCGCATTTCGCACCAAGACCCAAAAAAAAACCGCCAGGCTCAGTGCACGCAATGGGAAATCAATGGCCCACATTTGGCCCAGATGTGTCAAAATATGGCCCACCTCATGTCTTAAAATACCATCAAGCCAGACTGGGTCATTTCTCCATTGACATGTGGGTGTGCATGAAAATACGGAAACCTTCCAGGCAAGGTACGCCCCTCTTTTTCCAGGTTCAGGAACTAGACCCATCATGACCCATCCACCCTGCCAGGGGGTCGAGTGCCCCAATCTTCTATAGGCTTTATAAATCCGAAACCCCCGGATCCATGACCTGTGCCAGTGTGTTCCCCCTCTTCAAACAGAACAGCCGCCTCCCCTCAGTCCCGACGTCTCGTCCCCAGTCGCGAGCGAACCGCGAGCTTCGCCGCGCGAACCACACGCCTTGACCCGTGAACTCTGGCAGGCGCCCTGCGCCGCAGCGCCCGTCGAAAGACCATTGAGTGGCGATCTTGCGACAAGAACACCCTGATGCTTTCGGGCGGGCGGGCGGGGTTGTGGTCTGAGCACATTGGGCCCCCGGCACCTCTTGAATGGAAGGCACCTCTACGTGGACCCCCCCAGTAGGTGGCTAACGGCTAACTCTAGTGGACACCACTTAGCTGTGGTGCTGGTCAACGGTTGGCTTTCGGTCAAGTCTCGGCTCGTCGCCCAGCGACCGGGGCGGCAGTGCCTGTCGCTTCCAGTGCGAGGGCGCGCAAGAAGTCGGCATCGTCCAACTCCAAGAGCGCCAGGCCGTATCTGGAGGACTGCATGGAACAGGTCAGTGGAAGCACCTGGGGCCTGGGGCCAAGCTGTTGGAATTGCTCTTTTGATCCACGTGTTCCCAGGGGCGTCATGGAACCCTCCATAACCAAACCCTAAGAAATGTCCAAGTCATGGCACATCATCTGCTCATCATCGTTGCACCTGTGGCAAGGGAGGGTTGCGGGGGCCAGCATCGGCGCCGTGGAGAGGGACATCTTGACATCATCACATGTTTCGCCCCAGCCCGGCCGGTATGTCATGAATACAGTGGTTTCAGATGGTTTCGGAGTAGATGGCACTGGCAACCCATGATGTCCTTTAGATGGGGGTCCATTTTCACCCACCTCTGGATCGGGTCTGTGCCCCCTACTCTCAATCTATATGTATCAGATTATATATGTAAAATAATCAGGACCTTCGGGGCGAGAAAGGGGGTCTCCCGAAAAGGAACACGCCCCTCTTCCCGGTGAACCAATCCAAGAGTCATAAGACTCCTTGGGCGATTCAGACGAAACCCCCTCTTCAACTCCCTGCTCCTCACCTCCCGTCCCAACTCCTTATCAGCTTCGGTATCACCACCGACACCCCCCCCCTGTATACCTCAAAACCCCCCCGATGTTTTCCTCCCTGTTGGGTTGTCACCTCACCTCACGTCGACCAGACGCTTCGAACCGAGGTCGTCCCCCGGACGTCCACCAAGCGTCCAGGCACCGTGTTGGAGAGATCCTGCCGACGACCGTCCGGTCGGTCCGGGCACCGGACGTAGGTAGGTCGGCTCCGACAGGTGGACAACTGGACGAACGCGACAGGATGCGAGTGGGGACATGGGCTTTCAGGGAGGCGCCAAGACAGGTCACTCAGCAAGTCCGAGGTCCATCCAAAAGGCCAGCACACCCAGTTCGGGCGGCTCTGGAAAAACTGGCCACTGCGCTTGGTCCCCAAAAAGCCCTTCTATATGACACCTTCCTTCTTGGGTGGTCGCGGGGTCCGAGCCAACCTCCAGACCTCCGTCCGCGCCATCTTCACCGTGGTGGCGGTTCCGCCTCGTGGGCCTCACGAACGAGCCGCTCCTGCCCGTTGAAGCTGGGAAGGCGGCCACGAAGCTGAAGACATGCTTGGTGGAAGAACTCCTCCTGCGACCGGCGACCCGCCGAGGCCGGTGAAACCGTGGCGCGCGAAGGAGGTGGCGCATACCAGTCCTTTATCTTGAAGAGGTGTCCCATCTTGAGGGGTGTTTTTTGGGGGCCAAGTGACCACCCTGGTTGGAGGGTTTTTAAAGGGATGGTAAGGAAATGTACCGTTTAGAGGCAGATGGAGGCAGCACCACTCAAGAGAGATCGGTGAAAAAACCGATCCGTGATCGGCACGCGATCGGTTTTGACCGGCCGTGGACCGGCCCGGGCGGGGGTGTGAACCTGAACTTCAGGAGGTCCAGACCTTGAAAATTCTTGAACACGGAAATGATCAAGAATGGGAATAGAATGGAATAGCCTAAGATGAAAATGGCAAGAGCTTAGAGCTTGAGAGTGATGATGACATGACCTCTGCCTCTTAAGCTAGTCTTCAGCCAATACGGTCTCAAAAATGTGGGGTTCCTGAATGGCATGCCCCAGCGCCCGCGGCATCAGCCCGCGGCGCTGGTCTACTCAGGGGGAGAGAAGGGTTGTCTACGCTCAAGTCACCAAGGGCTGTGTAAACAACCGGCCGAATTGAGCTAACACTTGTCAGGTGGCATAGTAGAACTCTTGGATCAAATCCGATGCTTTTGCAAATGTTGGTTCAAAAACAGCACAGGCGTCAGGGATTGAGCCAAGAATTGTCAAGTGGATGGCTCTGTATAACTTGTCCATTTAGCAGAGAAAGAGGGCTCCACATGTCTCCATACCTGCAGCTTGGTCCATCTCCTGGCGAAATCCCAGCAAACCCAGGCTGTAGAAGAAGCATGACCTTAAGCCCGTCGCGCAAGGCCGTTCGCGTCGGGCACGCCGTTCGGGGGGAACATCCTTGCATTCCCTGGGTACGAGATGCATGATGATTGTTGGAGGTTAATTAAGTCGTGTTTCCACATTAATGCCAACCTATGATAACTTATAGTGGTTTCAGAGTAGATGGCACAAGTTACCCCAAGTAAGGTGGTTTATATGGACCCCCCCCCATCGAAAAAAGAACTTCTCGGGGCGCGCCCGTGCGCCACCCACTCTGGTAGTAAACTACTCCACTCTTTTCATGACTGTTCACAGGTCATGGGACACGTCTCATGTATCACCATGGGCCAAAACGACCAGAACGACCTTCTGGCGTATCTTCTGCTCGTCGAAAAGCGTATTTCTGCTGGCCCGCCAAGCCTTCATGCGACGGTCCATCCAAGAGAGGCCGCCATGGCCATGCAGGCCATGCAAGGTTAGCCCCAAAAGGTGAGGGAGAAAAAGAAATATAAGATATCCAATGGGGTCAACATGAAGTGAGTAGAGTAAGTAGAGTGAGTAGGAGGATGGAGTAGGTACCCTAGACTTCCAACCACTATTAAAATTAATAGGCTTCACCGAACCAACTAATGATTTTACACTGCAAAAACCAGTTCAACATAGTTCAACCATGTTTTCATGGTCGAACGGAAGTCGGTCTCGGGTAGGCTATCGGAGACCCAATGCTTCGACTCCTGGATCGGATCTGTCGTTGGTCACGCCCCGTGGTGACCGACCAAGATCTCGACCTCAAAAGTAGGGGCCCAACAACCCGTCCCCTACAGGTCAGTTGGACCTCATTTTACTGGAGTTGGTTATACTAAAAAGCACTATACTCGTTTGGAGGTCTGGACCAGGCTTGGACCGGGGTCAGACTGGACGTACGTTGGGGCCTTGTCTCACGCACAAACATCATTATATATCTATTCCAGCGCCACACAGGTAGCAGCACTGTGGCGCTCAACTTTAGCAGCTATACATAGGCCGACGTGGAGCTCTCCTGATACAGAACATCACCACATAGAGCCCACACATGGGCCGCATGCGAGCCGTCCAACGACTCGCCGGGGAGGTCTTTCGCACAAGCCGACCGCCTATGCGTCCGATGTAAGATCAAGAAGAAGGCCATCTACCAGCAGTCACCAGACGGGGTGCTATCCATGAAGGCTAAGGGTGCCCATTATCCACTCACCCAGACGCCCTCAAAACCTAGGGGTTTGAGACCCCAGACCCCTCCATATGAGGGCCCGACCCCTCCATGGGCACTTAGGGACTAACTAAATACCACCCCGCCAGTCCCGACATGTGACTCCTGGTAGCTTCGACTTAGTTCACTCATTCACCCCGTTCGTCACCGCACTCATCTTCTTCGCTCTCCAATTCCCAGACACGACCTGCCTGGGACTGCCAGTCCGGACTGCCTTCAAAACGGCCCAGGGGTGGTGCCAAGTCAAGTCTGAGAGCGGCAGTCCTCCCAGGCAGTCCCAGGCAGGTCGCGGTCTGGGAATTGCCACCACGCCCCAGTAGGGCTCTGCGCACGCCACGGGGCTGCCACTCCGGCAAGCGCTGCAGGACCTGGGGCCCATCGGCGGGAGGATCCGGTGGAGAAAGAGGGCGGATCCGGTGGAGGGGAGTGGGGCAGTAAGGGCACTGAACAATGACCCCCTCCCGAAAATGCGTGGCCAAGCATGGCTTTCATGGGAATACCACCAGTGTTTTAATTACTTCTTCCGCACTACACTACACCACCAGGTCGTTCCCATTCTTTTTGAATGGTCGAACTGAAGGCTGGGCGGCTAGGGGTATTGATGCATTGGGGATGCCATCCCGGCCCGCCAGGCCCAGCCAGCAGAAGAATCAGCTGGGCCTTCATGTCCCCGGCGCCGGGCCGCCCGGCGGATCGGCACACCGACGACAAGAAACCTGGCTTTCGCCACGCTGCAGCGCAAACGCTCGGCCTTCGGAAGACGAGAACCTTTCGAAAGACACGGTCTTGAGGTCCTTGAGATCGGGTTTTTGTCGTGCAAAAAATCCCTTGTAAAAACTCATGGTTCCTTGGCATTCAGATCACTAAAGCATTATATATGCTTCTGAATGCTTCTGGTAAGCCTAGGATAGCCTAGGTTTATATAGTGTCCGTCGGACTCCATGTTGGTCCAAAACAGCCCTCGCTTTTGAGATTCTTGAGGAAAGGCCTCACCTGATACAATAGAGAGAGAGAGAGAGGGAGATGTGAGTTCAGCCTTCGAGATTGGACGTTTGATCCAAAAAAGGTAGGGCCGCCCAATGCCTTTGGTGAATGCCCACCCGGCTCAGCTGGAGGCATTGTTCTATCTTGAAAACTTGTCCCGTCAACAGGTTCAGCCGGAGCTCCTCATCCAGCCGCAACACTCAGGTGAGCAAGTAAACCAGCCAAAGCTCCATTCACTTTCGACCTTCGGGCCCCCCTGAAGACTGAAAAAGTGCCGATGGGCGTTGGAATGTGTAGGATAGCCACTGCTTGACCTGCTTGACGAAGCCAATGTTCTTGTATCTCTTGGCATCTCTCTGTGTTCTTCTAACAGCTGAGAAAGATTCGGATTTCAAAAGACCTAGTCGTGTCCACGAATCCCACGGAAGGCGTCCCAAAAAGAAAACAACCCAACCAACATGCAGCTCCTTGGATCAGATCTGCTTTACTTGTCGCTCCACCAAAAAACCAAGCGGGCGTTTGCGTGAGGAAAGCAGCTCCGTGGTGGCCCTAATTCGCCCGTCCACGCGTGCGGACGCGTGCGTCGCGGACGCGTCCAGCGCCACCTGCGTCTCGGTGGCGAAGCAGGGCCATGCCGTAGACGAGGATGGCCATCTGGCGACGAGTCGTGGCAGGTGAGCCGGTCGTTTCGAGATAGGAACGATACGTGAAACTATACGTGACTTCCCATACTGACTATTGCAGGATTCCATGGGTTTCAAGATGTCTCAATGGTCTGAAGACCTTAAGAACCAACGTTAATTACCGCATGGTTTTGTAATGTTTTTTACTTACGGCCAGAATCAACCATTTTTAACATGAGCTCAGACTTCCAGGGTGAACCCTGCGAGCCAAAAACTAGACGATCAAAAGAGAAAGGTCACGATCTGACGATGGGGACGTGAAGATTTCGGAGCTTCCTCTACTTCAGTCGGTCAAAAAAAATAGTGTCATTGGACTTCTATAGGGTGTGGACTTAACATAACTTAACGGTTAACGCATCTTTGCTTCAGCCATGATCTTCCCAACACTTCTCAACCCTGGATGCCTTCTTCGACTTCGCTCGGGGCGGAACCGCCCAGCTCGACCCCTCGCCCGAACCGGTGGCTTCCGCTCGGTTGCTCCAGCTCACCGAGGGCCGATCGAACTCTACGGGCATAGCGGACGACACCCGCGCACGAAGCGGACCCGCCAGCTCCGCTCCAAAGCGAAAGGAATGCGGACGAGTGTTCACCCCGCGATGTTCACCCCTTCTTGGATCCGCGGCTGAGAGGGATGAAGCGACATGAAGGTGGAATGACTGACCCACAGATATCAACCCACCATGAATTTTATCAGCTCGCCTCTTGCTCCGACAACTGCTCGAAGCGCGCTTGGGTCATCGATTGGCCTCGGCCCACGACAAGAGAACCAGGCAGCGTGGAATCCCGGACCTTGCTTTGGGGACAAAATGGGACGATCGACCGGAAATCTATACCTAGAACCTGCATGACCTCTATTTTGGACCACCAACCACTCAACCTATCAAAACAGAGGTCAAATGGGCTCTAGGTAGTGGTAGGTGAAGAACCTGCTTTCCTGCAAAAGATTTCCTTACAACCCATCCATTTGGTCCGCCATATATGGTACACTCCGACGAACACCCTCACATAATGGTTCCGTGGATGGCGCCCCCTTTTCGTCCAGGGAAAAAGGTGGAATCTGGGGACCTGTCTTCCCCACATAACCCATGGAACGTGGAGCCTGTGCTGGTATGTGGCACCACGACCAGGTTTCGGAGCGCCAGGCTCCGAAAGGCGTGACCCACGACGCGACGGTGGGAGCTCCGAATCCTGGGGTCAGACCCCGGCGGCTTCGAAAACCGATCCCAATTCGATTCGGTTCGGGACTGGAAGTAGGGCTGTGTTCACGGAGCATCTGGGCCCGAAACCTCAATGAAATTTGCACCTAGCGCTTCCTGTCGGGGCTGCCCTGTCTGAAGACCTGCAAGTGAAGATCTCCAGCCAGGTGACCCCGAACGGAAGCAGCTTGAGCGACTTGAGAGGTTCGTCCTGCCTCCCATCCCACTTCAAGCCCCTGGAACCCCTGGATCCCAACCAGAAGACAAATGGATGATCCAATATGGCTTGCTTGAGTTCCTTTACATAGCAAGTGGTTGTTTGTGAAAACATGAATCAAATATCACTACAGTACATGTCTGGTTGTTTGGGTTTCCAGCTCCATACTGAAGTGAGCCCAGCAGCCAATGGCCCGCAACAGCCGTGGCTGTCGCATGCGCAACAAGCCCAAAGAGTACGCCAAGTTCGCGAGGCCCTGCGCATGCGAAGCGGACGTTTGCCCAGACCGCATCTGAACCAATCCAAACCAGAGCTCCTTCGAACGGGAGCTTTTTCTGGCAGTTCCGCTTTCCAAACGAAAACCAGGATCTGAGGGGCGGCATGGGACTCTCTCTCATCCCAACCGATGGGAAACCTCCAAACCTCCCAAAACCAATGAAACCCAGTGGTGAGAGAGACCGAAACCGGCTGCCTGGGGACCGGTCAAACCGCGCACGGTACCCGAAACCGAGAGGGCGAACCCAAAAGCAGACGCGAACCCGTCGTGCTGAACCGGTGGACGTCCAGGACCGAGCCCAAGTTTGGCTTTTGGGACACTCACAAAACTCGAAGAGGCTGCCGAATTTGATAGACACCTCTGGGATGGGTCCTGGATGGTCATGGTATATATACCATTCCCTATGGATCTGAGCGAACCAAAGGGCCCGTGAATCGAAGGTGTCTTCACGCAGGGGTCGCAGGCTCGAAAGGGCCTTGGTCAGGGGCCTTCTGAGTCCCGAATCAACTCAAGATTTTACACTACAAACACCAGGTCAAACTCAGGATTTGAGCCAAAAGCCTACCCGAGACCGCCTTCCATTCGACCATTAAAGGAATGGTTGAACATGGTTTTTGTGATGTAAAATCCTTAGCTGGTTCGGGGTTCGGTCGTCGGCCTATGCATTTAATGGTGCTTGGACGTCTAAGCAATGGGTTTTCTTCCCCAAAGGAGGAAGCCACCGGGAACTGCCCGGAACGACGATCCTGTCGGACCAGGTCGCAGGTGCTTTTTCGGGGGCACCGGGCGGTCCACGCACCAAACTCGTTTGGTGCCGTGCCAGTCCCGGACGGGTTGACCCGAAAGAAATCAGGGGGTCAGGTCACACAACCCGCATGGATTTGGGTTCCCAGGCCCACCTTGTTGACTCCTAAGGGCTTTCGGAAACTCCCAACCAACCAAGGCGTCAGCCGGCAGTGACACCGGTGTCCGTAGAAACACCACCCTCCATGACCCTATAGTTAAAACACATTATATACCTGGTACCACTGGTCCCCATGATCTCTCAAGGGCACTAATCCCTGAGACCTCCAGGCAGCAAAGCACAAGCACAAGCACAAGCCGATCTCCCACCGAGTTCATCCCCCCCGCGCCAACCGTCCCGATCCTGCCGCGGGCCTGGGGCTGAAAGTCCTCCAACTGCGCCCTGGCACCGAGAGAGATGCAGCACCGACAGACGCCGTCCGGCAGACGGTGAAAAGCACGAGGGGGAGACACTGTGTGGGCTGGGTTTGGGTGCGGCACCGGCTCGCGGGCTCAAAAGGAACTGCAGTGTCAACAGGTAAAAGATAGAGATTTGCCCAACATGATGCATCAAAGCTGAGAAAACCACGAGGACGTCACGAGGACTGCAAAGCCTGCAAGTGTCACACCAAAACCTGCAGTTGTCCAAAGCAGGAGCTTTTTGGAGAGATCCGTGCACTACAATCTCTTCGTTATGTGGACAAGGAAGCACCTCAGAAGCTTCTGCACCACCTCAGGTTTACGAACTTTATACCACCAACCTGCCCACATGCATTCATTCATGCGTTCTTCCCACCAAACTTCCCAACGTCTCTGTCTCAGATTGACCCAGGTTAAACCACCAACCTGCCCCTGCCATAGATTTCCACTACTATTTCACCCAACTCCCCAGAAATAGTAATTCAGAAATTTCCAATGATCATTTTCGCTTCCGATCTTTTTCTTGTGACCACTCACTAGGACACCACACTTGCCCCACTGATTGCCACACTGCTTCCACAAGTGTCCCACTGCCCAAGCATGGTTCCAACTTTCTCGGATAGCATCTGGTTGTGTTCTTTATCTTATTTAGCAAGCCTTTAGTTCAATGTTACGCATGCTTGGTTTGTTTCCCCTCGGTTTGTCTATTGCGTTGCAGGATTCTTCACCCTAAATCGCATGTCCCACTCGGGCCCCGCCCAAATTCCCGCTCCAAACCCATGTTACCATGTTCAAGAAGAAAGTGCGGGATCTTTTGGCATATGCTGCATGAACCTGACCATTGCGTGAAACAAGTCTGTTTCAAGAACCACTCACCGGAATCCCTGTACGGAGGGCTCGAATTCTGAGGGCTTGAAAGAATTCGTCGTAGCCTACCAGGAGGTGTCTAGTCCGTGGGGCACCCCGACTTGCTCCATGGATAGGGCTCCCCAATTGGTAACTCCTGGTCATCGTGCTGGTGGTCGGTCTTGTTCTGACGACAAACCAAGCGTATTGGGCTCTTGAAATCGGACATCACTGTGCGACCACTGGGTGCAGGTGCTCCGCTGCAGCCGGCCAGGCCCCATCATCATCTACTAGGGCCCTGGTACTCGGACCCTCGTACACACACCTGTGTGGGAGTGTGGGAGTGCGCAGGCGTCAGAAGCTGTGCTAATCGTCCATTTTGTTGTGCACAGACCCTGCGGATACGCACAGTGCCCCCAAGGGCATCGCCGGTTGGCGAAGCCTGTCAGTATATCCACCAGGGCCCAGTGGATGATGGTTTGTATTTAAAAGCCTTTCTCAAAGAGTCTTTGGCTCACTGTGACTGGAGCACTCCCTCTAAGAATCTGCCAGACTCCATGTGTTGCCCTGGTTCAATGCTGGCTTGGTGTCCCATCGCCGGAATGCTCCCGATGATGCAAGCCGATCTTCAAAGTCGATAGAACAACGAACTCTTGGAGAACAAAGCCATGGGGATTCCAACAACCATTCGGTTGAAAACTTCAGAACCATTATTAAGTATAGATTTGTTGCACTAGAAAGCCCGATCAACCAGTTCAACAATGGTCTTTGGACCTCCAGGGTGTGTGTATAATGTATGCAGTATACTAATTTAATGCAAACTTGCCAACTCCCAGAATACAAAAAAAACACGACTGCACCGTCGCGTGATGCCAAAAGCCTGGCATGATGCACCGTCTCGCCACAGCAACAAAAAGCCTACCCTAGCCTTCCGTTCGACCACAACAAAAAATGGTTGAACTGGTTTTTTGGTG
Organism: Durusdinium trenchii; assembly: GCA_963970005.1. Classification (NCBI taxonomy): domain Eukaryota; class Dinophyceae; order Suessiales; family Symbiodiniaceae; genus Durusdinium; species Durusdinium trenchii. Next base: position 123,830 of record CAXAMN010025350.1, on the reverse strand, counting down.
TAAAATTCTTAGCTGGTTCGGATTGGTTCGGTATAATTAGCCTATTAATCTAATAGCGCTTGGAAGTCTAAGGGCTAGGCTTGGCTAGGCTTCTCCCCTCTCCCTGTGCTTCTGGGCTCCCCCAACTGAGCACGCCGCGCGAGGGCATCCACCAACTTCCGGTCTCGATGCCTCCGGTCTCCACGCGCCACGCCGTCTCGATGCCCGATGAGCTGCGACTCACGATCCCCGAAGTGCCTGAGTTTGGAGGATACGTTCCATGATCTTTTCATGTTGCACTTCCTGTCTGGGTGTCCTGTCTGGAGGCCTGTTTACGTGTAAGGTAGGGTAGTCGAAGGCCAGGACACCCCGACAGGATGACCCGACAGGATGAAGTGGTTTTCCAGTGTATCCACTTCTCGTGAAGAACTGCTTGTTTTTGACGTTTCGATCTGGTTGAGTTAGGAAAAACGAAAGACTCGGAACGATTTTGAGCGCTTGCTCCGCACACCGGACCGGACGTCCCCCCAATCAACCAAATAGCGGGGGGCTCTACATGATCACGTCAGAGACGCATGCGAGCCCTCTGCATATAGTCCTGGAAGCCTCAAGAAGCAGCTGGTGGGTGTGGAATAAGGGAATGCACCGACACCTACTAGTACAACTATATTGGATCTTCCAACGGTGCAAGACGTTTGCTTTGCGGCCGGTCTTACAAGACCGGCCAAGGCCAACGCAAATTCTAGGCTGCACAGTTGATAGGATCTAGGCTGTCTAGGTATACAGTTCAATCCCATTTGCTTGGGAGACGTTGGAAGGATCCCCCTCTTGATTTGCGGCTCCCCTTTTGCAGACCCTCCCTTTTCCAAAATGCCATGCGCATCCTCAAATCAAAGGCGTAGAATGTGGATCGCCTTCCATGGTTGGTCGAGCATCTGATAGCCTACCCCTGAGTGTGAGATTTGGAACGTTGTGTTGTGTCTGTGGTCACGCAGCGAAGCCGCCTCTTTCCCACCACACCAGCCAAGCCTCATCGTGGCCAAAGCCCAGAGCATGATCCAAATGTCCTGCATCGAGAGCTTCGCCCGCGAAGGGCGTGAGAGAAATCTGAGGATTTGCTTCAAAAAAAACCAAACGAGCTATAATTGGACACCCCTTAGGGAAACCCAAACAAGCTAGGCAACCTGAGCGTAGCATTGTGGCCCGGGGCTCGTCGGCTACCCTTATTTTTTGGGGGGGGAGGCTGTTGTTTTTAGCACGGCGGCCGAGTTTGCATTGGTTTTGACCAACCGCTCTGACACCCTCCACCTTGCAAGTCCGGTGGCTTTTTGGGACACCCCGTGACACCCCATTAAGAGGCTATTTAAAGACACTGGTGTCTGTCCGGTGCTGGCTGGGGTCCGCGGGGTCTCACCTGGACGGACTGAAAGAAGAGCCGTTTGTTCAACTCAACCTGGATCTTCCAACGACCTCAAAAATAATGGAAAAGGTATGAAAAGGTATTGTTTTGTATTGGTCGTTTTGTTTTGTTTTGCGTCATGTGAGCGGATTTGTGTGGTCGTTGGCGGTTCGTGTTGCGTGCGTGTTGCGGTTACCTTGCGGTCGTTTGGCCGTTTGGCGCTGATTTGTGTCCATGTGCGCGGATCACCGGGTCAATCACCAAAAACTATCAAACATTGTTGGGTCGTTGGAAGGTCCGGTTAAGGGTTTGCAGAATGTTGCAGAAAAAGAAAAGAACACACACACACACACACCTACGACGCACGGAGCGGGGCCTTCTCCGTTTCGCTTCGGAAAGCAAGGTCAATGCGGCCGGATCCGTTAAGGAGGGACGGAAGAACCCGCGGAAGAAGAGGCAGGGGAAGAACCCCCGCAAAAAACCACGGTGTTTTTCCCCTAGGGCTCCAACTACCTCCTGAGAAAATGGTTATGGTGGGTTTGGGGGGGTCTAACCACTTTCTGAGGATATGGTTGGAGCCCTAGGTTCATTGTGTGACATGTCCAAGGTAACCGAGCTGTTTCACTCCAGGTTTGTTTGGGAAACCATCGGCGTGTTCACGGGAAGTCGGTCGAGACGCGCCCGGTTCAGTTCCTGTCACAGGGTTGGTCGTAGAACACGTGGGAACTGTCACGTTCCAGAAGGGGTTCCGAGTCTCGCGCATCCAAGCCGGGGCCCCAATCGGGCCGCTCGCGCCCGCCCGATCGCACCAGCTCGCGGTTTTGGGGGGAAGATCGGCTTTGCTCCGTGGCCAATGCGCATGATGGCACTGGCTGGGGGAAAATATATACGGCCATGGGTCACAGGATGAAAAGGACAAGTGGAGATCCTTAGGAGATCCTTCGGAACACCACCACGCAAAGAAGTCTACCCAAAAGTTGAAGCCAAATCCAGAGACCCTGCCACAAGGAACACCTCGAGACGTTAAGCATGGCGTAATAAGCCGACGGGAGCCCCTAGTGGGGAGCTCCAGTCCCTTGTTCTGGATCTTGTTAGTTTGAGGGATACCAGCGTCCATCACCCCCCCGCAGTTTTCAGGTCACAAGTGGACGACGTGGAGCCCCGAACGTGGCGTCCGATCGCTCCGTAGCTTTCGCAGCGATGCGTCCTTGCTGCTCCTAGTAGTAGCTTCTTAAGTTCTTGTTCCTAGTAGTAAGTCCAGGAGCCCCGTTCGTAGCGTCCGAACGCTCCCAACACTGACACATTCCATGGAAATGTCCCCGCCACTCATCGAACGGGTGACAGGGCCTCTACTCTACTCGTGACGGTGAACGATGATGCCTTCATGGTCTTAATTTGTCACTGGCTGGGGGGAGCGTGTCACTAGGGGGTCCAAAATAATCAACAAACATACTGGATCTCAAAGGCCTTGGATGCTAGCCTTCAAGTTGCGTTTGTTGAACAACTGGTTTCGAAAACAAATATCTTCGTTTTGTGCTTGTGAAGTCAAAACGAATGACGTCACTACCAGCCGCAAGATCCAGCAAACCCTCTCGTGCAGAAACAAATCTGAAAGCCATGGGCGGGTTGGTTCAAGCCTACTTCGTGGTAAAAGCGCATCACGCCCAAAGGAACACCTGACCAAAAAACATGCAAAAACGTCCTCGGGTTCATGCCATGCTCAACCTGTTTCCGAGGGTCCAGTTACTGTCCCTGGCTTCCCCGAGCGTCACTTGCTCGAGAAGCCAACCAGGACTGCCAAGCAGAGTTGACGTCGATACGTCGGGTCTCTTTGCACGAAGGGCCGGACAAAAGAAGAGTTCGTCTACTCAGGTCCTACTCAAGATCTGTCTTTGCTTTTGACCTGTAGAACGCGTTCTACAGCGAATACTCAATTGCATGCATGCTGCTAGAAACATATGCAACATGGTGCAACCAATGAAAACACGAAGGTCCTCCCTGAGCTGCTCAAGGTTCAGACTGGATAGATGTCTTGGGTTTCCAGGTCGTTCCTCGAAACGTGGCCGACACCCTCGGGCGACACAGAGAGCCCGCGTCACCGGCGGTGACGGGGGACCGCGGCGTGGTCCGTCGACGGCTCGGTCGGACCTCACCATGATCCCAGCCGTGACTCCAAGCCCGTTAAGCAGCCGGGCGGGTGCGCCAGCGGAATCCGTGGGTGATCAGACCTTACCAGACTTGATCTACCACCTGCGCCTTGGTACACCAAGCTTGGTGTGCTGGCTTCAGTGTTCTGCTGCCGGGCGCCCGGCATAGGGTTTCTTCCCACACCTCCAACATGGAGCTTGTTCTGCTTTCAGCCCGTCGAAGTAGCTCCAACAACTCCACCCATCACCTTCTTCATAAGGACGTATACATCGTGGCCACGCTCTTGATTACATGTCAGCACACAAATGAAGAGTTTGTTCATGTTTTTCCCCATCCATGTTGGAGGGATTTGCTTCCTCCAGTTCCGCGCGGTCTCCATTCGGTCGGCGTACCCCGACCGAAGCGCACGTCTCCTCTCCGCTTTCAGCGCACCCGAAAAGCCTTCCAACGGTTCGGGCGACAGAGTCGAACGCCTCTGCTGGCCTTCAAGGATCCCGACGGGCACCGTGGAGGCACCTGTCTCTCCCCTTGCTGCACCCATGTGGCGAAGCAAGCGGGGTGTTGATCTAAGCCATGACTTTCCTCAACCCACGCCAGGAGGTCCAAGATCCAAGATCCGCTGCCCTGCTGTTCAAGTCCTGATTTCTCACCACTTTCTCCCCACAGCCTACCAGAGTCTAGAGAGTCAAGATCAAGGTCCTTCTGCAGAAACATGGACTCGGATGAAAACAAATCCCTCGAAGTGGGGCTGACTCAAAATTCGCTGACAGTGGAGGATGATTGATGGTTAGGCAGCGCTTGAAGCATGAGAATCCGTGTATCTTGTGTCTCTACCGCAGATGTGTTTCTTTGCATTAAATACCGCCGCTCATGGATTCTTAATGTCCTTAGATGCTACGGGCTTAAAGAGGTTAAGGGAGCGCCTTACAAGCCAAAGGGCCTAAGGCTAAGGGTCTAATGAGCGCAGGACTGTCAAGAATTATCTAAGAGCTGATTGAATCGTTGCAAGTGATGCATCGGGTTTGGGGCTTAGGGTTCTGCATACACCACATGGACTCTGCACACCCAAAAGGTGCGTCTGTGCCCAACACCTCCCCCACAGTGTGCCGCCAGCTGTATCGTGCAAGGACTGGCGAGTGCCAGAACTATGCGCAGTCTTACAGGGCTTGTTCTCCCACTGGGCAGGCGGACACCCTGACGACGGCGGCGACATCATGTTGTGCAGATTGAAATTGCATGTGCCCAGACGCGACCCTGGACCCTCATCTGGAGGGGTTTGGGGTCTCAAATCCCTAGGTTTTGAGGGACCAGTCGGGCTGTGAACGGAGCGTCTGGGTAGAAGGTTGCTGCTTTGAAACCCTTGCCATGACTTCGTGACTGGACGTCGTGCAAAAACCTGCCGCTGGTTCGGTCGGGATGCCACTGGCCGAGTGGGATCAACAGTCCAGGAAACGACGGGGCTCTGTTTAGCCTCGCGTTCAAAACCTGAGGATTGATGAGAGGGCCCATTCTTTGGGGCTTGCTGATGGTTGAGGTCACAGATCCTTGGGTGTAGCGGTTGGCTCGCTCATGTTTTCTACCAAAACTCAAGATCGGAAGAAAGCAAGATCGACTGGCAAACTTCGAACGTGCTGATACCGGAAGCCCCCTTTCTTCTGGATGTGTTCCCTGTTTGGAGCTTCGTTCTGACCCCTCCCCCAGGGAATCGGCACCAGCCCAAAGAAGACAACTCATGAAAAGAGTTTAGAGAAAAATAGAGAAAAGCATGGGCCAGCCTTGGTTCACTTCAGGGCATGAAATGAAGATGTGTACATTGGGTGTTGCCTGAAACCGAATGGAAAATCAACCCTTGACCCCAAGAAAGGTTTCTCTTTGCTACATGGCACTTTGAAAGGCCACCCAAAACCAGGTTCGGACCAAGCTGGTCCAACCTTTGCCCCTAGTCACTCCCTCCATCAACCATCGACTCCACTCGTTCGCGAAGTGAGTGGCTCTACCTACCCAACTCGTTCGCGAAGTGCGTTGGGCGCGGCGCAGCGCGGCCGACCCCGGCGCGTGGCGAAGGCGGCTCCGCACGACCCGGCGGCCCGAGCCCAACAGGCACGAATTTCGTCGTTCAGGGGTCTGGCCTCGGCCGGTCTGGGCGCTGGCGTGCTGTTTGAAGCACTGAAACTGGATGCGGGCTGAGTCAAGGAGGTTCAAGCAGCTTCCAAAAGGGACCTATCAAAAAACTTTCTTGATTACACTCCCTGCAAGGCTTTTCATGACACCGGTGGTTTTCACTCACTCCCCCCCCATGGATGTGGTTTCCACGGTTGCGCGAGGTTTGAGCCCTTTCTGGCCGTGGTGGGGCCTCGGACATGGTTCCCCTCACCACGACCATCAGGTCGAGGCATGCGGACCACCCCTTGCAAGTCGAGGCATGCGCATGTGGACCTCATGAGCGGTGAGGTAACATGGTGTGGTCTTTTCTGGCCAAATCAAGGCCCCTTATTTCGGCTTACGGCCTGACGCTTACGGCTGACGTTTTTCCCTGTTTGCTGTGACACATGTATGCATGGCTATTCTTACGTTGTCCTTACGGCGGAGGTATGCAAGTCCACTGTGGTCACATGTGCTATGTTGTTGCAAACAGAAAAGGAAACAGAATCAAACTAAAGAAGTTTCGCTTCTGGTCGCCTTACTGCATCGTTCAAACCTGCACATCCGGCAAACCTTCCGGACACCTTACAAACATCAGCTAAAATCACTGTGTTCACTGATGTTCGCCGGTTGACTAAAGAGAAAGGGTGAATGAACAGACCGCTGCTCTCATGAAAAACGGAGTCCGGAAAGGCCATGGCGGCGAAAGGTCATGGGAGCTCCTTCAGGTGTCCTTGAACCTTGGACGTTTTGGGTTTTAGGTGGCATATAATGCTCTATATATGATATATATATATATACCTAGAGCCCATTTGACCTCCGTCTTGAAAGGAAAAGACCTTAAGTTTGGGTGGTTGGTGATCCAAAATAGAGGTCATTCAGGTTCTAGGTATACATATTAGATAGATCAAGCACGCACGCGGGGTGAATCATGTCCCCCTCCCACCCTTTCCTCCAGCGCCCGTCTTCCACCACCACACCCGTCGCGTCGTCGCCGGTCGCCGGTCCTTGGGTCGCTCTGGGCTCCAGGGCCCTACGGTCGCCAGCTGGGACACCAAATCGTCCGGGCTCTGGGCATGAAGATCCAAGTCCGACTCGTAGGCACCTTGCCGAACACGGAGGGCACGCGCATGGCCACACCACACGGCCGGTTGGTGCCAGGGGCGTGGCGAAGAGAAACGTAGTCTTGGTTCTTCACATCACGCGCTGTGGAGGGCGATGAGTTCACAGCCATGCACGAATCGTGTAGGATGTGTAGGTGGATGAGCCGAATTTCATCCTCATCCTGGGAGACAAATGTGGCCCAAGCCCATCCAAGTCTACCGTCCAGTCCGGTGCCTTGGATCCTTTTCTTGGCACGACCGGGCCGAGTGGCAAATGGATGGGAGATGCATGGCGAGCGTTTGCAGCTGCTCCGTCCTGAGGGTGGTCCGCCGTCTGAATCCGAGTCCGGCGACCCCCGCCCAAGTGTTCTGAATGTTTGGGGGTCCTTTGGGCAGGACGACATGTAGAACGATGTGTGGGTGTTGTTCCAGGTGGTCTATCGGTAGCGTGTTTTTTCTATGTGTTTCTTCTCCACCTGCGCAGTTCGATGACCACAAAGTGATGACATGGAACTTGGGAACTTCGGGGGCTAGCTAGAGAGATAGAGAGAGAGTGTGTTCGGGCACCCGTCGTGCTCCGCGCTGTTCGGGTCCATTCGCTACGACGAGAGTGCTAGACCGTGGGGCTTTTGGGAGTGGAGGCCATGACTTCCATCACGGTGCCGTGAGTGGCGCGAGATCCGGGTCCAACCTAGTTCAACAGCTCGATCCTGTTCGAGAATGGGGGCTGCCCCCCCCACCTGACCCCTTCGAGGTTAGGTGGTGGGGGTGGGTGAGCGCCAGGGGGTCTAACCACCGAACCTAAAAACGTGGGCTAGGAGCCGTAGGGATGTAAAGAATATGGCTTCAGGGTCCAAACCCGGACCCTTAATCCCTGGTAGGTGAACCTCTCTGGCAGTCTATTCGCTTCTGTTCGGTGGTCGCTCTAGGGTCTCCCAGTTGCAACCCTCGGCCATCTCATTCGCCCTCGTCGAAGAGGATGCCACGGGCACCACCACGCCACTGGCCGACGCAACGACACCGGCTGCAGCGCCCAGCGGCAATTGCTTCAAGGAGGGGTCGCCAATGAGCTTGATGGTCTTGCAGAGACCTGACGCGGGCGAGACACCATCGGCACCGTCCAGGACGACTTCCCCGGGACGAAGTGCATCTGACTGACGGAATGGTTCTTCTCGAGGGGGCTTCTCATGCAAGCTGGAGGGTGCTTGGATCAAAGCACTGGTTCTTGGGTGCAAGTCGTGTTTCTTCCAGGCACCGTCAGCATGCCCTTCATCCTACGTTCTTTCTCAACCATCACCCCATCACCCCCTCATCGCTTCCTATAGCTCGACCGGGACCACCTGTGAGCTCTTAAACCGAGTTGCTGGCTGTCTGCAGGTCCGCTAGGCGCGCACAGGCCTGGGCGGCCTCCTTCTCAACCAGCGAATCACCTAGGGCCGGAGCCGATGTGTTGTCCGCCCGGGCCCGGGCCGTGGGCAGATCATCCCAGAAAAATGTGACATAGTCCCCAGGAGTTAGGGAATGTACACTCCCTGGAACTAACATGGTTACGTGGATGGCATGGCCCCGAAAGGAAGACCATGTTCCACTAACAAACAGGTGGTGTTTCCACTTCCATGTTAGTTTTCGGGAATGTAACCATAATGGGAAAAAGTGTAAACATATTTGCCTGATCACGCATTGGGCCGATCCTATTACCAGTAACCGTGGATGATGATGGTTGGGCCCTTCTCCAAAATTGTCAGTCACCAGGTAGTAGGACAGACCCAACACACATATCAAAACACCATTCATCAGGAGGTAGTAATCACTTGGGCCACAAGAATCACAAACATCGCTAGCGCTTCCAAGGGGTGTCCAATGGAGACCTGTAAGTAGGGTGGAGATATGCATTGGTGACCCCGAACGGAAGCAGCTGGTCTGTTTTCATCGTCCATGAACCAGCATTCGGATATGAATTCTGTGAACTCTTTACCGAGAACCGTCGACCTGAATCTCCACCTAAACACCCTGAACAGGTCCATCACCAGCTCCGTCAAAAGCTGGTGTATGGGCGAGAGTCCGGCTGCTCAGCATGCAGCCAAATGTCTCACCCATGCCCTGCTATGACCTGCTTGCCACCCCCCGAGGCAGCTTCTGACACGCCCAGACACCGATGGAGATGAGGTGGAGCCCCGTCTGCGGGCCTTGGCTGGCCTGAAGGAACTCCAACATGGCGTTCCGCTTCGTCAGCACGTGGAGGTCCTCCTCCTGGCGGTTGTCAGGAGGAAGTCACCAAACCAACTGCTCATGGCCCCCCGCGTCCCTCTCCACTTGTGGCCAATTCTAGAGATGACAAGGCACAACAGTTCGCACCCTTGGAAGATCTGAGATGTTGAAAACAATGGTCCGCGAGACCCACCAAAACGCTCGGTCTCCGCATGAGAACTCTCATGCTTCGCAGGTGTTCCGCGCGTTTTCGCCCGCGCCTCCGGCAGCTCGCCCCAGGCCGTGGAGGTCGGGGTGCGGGTGTGTTCCGAGGCATAGTACACGGGGATTTGGAGCTCTTTCAAGAGCTCTGCCATGTCAAGGCCTAGTCACGGTGTGGTCGAAGTCGGTCGCGGTGGGCAGGTCGCAGGGAGCAGGACGCAGTCCGGTGGCACATTGAGGTAGCGGCTCTGCTGGTGGCAAGGTGACTCCTTCCGCCACCTCCTATTTCAAGATGCAACCTGCTGGTGGCAAAGTCAAGAGTGGAACCCCAACAGTCCTCAGCTGCTCCCCTCTTGCACCCTTCCTTCGGGACGGCGCTTGGCCCAAAAAGCATCCCTCACCCCCGAACGGTTTGAGGTCCCCCACCAGGCAGGTACTGATCCGCCGACTCGAAGACCCATGGCCGTTCGGACAAGCTCACGATGGCCACGCGGTCGCCGCACTGCTTGGCGAGCCGCAGCACCTGCGAGCCGAGCCGCGGCGGAAACGCGGCGGAAAGCGCCGCCGCAGGCGATCGGAGAAGCCTTGAGGGTGGCGAGATTGGGTGGTGAGGGTTGTCCAGAGGGTGTAGCCTGTCTGGGCGCGGGTGCTGTCCGGGTGCCTCCTCCTGGGTGAAACGGGCCCACCTGGGAGGCCGAAACCGTCTCAGACGGGCGCTCGTCCTCCGAGCCTTAAGGCCCTAAGGCCCTATACCCCATCTGCGAGCGCGCAAAGAACGCGCAGAACGGGGAAGAACACCTGCCTCGGCATCTGGATGAGTATATAGTTTTGTATGGGAGACCCCCCTGTTTTTTGAGGGGTTCGACCTGCGAGGTGCCCCTTCTTTGATCTATATACATACACTTACACACCCAATCTGAACCATCTCCGATGCATCTCGCAGGAACTCATCCGTTCATCCATCTGTTGGAGCCGCCATCCCCCCATCTTCCCCGTACCAAAAACAAAGGCACGAATTGGGAGGTCCACATTCTCCCCTGGACCCAAAAAAGATCCAAACTGGATCCTCCACTATCCTTCACTCTCCCTGGGCAGCCCCCCTTCCACTCCACTCCCTCCCAGTGCCACCACTCCCTTCCTCCCCGCCCTGGCCGCCGCCGCCTTTGCGATGAGCTGACCGTGCTCCTGGCGTGGTCAGCTCAGTGACTTTGGACGCCGGGTCCCCGCCGCTCGGAGACGGTGCCAATGCAGAGACCCCTCGATAGCTGGAAGGACCCAACCACGCCGAGAGGCCAAAAGACCTGCACATCCTACCACCAAAAAAAGGGAGAGAGAGAGAGAGAGAGCAACTAATTATCCTCAAATTAGACCGTCCCTTCCTCATCTTCCTCAAGAATATCCCAACCACCCCTTCCATTCGATGCAAGTGCCGGTGATTCTTGACGCTCTGCTCGCCTTGATGGCTGCGTAGCAGGGGAAATCCGCCGGTAGCTGCGGCACCTGACGTGCCGCTCGGCCGGCACGTCGCCGGCCCGAGCTGTAGTTGGGCGCACACATGCGCGCGGCCTCAGAGATCAGGCGCACGGACGTGAGAGGACGCGGACTGGAGGACTCGGGATCAGGTTGGGACTGGCAATGTGACCGGATGCGAGGGTGAAGAAAAAGAGAAAAATCCGAGTAAAATCAGTGAATCCGAAGGAATCGGAATGAATCAGGGTGAATCAACTACACTACCTGTTGTCATGGGTTGTGTGGATGACCTTTTTGCAAAGCTGATGTTCCAGAACCGTGTTTGGAGGGAGGGAGGGAGGGAGGGAGGGTACTTTGTCGCAAGGGTTCTTGGGATGGTACTAGGATAGTGGAATTCGTCTATTAACAGCCCCCAGTGCGGAGGACCATTTACTTTGGACTGGTCTTGTGAAATCCGTCCTCTTTATCCGGGATCTTTTGCTGCCATTGGGAAAACATGATGTTCGTGCCTTGATTGGCCCAGCACTCGCGAACGCTCACACCCAATATTCGCAGATGACTTTGGAGTGCGAGGGCCCCCAATCTGCGAGTCTCCCTGCTTTGCCGAAGCAACGACGGCCCCGGACAAAGTTCACCCCGGCATGAACGAAAAGCGTGCAACGGATGGTAAAAAAGGGGCAAGGGCCAAATGAGAGCCAGAAACCCAGCGTTTCCTGACACGCCTCATGGTTTCCTGACAAACACCTCACCTGTTCTTGGGAAAGAAATCACTGAAGGGAGCATGAGCGTAGGGCCTGTGGGGGAACGCGGAGGACATGGACACTAGAAGCACTGAGTCTAGATGTCCATATATGTTAGAACCCCAACAAGAACTACGATGATCGAGAAATCAACACTGACTTACTGCCTGACCTACCGAGAACATGGACGCCAGGCCAAGAGGCATCTTCTATGAAACTGGAGGGCAAAAGAGTATCATCCCAGTCAAAGATGATGCACCGTTCCTGAAGCCGAGCAAACGACAAGCGAACATCCTCTCTCTCTCTGCAGAGTCCGCTGTCACCCAGCTGTTGTCCTCTGTTGGGTAGTGATAGTGTGGCCATGGCACATTTGATCCTCGCTTCTGGTGGCTGAACACCCTATGCTGGCTGATCCATCTTGATCATGTGATAACCCGCCTCCGGTCGGCGATCACCCGCCGAAATCACGGACGCACAGGGATGGATGTGTGGCCCCTCTGAGGCCGCAGACTGGTTCTTCTCACCCAAAACATTGGACCAACCGCTTTGGAACCGGCCCGGGGACGCCCGATCTTGGATCTTGGGTCGGAGGTCACCAGCCAGGAGCTACTTAGCAGCTACTAGTAGCGTACTGCTACTAGTAGCGACGCCCTTTGTTTCTAGTGGCTTCTTGTTCCTTGTGGGATGCAGTTCAGTCAAGCGGGCTAATGGTTGAAGTCACCTTTCCCCCCCTGAATTCTTCCATCCCACGGATGGACCCATAAAATCGAACTTTAGGGCACTGGCATGCAGGAGTTGGATAGTTGGATACCATCAGCCGAGCATCTAGGTCCTTGGGGACCTGCTTGCGTGTTTCCGGCTGCCCCGCTCCGCTACGCGGCGTCTCGTCATCCCCGGCCGCAGAGGATGGAAAGGAGGCCGCGACGCGTTCGCTGCTGGCCACTGAGGCTATGGTAGTGCTGCACTCACACTCACTAGTCACGCTTCTCCAGTCTTTACAGATTTGAATTGACCTCGGTTTCGGGGACGATGCGTTGACTTGATCCGGCGGTCTACATCGTTCGTGCGCACGAACACGCACATCCGAGTGCGCCATGTATATCATATCATTATATCATATAAGTAACTGGGTTCATTGGGAGTTGGTGGTGCGTCCTTCCTCTTCAGTTTCTAAGGGTTCCCTTTTTGGGGGTGGGCCCGGTCCAGGCCTTGCAGCCTCGGTCCAGAGACGGGTTCGCGCGAGACAAGATCAATCAGCGCGCCGTTGGAATGGCTTGGCTTGCGCCGGCCACGACGCAACAGGGTCGGAAAGGCATCCAGAAGCAGGAGGGCTACTCCGTTCGACTCATGTGGACTCCTTTGGATGCATGAATTCAGGCCTCCTATTTGCCCTATGAAGAGGTGGGAAACCCAATCCTGCGTCGACCTGGGGGGTTGATGAATCAAGGGATCTTACATTAAGGCTATTGGTAGCTCTTGACGTCGGATCGACTCATTGAGCTCCTTCCGTCGGATTCCACTGCAGCGCGTTGGCGGACTTCGGATCGAAAAGCGAGCGAAGTGCGATCCGTCCGTCCGAGGGGCCTCCCGAAATGGCCCTCCATTCACTTTCAGTGCCATCCCAACAATTGGAGGGCTAGAAGGAGGGCTAGAATCGGACCCTCCTTTGTCGGGGTGTCCTGGCTGGACTCCCTGGACCCTACCTATAGGCTTCCATTCTTGGGCACCCCGACAGGAGGGTCCTGGGACGAAGGACATGCACTGTCCGGACATCGACTTTAAACGTCCCAAAAGCCCCAGCTGAGCGACGTTGGCTTGTGACCGGAACGCCTCTGCAAAACCTCCCAGCACCCGACGACGACGACAACTTCCCAGGTCTCCGAAATGGTAGCTGAAATGGAGACTTCAAAAGTGTCAGGTGACCTGTGACGTCGGAGCTGCTGGTCCCCCGTCAGTTGGAGTTTCACCACCTCAAAACACTAAGAGCTGGAACAGATCCTGCCATCCTGCCAGTCTTCGGAACACTGATGATCCGAGTCTTCCAGATTCCAGGGGTCATGCCATGTCCTGGTCATGCGGACGATTTTAGGGAGTGTATCTCCCTACGGCTCCTGGCCCACATCCTCAGAAAGTGGTTAGACCCCACCATAACCATCTTCTCAGGAGGTAGTTGGAGCCCTGAGCTGCTCGGAGCTCTGCTACCCAGCGGCTCTGGCGAAGACATTACGTCAAATGCCGTGGCAGAGGACACTGCCATTCTCGACAATCGAAACACGAAGCCGCGGCCTGGGGTGGCAGTTTTGGGTGGACATGACATGAAATGAACACATGTGAACACCAAGAGGCCAAGGAGACCCCGGAAAACCATGAAATCGACGCCAAATACGGGGATGTGGGCCCTTATTGGCAGTTTAGTACCTATCCACGCAGGTGGTCAGTGTCAGAGCAGTGCACTAGCCACAATATAGTGGTCCCAAATAGATAGAAACGGTTTCCAATACAATTAATTATTAGTCGTGGGGGTTTACTTTTCTGTCCCCTAGGGCTCCCGTTTCGAAGGTGGGACTGGGGTGGGCCCGTGCGTGCCAGGAGGGTCCAGTCATACCGAACCTGAGGAGGTACGACTGCGAGCTCCACGTCGTCTCCCTCTACCGTGTGGGAAGTTCACTCGGGTTTCGGGCGGGCCTGCCTTTCGGGGAGGAACACGACACAAGTACGGCTTTAAAAAGAAACTAACCTTTAAAAGGCAAATCAACGAAAGCAAACAACATCAAGCAATCTGGTAGGGCCTCCCAACCAAAAACCTTTGGAGTTTTGAGGTGTTCCGAGGTGTTTCGAGGCTCCTTGGTCTTGCAAAGCTGAATGTCCAAAGAGTGGAGCATGAAATAAGAGGGACTCGCCAAATAGCATGGTTTGGAAATGTTTGGAAGCAAAATTGGCTTCCAGGGCACCTCTGACTGCTTTTTACCGATGTATATATGTATGTTGTACAAGCACACTGCATCACCACCAGTGGATCTCCTGGTACGAACCCTGTCGATCCTTGCCGGAAGCAGCTATCCTCGGTCGATCCTGGACTTCTGGTAGTTACTGCCAATGACTCAGAAGCCCAGAGGATCCACTTCTCCTGAGTAATGTGTGGGCCCCTCCAATAGCACCCCAACATGGAACTCGTGGAAGAGGGGAGATCCTGCCAGTAGCGATGCCCTTGTTAATATAGTAGCTCTTTGCTCCTAGTAGTACGGCCAGGAGCCCCTAGGCCCTAGCGTCCGATCGCTCCCTTCGTAGCGATGCCCTTGTTACGTTCGTAGCTTCTGAAGTACTTTTGGGGGGAGATCCTGCCTTGCAGCTAGTCTCACTACTGGTCATCCACCAAGTCCCACCCCACCTCACATCCCACGACCCCCTCTCACACTCGATCGATCTCGTCCAGTGGCTTGACCTTCTCAGCTGGTCAAGTGAACGGCCGCGGCGCGGGAAAATACCGTGCAAAGGGGTAAGGTCAATCTGTCCGGGTCGGAAGGCACCACGAGATGCCCAAAAGGGTGCAAAAGGTAATGAGTTCAAGGAGCTGCACCGCGTGTGTCTTGCTGTACTTCTGAAGGGTCGCTTTCGTTTTCCGATGGGTTCTACTACATCGGTGACCTATGCGTGCCCTATTAGCGGATCTTCCATTTCGGCCTGTTCGTTGAGACACTTCAGCCAAACATGCGCCCATGCGCTGAAAAAACACCACCAGCTCCAGTGCACCGACCCTGCTTCAGCCAAAGTCTGCGCGAGAAATCGCAGGTGCTGCACGTTCGACTAAGGGTGTTGAAGGACGACGATCGAAACAGGGTGCTTGCCACGTCCACGATACTTCCAAGGAATCCAAATGCATAGACCTGGTTGTTGGATTGCACAGTTCACCAACAGCATCCAACACACTCAAAAGGTCAACCCGGTTTATCTCAACATGTCCAAGTCTTACAGCAATTGAAATGATATGAAACGCTAAGCATGTTAAAATGTATCTTTACTGTAAAGTGAGTGGAACATGTTCGGGACCCCCCCTGCCCTCCAAGTGACATGTTACAAAATCATGCCGCCGAAGTAGCGCGCGCTTCGGGGCGCGCGCGGCGCCCGAAGCGCGCCGCGTCGTTTGGGTCGCTCGGTGAGACCTCACCCGGTGGACGGCTCCCAATACCTGCGAGTCGCGGCAGCGAGCGCGGAGCGCGGGCAGCAAAGACGGCGGACCGAGGGCAACTCCCCAAAGGTGTGGAAGCCACCAGGGGCCCAAAGGAGACAAAGTAAAGGCAACTTAAAGCAAATGTCTGCACCACTGTCTCCACCATGAGAGACAGCAAAAGAGAGAGAAAGAGGGAGAGGAAGAGAGGAAGGAAGGAAGGAAGGAAGGAAGGAAGGAAGGAAGGAAGGAAGGAGAGGGCGTGAGGAAACTTGAGGAAACACCTGGCTTTTGATCCCCCAATTGTTACCACCTGGAAACCAAATTGCACGAAATCCCCACTAACCCCAGGCCACCTTGATTGTTGGGAGGCTCTGACATCAAAATAGTAATAACAAAGCAAGTTGCAATTGATCCTAGCAGCGTGCTTCGTCATAGACCTTTGCTCAAGGAGTCAGACCGCTGCCACCCCCCAAGTCAAGACCCACGTTCAAGCTCCCAGATGCTTTGGCAACGCGTGCGCGCTGGTCTTGATCGCGGCGGCTCGCTTCGCGAGCCCGCGCATGAGGCCGTTGTAGGGCGAGCAGTCCTCAGCATCCACCGACAGATGTAGCTCCGAAGATTTCTCGGTGA
Organism: Durusdinium trenchii; assembly: GCA_963970005.1. Taxonomy (NCBI): domain Eukaryota; class Dinophyceae; order Suessiales; family Symbiodiniaceae; genus Durusdinium; species Durusdinium trenchii. The sequence continues at coordinate 107,642 of CAXAMN010025350.1, read as the reverse complement.
CCCGCGAGAATGGATCCTCTCTCTTGGCCTCAAAACGTTAAAATGACACTTTTCGGAAGGAATCATCAATACCAGCACCTCCAACAGGTCACCAATTGAAACCTGTTAGGGCCCTTCCCAACCCTCCATTTCGGAGACCTGTTGGGTTCGGTGCTGGTATATATCGCGAACTGACGAGAAAACGTGCATGGGCCCCCCCGAATTCGGATGTCCATGTTCCTCAAACCGGTGGTGGCTTTCACTCCAAATCACCCAGGAAGCGCGTCAAACCCTGCGAGGCCAAGAGCACCCAATGGTTCAAGCCTATGACGCATCTAATGGTGGTTGGTATCCTTGGGCTCCTGTTCGTTACAAGTTACAATCACCAGCCAAAAGATCCAAAAGCCTGGGATCAGAAGATTCCTTGCCCACATCCAAGGGACAGGAGGCTTCCACCTTGGATTTGTGGAGTGGTGGGTCTCTCTCTCTCTGCTTTGCTGCACCCCTCTACCGCCCCACCAGCGCCACCAAAAGGCGTTCTCGTGCTGCCCTTCGATGCCCCAACCTCGACTGTAGTCGAACCAGCAGCGTGCATCCTTGAGCGCTTGATGCATCCTGGAGCGCAGGACATCGTGTAGGGGGCGCCCTTCGTTGGATGCCGTTCGTTGCATGTGTTGTTCTTCGGTTCAATGAGTTGGCACAAAACCACCCAGGTTGTGTGTGTGTGTGTGAATCGATGCCACAGGTGATGTGATATATGATGCGATTGGCTTGCTGCTTCACCCCAGCGACCAGCCAATTGCCTTCGGGCAACAACTACCTACTCTCCAACTCACTCACATAGAAGCGGATCCTGTTACCTGTTGGCAAAAAGGAATCTATATAGATCTATATAGTCTTCCATGCCACATCCATGTGCTGTATTTGTCAAGAGTCTTTTTCCTGAAACTGACATGTACTCCTCGATGTTTCGCTCTTCACTGCCAAAACCCAAGCCCCCCCTCCCAACTACGCCCCGCGACATCGACAGCGGGCCTCTTCAAGGTGCCAAATCTCACGCTCAAGAGCTTCTGATGGAGCTCCTCCATGGTGAGATTCGTGGGCACCTCCACTTCTCAACCACCGTCGACCGGGCGCGCGCGGCGAGACGCCGGGGCAATGGTTGCAGGCCGAGGAATCCGCCTCCGGACCGAGACGGCGAGGCGGCTAGGACTGAAGGAAGCGTGAAAAACGGTGCCGAAAGCTCGCGGATGCGGAGGGATATTGGATGCAAGCGACACGTGATGCTCACCGGTAGGCAGGTGGGAAAATGACATGTTGAGGCTCAGATTTTCAGCTGCCTCTGTCCTTTTCCATGTTTGCACGTCCCCCCAAGCGCGGTCAAACGGTGCCCTGCCATGTCCAACATGCCCAAGGGCTTGGGCTATAGCAACCTTGAAGAGAAACCAATGAAAACGCCCCACAAAAAACCACTGAACAAATAGGATCATGGATGCCCACTTACCACCTGAAGGGGCCCTGCGACCAGCCCACCTACCCGGCAGGGTGTTCCGTTGCTGTTGGTCGTCGCGGCGGGGGTGAAACAGGGGCTCGAACATGGAGTCGAACCGAAAAATCGCTCACCTCACCTCACCTCAGCCTCTCTGCTCCCCCAGATAACTACCGCTCAGATCCGATCCGCACATTCATCCATGTGCCCGCTCTCAGTACCCCGACAGGCAACAAGAACCCCGAAGACATGTTTCAAAAAGCCGCCTTGATCGAAACCTTGGTCCAGTCGATGACGTCCTGCCGTCGGCGTGGGGCGGACGGACGCCAAGTGCGTTTCCTGCGGGGTGCGCGGGGCGCGCGGGCCGCGTGTGGAGGAAAAAATGATGAAAACGCGAGGTGCAGGATGGTGCAACACATGCAATGATGGAGGTAGCTGAGTTCCTCCAATGGAGACCAACTATGTACAAGAAAAAAATGCTCTAGGACCTAGAGGATCAGGATCTCCTCCCTAGTGTTTTTTGCAGGTGAACCATTTTTGCTAAACAAAGGCCTCTCAGTCCCGAAAGGATGCAGCGGCATTTACATATGTTACGGTGCCCCTGTCACACAGTGGGCCCCTGGATCGTCCACAGTCACATACCCTTCTGCAAACTAACATGGCATTTGAGAATGGACCGGTGGCTTCAACAATTTTCTCCCGACCGGCCCAGAGGTGTTGGGGTTCCATGTGGTCCTCTGCATGTCGGGGTTGTACACCAATCTTGGTCCATCTCTTGCACAGATTTGTTTAAAACACTTAGTTCCTCCAGGATTTTTGCTGCAAAGGTGGCGGCTCGGCCGTGTTCTCTGGCCAATTCAAAGCCTTACTACCTAGCATACGGGCTCACATGGGCGCCCCGACCGCCCAGGCCTGGAACGGCACGGTCAGGTCGTCAGACAAGATCACCGGAACACAGCCAAAGAAGAAAGCTTCATAAAGGTGGATGGTCCAAGCCTCATTGTCTTCCACACGGTCGGGGGAAAGGAGTGAAGCCCTGTGGCACGTCGCGCGTCCACAATCCTTGCACTTTTTCATGCGGGGCATCGCACGGCAACGAACTCCTTGCACCGTCAGAGGCGCTTACAATCAGAGGTGCTCACAATGCCATCTACGCAAAAACACTCCAACGCTACTCCGCGTGTGAATACGACCACTGGCGAGCAACACACACTCGACCAGCCTCAAGTGCTGCACGCTGCCCGAAAAAGAAGCAGCTTTCATGGGGCTGACCCAGTCTGGGAAGCATAAAGTTCGCAATGCCACAAACACAGGAAGCCCAAGACGCCCTTCTCTCTGACAATCTCAATTGCAGCTAGCTCCCGCAACTCGTGCCCCTCCCTAATGAAGCTAATTACATACTTCCATGTCCAGGGATCACATTGACCTGTTCACTATGGACTCGTCATGGTTGAAGCAAACATGCACCGTTCAAACGCCGCGGCGAAGTATAGTGTGATATTCCTGCTGGGCCATCAGCGGCTCCACGCAGTGCCCTCCTTCAGACCCCCGGCGTTGCTAATAAATTGGGGGGTGCCAAGGACCCAACATCATGTGCCAAAACATGCTGCAACCGCTGCTACAACCCATTGGTGAGTGGTTTTTGGTTGACAGGGCAATTACCGTAATCTGTCCAGACATGTCCAGGACCCCACAAATGTATAGAGGATGAAACATGCCATTCTTCCAGGCGTCTGCCAGGCACTTCACAGGTCTCCCAGACCTCTTCCAGCTTCCGTCTCCGTCTCGTCTCGCCGGGACACCGTGAGCCCCGCGGGGATGAGGCAGAAGCGGCTGAGCCCCGAGCGCCTCAGGGCGGCGGCGGGGTGCAGCTCTCCGTGTGGAGCGGCGAACGGCCCGAGCCGCCCGGCACGGACGAGGCACCGAGGCGAGGACGGAGCGGGGAGTCCTCACAGTCAGCGGTCCATGAATGACCCAAAACTTGAGGGCGCTGGTGCTTGTCTTCTGGCTGTCGAAGATATGTTCTTCCCCAGGTTGGGCGATTTGGGGCACCCAGTTCGGGAAGCTTGAGTACATACAGAACTCCCACAGCTACCCCAAAACTCGAGCCAGGGTAGCCCCTATCCCAGGGGCCTAGGGAGCTAGCCTAGCGCTGCCCATAGGCCTATCATAGGCCTATGCCTAGGCTAGGCATAGGCCTATCCTAGACCTATGCCTAGGCTAGGCATAGGCCTACCCTAGGCCTATGCCTAGCGCTATCCATAGGCCTATCCTTGGCCTATGCCTAGCGCTATCCATAGGCCTATCCTAGGCCTATGCCTAGGCTAGCCATACGTCTAGGATAGGCCTATGCCTAGGCTATCCATAGGCCTATCCTAGGCCTATGCCTAGGGCTATCCATAGGCTAGCCATAGGCCTAGGATAGGCCTGTGCCTAGGCTAGCCATAGGCCTATCCTAGGCCTACCCTAGGCCTATGCCTGGGCTATCCATAAGTCTATCCTAGGCCTAGGCATAACGCTATCCATGGGCCTATCCTAGGCCTAGGCCTAGCGCTATCCATAGGCCCATCCTAGGCCTATGCCTAGGCTAGCCATAACCCTATCCTAGGCCTATGCCTAGCGCTATCCATGGGGCTATCCTCGGCCAATGCCTCGCCCAACCATAGGGTCCTAGCCTCGTAGCCTTTTTCCTCCTGGCCCTCTCCTCCCTGTCCGTTGCTTTCCTCTCTCTGCCTCCCTCCACCTGCCTCCCGCTCTCCCCTTCCTGCCAGATGCACAGTAGAGCTCGCCGACCTCTGTCTTCCTCCCGCTCCCTTTCGCCTGTCTCCCTCACCCTCCCCCTTCCTTCCTCTTCCGCCCTGTCGCTGCCTGTCCTGCGCGTTCCTACCCCATCACGCAAGGGCAGGGGCACCACGAAAAGGGACAGACAGGGGGAGGAAAGCAGCAGAGCAGCCTCGGTGAGGGGCGCGCGAAACCTATATAATCGATTGTTGCACCTGTGGCTTCGAAGATCGATCGGTTCGAACTTGCGCACCTGCAATAAACAGTGACTGCTGGATGTTGGTCCAACTATGAGATGAATTGGTCAAGCGACATGGTGGGGCTGAAGACACTCCGGCCTCCGCAGGACACATCAGTTCCTTTTGCGCTTCGACTGCAGGGGAAGGCGCACTGTGAGATGAAAGCAATTACCACACCAAGATCCACAAAGGCAAAATGTATACAAAAAGGATGTCGACCGTCACACTTTTTGGCCATTCCCCCGCACCAAAACCTTCCAACGATCCGATCTGCCCTATTCTCAGGCTGCCGTCTCAACTGTGGCTCCTGGAGGCACGCGTGCTTCTGGGGCTGGAGAGACTTCAAAAGATTCCTGTTGGTTGAAGTCCGCAGCTAGACCACATATGATATAGAGCTGTGGATCAAACACTTGGGGCTTTCTCACCACGCGGGGCTCCAGTGCCATGGCCCTGGCGCTTCCAGCGCCAGACAAACCCGTGTTCGAGTGTGCAAAGCGGTGGGAGAACTTCGCCACAGTGCGGGCCCGGTTCCGGAAAGGTGACC
>CAXAMN010025350.1:64139-97877 GCA_963970005.1 Durusdinium trenchii | reverse complement strand
GATAGGCCTATATGGATAGCCTAGGCATAGGCCTAGGATAGGCCTATGCCTAGGGTGGGCATGGGCCTAGGATAGGCCTATGCCTAGGCTAGGCCCCGGGAGTTCTATGCCCTTAAGTAAGCCAAAACCAGGTTTTGTTGCGGTCCCTGTGTTCTTTTGGGGGCCAGGACCCTCCCACAGGTTGCTGGTCTCAGCACGAAACACCTGTTGGAGGGCACAAAGTACCAGGTGTTAGAGGCTCTCTCATCGGTGATTTCAGAATATGACTTGGGACAACCGTGTCTTGGCACATCACCCTCTACCCTTGCTGGCAGTGGATAGCTACCCACGCTCTCTCCCCCTCACCTCGAAAAGATGCGAATGGTCTCCACGCTAACTCTCCCATGCTCCGTCCGCTCCTCCCATGGTTCCACGGTCTGCGACCCGCCACGCACTCTTCCACGCGCGTGGACGGCCATTGCACGTCGGGGCGCCGGAAGTAGTCACGCACAGGAGGGCCCGCGGAGCAGCAGGAGTTCTGCCCGAAGTAGCTGATGATCCGATCCCGCACCTAACGCGCGTACGTCGAGGCCGGGCGTCCGGAAAGGGGTCGGACGGGGTGGTGTTGGGGCTCCAGTCGGAGCTTCTGTTTCGAAGGAGGACTGGGGTGGGTGCCAGGAGGGTCCCCTGTCATACCGAATCTGAGGAGGTACGACTGGAGCCCTAGATCCTCTCATTTCTGGAGCCTCACGAACTGTGAGATAGTACCGTCTCCCCGTGGGCGGCGCCAACCCCATCGGCTGGGCTCGTGCACATCCCGCGTGCGCGAGTTCATGGGCTGCGCAGTGTGGAAACTCCTTGTCGCAGGTCACCTGGAAGGCCTTGGATGACCCTGGAAGTCAAGTCGACCATTTTTAAAATGGTTGATCTGGTTGATCTGGTGTTCAAACCCTTAGTGAAACAATGGTTGGGACCGGGATGACCCGGCTGTTAAAAGAATGGTGGGCCACGACTTCTAGGGTGAATGATGGAAGTTCTGGTCTACCACCGATGTCCACAGCCGCTCGAAGGGCACCCTGATGAGTCGATAGAAGTGAGTTGCAACGGTTTTGAACCCAACAGTTCCTGCCTTCTTGTGGCACCCTGTCTTTTTTAAGAGGTATAATATATATATATACCCTAGAAGTCCAAAGACCATATTTTGACCGGCTGAAGAAGAGGACATGCCTTTTCGGATCACCTAAAGACCAATCTTTGTATAGTCTTTGACTCCCAGGGTATATATCTGAAAAAGCACGGGTCCAGCACAAAGCGCTAACTGCTTCGATGGCTATGGAATGATATGGACATGAGATTCGTCGAAGCCAGGCCGTGCTTGGGATTCGGGGCAATCCATCAACTGCCCCTGACCTCTCATGAAGATTGACCTCCTACATATCATATACTATAAATCATATATACCAGCACCTCCAAGAGGTGTCTATTGCCTATGAATAGCCTCCTAGAGGTTAAGGGGTGTCCGAAAACAACCTGTTGAAAGGTCCTGGTATAAATTGTTCTTCTGGAGTCGCGTTCTCTTACTCCGACCTGGTAATTGTTCAGTTTCAATCCTCTAGCACCCAGGCATCGCACCTGAACGGCTGAATTCAACGCGACGCATCGTCTCCTACGCCGTTGATTTCTGGCCACGTGCCCGAAGCACTCCGACCTCGACCTCGACCGAAGCGGACTCCCAGTCCAGTTCAGGCCTCCGACATCAAGCTCCTCTTGTACATATGCCCCACCTGCTGCGCTCCGAGTCTCGCGCGAGACTCGGTCGGACCGAGCTGGCGGGCACCGAGCCGACCCGGTTGCGATGGTCGCCGTCCGGCGCCCGGAGGTGGCATGAAGAACGGTCGAAGGTGGTCTCGCTGGTGTCGGTACGCTTGGTGGTTAATAATATATATATATATCTTTGTGGTTATCTATAGTACATATCTATAGGTACTGAAGGGAGTCACGAGTGGTTCATTGTAGTGGCGTCGCATTTCTTCTCCATCAAGAGTGCTTGGACACGCCCTGTGATGGCCATCACCGCCAACCTTGACTTCTGATTCATGAAATCCTATAGGGCTCCAACCACCAACCACCTCACCACCTCCTCAGAACAGACCTGCTAAACTCACCCCAACCATCTCCTCCCGAAATGGAGGGTGCACACAGAAGACGTTTGGTCGACCCAGCTCAAGGAGACTCCACCGGCAAGGAACCCCCATCACCTTTGACGTCCAATCGCGTTGGAGGAGTAAGCGACTTCCCCAAACAGATCCACCCACCAAAGTGGTTGAGGTTGTTCAACCTCCCTTTGCCACGTCCAGGTCCGCCCTACTCCGACCTCTCCAAGACTGGCCTGTTACTTCCCAACATGATACCCAGCCTTGTTCTCCACAGGTTTCTCCACAAGTTTCTCAGGCTCCCTCCCAAAATCCACTTCCCTGACCCTTTTACCACGAACAAACAGCCAAAACCACGAGGACCGACCCCTTCGTCTGCCGCCCCTTCGGTGGTCTCCGCGAACAGACACGAACGCGCCTTCTCGCTGCTGCGGGAGTGGCCGTGGAAGGTGGCCAGGATCGTGCGCTCGATCATCGGCCGGCAGAAAGCCACCATGGAAGACACCCCTCGGGTTGCGCGCGAGGTTTTGCGCGGGGGAGGGCGGGGTGGAAGGGCGGGGTTTTGGGCTCACCGTGTCCCGGGTTGCACTCATCTGGTCGCGGGGGGTGGGAAGATGGTGGAGGGTCCAAGTTGCAAGTTGTGAGCTGGAAGTCCGAGACTCCAACAATGAAGCCCTACGCCATCCGGGCCATCCGTGGTTTTCGTTCGGAAGCTTCTCCCACCCACGGATGCCACGGAGTGCTGGTCCGTCTACCGGTTACCATCACACATGGCAGTCATTTCAGGACAGCACCGGGTTCGTTGTCATCAAACATAAACCCCGGGATTCGTGGCCACCCATTGCTTTTATGGTCTAGATCCCAAAAGAACCATGGTTTTACCAAGGATTTGAGACCACTACGCCACCTGGTCGTTCCCATTCTTTGAATGGTCGAACTGAAGGCGAACCGGCAAAGACCTGCTATGCACCCAAAAAACCTGCCGTCTCGCAGCACGCGCCGTGGATTCTTTCTTCGCTTCGCTCGAGCACCGCACGCAGGTGTCAAGCTGTTCCATGCATGACGTTCCGGGGTCCAAGAGGATGAGAAGAGGCCCGGTTCTGCCATTGCCTGAAGATCCCAGTGATACTGCAATCCAAACTGAAGGGATCTCCCAGTCCACACAGTCCGCCAAGCCAACCGGGCGCCATCCAAACACCGCCAAGGAGCGCCAAGCTGGGATGTAGCCTGGGATCAAGACATCTTTGGAATAGACCTCAGGACGGTCCGTCCAACCTGCCACACTGTGCCACACACCTACACCCCTCTCCACACCTCTGACGCCAGGGAGATCAAGAGAAGGAACACAGGGAACGTACGCCCTCTTGGAGTTCCGTTCGGGTGCAAAACGCCCCCCACGCATGGGATTAAGGGTGAGCGAGGAAGTCAGGTGATCAAGGCAGCCTGGATTCCTTCGAACTGCTGGTGGTGTGTAAGAGGTGTATATAATATAAGTGGATTGAGAGCCATCGAACCTCTGAAACCACTGTAATCATGATGCTATTTGGCTTCTCCTCATGGGAGCTCTGTATTCGCAGTCGAAGGGTCGATTCGTCCGACTTCCGGGCCGAGCCGATCGCACACGACTCGGCGGCGTCGGACGTCGGACGGGCGAAAACCGAAGCGAAGAGGAGAACGGAACGGATGCACGACTCGGTCCATCCAGAAGGATTCACCCCATCCGAGAGCGGCCATCCGCTGCAAGGAGGGCAGCACTGGAAAAGTGTACTAGAAAAAACTCGTCAAGTCTTGCACCACCACCACTCAAACCCACCGCCCCCCCCCTGTTCCCAACACCCCGTTCCAACCCTCCTCCCTCCGTGACACCCGAGCGCGCACGAGGGGCTAGCCAGGCGAGCATGTTGGGCCCTGCCACGTTGACGGCCTGGAAGGACTCCACGGTGACCATGATCGAATTCCTGGCCCCACGGCGGCGCCGCCGGTCGGGTCGAACGTCGGGTCGGTCGGAACACACCGGTACGGTGGGTGGCACCCGCGGTGGTATAGATGGGGTGACCCCCTCCAGTCTGACTGCGGTCTGACTGGTTGGAATCATGTAGACTTTTGATTCATACACCTATGAAGAGGATGTTCAATTCAAATGGAAGGGTTGTTCAATCAAGAGTCTACATTACGTCGGAATGCCTTTTGTAACTTGAGATAAAGAAGTGGCTGACCGACGCCCTACGCACAACTGGGCTCTCACCATAGGGCCGGCCCAAATTCGGCAGTCTCTGGAGACATCCTCATGGAGTTTTCCGCGGCAGTCTCATGTGTTCACCGGCTTGCCGCTCTCCTGGTGCGAATGGAGATCAAATCCATGAACGGCAAGAGGTTGCAAGCAAAGACCTGAGAGAGTCACAGGTCACCCCGTATCGATCTGTATCGATCTGGTCACCCATGGTCCCCTCCCTCAAAACAGAACACCTCTCCAAGGGCCAACTGAGGATTCAGAACTCCTGCTTCCACCAGTGACCTCACTGGCTCATGTGGTTCCAAATCGGTGCTTCTCTCGAAGCATCCCGCGCCACCGACCGGCAAAACACCACCGCCACCGCCAAAAACGCAATAAATAACGAATGGAGTCGACGAAAACAAGAAAGATATCTGAGTTGACTCCTTTGACTCATGGCTCAAATGTATTGAACATCGCGGCGTTGTTTGTTTGATTCAAAAAGGAACTCAACACATCCCAATGTATTGAGGTTGAAAAGATCTGGACCAAAAACACACACCTGAAACATCCGAAACCCACCGCCCAGGTGCAAAGATGTGATCTTGCCCTCCCCTCCTTAGGTGGAGAAGAGGGATGGCATGACTCGCGCGCACCGGCTGGCTCGGTGGTATGCACTTGGTGGGTCAGCCCAACCACGTTCGGCACCTGCTTAACACGTTTGATCAAGTCAAAAGGAATCAAGATCATCACGAATCATCCCGAAATCGGACGGAAAGCTTGTAGCCCAGGTCTGCCCTGGCCCGGGAACACTCACGTTTTTGTTTTGACCCGGGTGGTTCATTTCTGGAGTCGTTGGGTGGATGAACCGCCTTCAGGCTGAACCACCTCAGGAGCTTCGAGGGCTTCTTGAACCTCATTCTCGGTCGAAAGGCGTTGGAAGACGCTGGTCCAGGCGACACTCCAGGCGTGACGGCCGCGGAGGACGGGGTCTCACTATTTTAGAGAACACGCCATGTGCTTCACAAGTGATCGTAGGTACAAGATCGTCCCACCCAGGTTCTAACAACGATCCCCATCCAAGGTCCAAGGTCCCAAAAAAGCTTCCAAGAAAGGTGCCAGACTGCCCCACCCCGGCCGTCCTGAACACAAGAAAACAGCTATTTACCCCACACTTCTTAACTGCACCCGTCCCACCATCCTCTCCGTTCGTCCCACCATCCTCTACCGCCCCTCGTGCGTCCGTCGCCTCAGCCCCGGGCGCCGGTGGAAGAAGGGCAACTCCTCCGGGTCGAAGCTCTGTGGAAAGCACCGCTCCGTGTCGCCGCTGGAGCAGGCCGTCTCGTTGTAGCCTCGGGCGCCGATCGGCGCCGCGGGTCGCGCGCGCCGATCACGAAGGCAGCGTGGAGTGGGGGAGGCTTCACGGGGTTGGCTGGGGTAGGTGAGCAAGGGGGTGGGCAAGCTGGAGTCGGTGGGAAAAGGGAGGAACCGTCATGGGATGTGATGAGAATGAGGCCCTTGAGAACCGTCAGCGGTTGGGCACTCGACAATCCGGCCGAAAATCGTTCATCCAGCAAACACTTGCTGAGACTGAGTGGAGCCCTAAAACCCTTCCCTCAAAAAACATGATTTAAGCCGCACTTCCTTCTCCAGAACCCTTCGTGCTCACGCCCCACTAGAAAAAAGGACTCGCAGAAGAGGGCATCGTCAAGCCAAGCTGCACGCCTCATAGGCCGGAAAATAGAACAGGTCCGCCTCTTCTGGGCTTTCGGTCCGGCAGCTGCCGCTCATCAGCCACCGGTGCAGGTGCACCGACGCCGAGCCTCAATGGAGCAGGAGACGCGGAGTTCCGCGGCATCCGGCCGTTGGCACTTTGGAGGCCATCGCTAGCAGGTTGGAGGCCATCGCTATTGGGTTGAAGGCCATTGCTATTAGTTTAAGTCTTAAAGTTTTACTTTTTAACAACAAGTTACTTGGAATATCTCAGAATTTCAGAGTGTCTCTTGGGCCCAAATGTGTGGTAGTGTATGCTCCCCAAAGCATGGGTTGGTTCCACACAGCCATTGGTGTTTAAACAGCCACGATGTTGGTATGACTACAGTGCCGCATATGTTCTGGCAGACCAAAAGCCTGTTCTCCGGTGAACGTCTTTGGTTGAAGATCGTCGTCCGTTGATGAGGGGCATTGAGCTGCCCTGTCATTCATGGTGATGTCATCATAGGTTTAAGTTTAAGTTATGACATCGACGTGGCTCTGAATAGGGAAGTGACGTGCTACACTCTGACCCACTAGACTAGACTAGACTATATAACATGGAAGTACAAATAGGCCCTGGGAAGACCATTCTGCCCTACCAACAGGTGGTTTTCCACGTCCATGTTGGTGAGTAGGAGGGTATGGGAGAGGAATATGTGGCCGTTGCTTTAGAACACGTTCGAACAAACTCCGGGTGCTTCAATTGTTGCGTTCGGTATGTGCCTTTGCTTGGCTGCAACCGACGATTGGCAACAGTGGCTCTCAGAAAAACATGATGGACATGGTTTGCTTTACGGACCTCAACCCGCACACTTCGAACCATCGATGGAACGGCTCTTTGCATCAGGGAAAGGAGCATGGCATCCCATGGCCATGAAATCCTCAAGCCAAAGTGTGGCGCTAGTTTGCCCAGCTACACTGGGACATCTTCTGGGAGCAGCGCAACACAGGCTTCAGCATGTAAGCGTACTGCGGCAGCTGGTACCTGGGCTTCAACTGGCATTTCCCATGGGGCAGGAATGTAGGGAGTTGGCAGTTTCGCAACTTTTGCCGTACTGACTAATGACCACTAATGACCACGCCGCACTCTGCCCGTTTTGCAAGAGCTAAAACAATCGCATCCTCCAGATCTAGAGAACCTGGAATGGACACGACCAACCTTTAAAAAAAAGACAGAACAACGTCCATCATCGGGTCAGCTTTGTGTCAAACATTACCCTGGTTTCAGAGTAGATGGGACCCGTCTCAGCTTCGTCCCACCCAACGCGAGTAGATGCGCAAGGCGCATGTAGATGCGCAAGCTGCTGCCGTGACAGCGGTGATGTCCCTCCAGGCCATACAACCGTGGCACCTGCCGGGCGTGAACCATGGGTGGCACCGTCTCCACCGTCATGGTGAAGATCTGAACCAAAACATGTTGAAGAAGAGACCCATCAGACGGATCAGAGACCCGTCTGCAAAGGTGTGGAATGTGTGCGGCTAGCTATGCCCCCCAAAAAAGGAAGGCTAAGGTGAAAAACGATGTGAACAGGGGGCACAGAAGGCAAGCGGTCGACTACTCACTGCTACTACCACCGCAGCCGCGACTGTGATGGTGGTTGGGGACAACTACTACTGCTACAAGCTCAAGCCCAAAATACTGAGACACATCAACAGCAAGGCAAGGATGCAGTCGGCTACTCCTTCAGGGATCTGTGACCAACGCGGGGGCTTCGCCCATGGCAGGAACCCGAGTGGAGCGGGTGCCATCTAGCGAGCTCTAGGTCCCCCCGCCCTGACGCACGCATTGCGTGACACACCTGAATGCCCCTGATACCTAAACCTGGCGCAATAAAAAAAGTCACCTCATCAATTTTCCCTGCGGAGTAAATGCACACGACATTCCCGGTGACGTCCTTCCCCCTCAGGTCTTTTGCAGGAAAGTGAGTCACCCCAGGGCCTTCTGCTCTCACACCTCAGGGCCTTCTCCTTCAAAAGTCGCGTGCGCCGTGGGTGTTCTCTCACCTATCTACGGTAAACCTTCTCCCGGTTGCACCAACAACCACCTCGCAGGTGTCTTTTCGAAGTGGATCAGTGGATGAGACCCGATGAAAACCCTGTAAACTGGAGCCCCACTTGGCCCCCATTGTCTGGCCGAGCCCATGGCAGCCATGCATGCACTGCTGGTGCCCAAGCCACATGCTCCACCATCAAATCCTGCGTGCGCCACGGCTGCATCGACGCAAAGGGCCGCCGCTGCGCCAGCGCATGACGCAAACCCGCCAACGTCCGAGCGGTGTCCTCGCTGACATCGCCTGAGGTCGGTACGTGGTGCGAGCAGGGGTCTGTTTCGGACATGGCCCCTGGCGATCGTCCAGGTGCCTGTCATGAGCGGCCGATGAATATCTCACCTTAACAGCAGGTCTTAACACTTCCTTGAGGCTCATCTAGTTCCCTACATCCTCTCCTCCACCACCAAATCCACAGGACACCTCCAACCCATGGCCGCCACCACATCCCCCCCAGCCTCCCCAAGTCCACCGCTCCAGGGCACGGTCGATGTCGGAGATGACCAAGTCCACCGCAGCCAGGGCGCCCTCGCCACGTCGACACCGCCGGCCCGACACGTGCCGTGCACGAGCGAAGCCAACGACGCGAACCACGGCAGCTCTGGGGCTCTGAGGCAGGAAAAATCTCCACCGACTTCTCAGAGGCTCAACACGCCCGGCCTTTTTGATAAGAGTCTAATTACTATATGCGGTCTGGTCCCTATTCCGGCCCCCAAGACGATGGTTCGGTTGTCTCAGACCTTTCTTCCCCCAAATCCTCCTCTTTCGCCGCCGTAGACCTGGGCCATTCCGCCTTTTCACTGCTGCCCCTTACCCGCCTCTGGGCACTGCGCGGCATCGGCGTGCCAGGTCTGCGGCTCCTGCGCCCAGCGGAGCGCGCGCCTGGGACTGGCGAGGGTTTCGAGTCCATGGCGGGAGGGTTAGAAGAAGGTCAGAAACCAAAAACCAAGGAGAACACCGGTTCACCTGTTCAAATATCCAATGGAGACCCTAAGTAGTGAGATGGGGCTTCCACCCAGGTGACCAAATGAAGATGCTGGTGTTGAAAAGACGACTTCATCCGTTCCAGATTGTTTTATCTAGCGGTCGGAGTGAGTCCAGTGGTGCAAGTGCAAGCATCTAGGATTTCTTGTTCGTGCCGTGTCTCCAATTAGTGGAAGATCTGCAAGTAAATTTGAGAGTCATACCTTAAGCAATTAAAGGTCCATGTCTGATTGCTGCATCAGTGCCCCAAAAAATGAATCCAAAAGGGTACCTGACAAATTGATCCTAACCTGATCCGTTTCTTCGCCCAAGACACCCCCGCGAGTCGAAAGATCTCAAACACGTGAATCGGAAGAACTTCTTGTGGTCCTTCCAGAGGTGAAGTGACCGTAAAAGCGGGCCTTCTACTTTCGGTACCGAACTGAGAGAGTCTGGCTCCAGTTCGGGGTTCTTCCAGATCTGTTGGTGGGACCAACCCCTTCGAACGGCCAGGATCCTTCGGCCCAGGGCGCTTCGAAACCAATTTCAGTATGACGTCATTGGGCGGCCGGCCCACCTGGCCAGACGGGGCCAACACGGTGGGGGTGGAGGGACACACACAACTCGCCAGACGGGGCGCGTGCAACTTGGACCGAACTCAGGAGTTCCCAGCCAGTGGCCGAACTGACAAGCCTGTTCGTGACCGAACCAACCAGCGGATCAAGTTCGGTCACGAACGGAAGATCCAGGTCTTTTCTGGTTTCTTCCCCGCCTCTTGGAAGCAAAGGTCAATGGTGTTTTCTGATGCGTCAGGCTAGGGATGGGCTTGGGGCAGTTCCAAATTCTTTCGGGTCGGACTTTTGAATGGTCTCTCTCAGAGGACGGTCGGATTGATTGAACTGATGGGCTCACTGACGGACCAACAAACAGACCGAACGACCCGGGCGATGCTCCTCCCGGCCTGTCCAAAGGTGTGGCTCACGTTTAAGGCCGCACTGGTCTTCTTCCTCGGACCATTCGGTGACCCAACGGACGTTCCGCACCGGACGTCCGAGCGGCCGAGCCCCCTCCGAAAGGAAGGTATTGGGACCCCCTTCTAAAAGCCACCCAAACACCTAAGGCCTAAGACCTTCTTTGCTCTTAGGCACTTGGAGCCCAGTTCTCGGCTTGGTGGTTCTCGGCTTTAAACCCTTTTTGAGGTTGACAGACTTCGGATTCTCGTCCTGTTTCTCATCTATCAATCACCTGAACTAGGTGGTGCTGGTGTCTGGTGTTTAACCACCTGTCCACCTCTCTACGCCTGATCCGTTGCTGCACCCACCGTCACGCGCGCAGCCTCGCGTCGCGTCGCCCTCCGCAGGTCCCCTCGGCGGAACAATCGCGGAAAAATCGCTCGCCAGGCGTCACGTCGTTCCAGAACTCCTCGCCCTCGCAGTCGCTGTCGTCGTTCAGGTGCGCCAGGATCCGGCCGAAGGCTTCGGCGAAGTCGATCTCCTCGGGTCACCGGGTCGCCAAGGAGGAGATCGACTGGTGCAACCTCTGGGAGTCCAGTCGACTATCAAACGAATGGTCTGAAAAGGGGGGCTTGAAGTTCGGAGCTTCCTTTATTTCAGTCGGTCAAAGTATAGTCGAACTGGACTTCTAGGAGAAGCTTCAGGGGCTCTCAGTTTTTGGATGTGATGGCCATCGTCGAGCTTTATCGATTTGGACTTGGTGGCTTCCACTGAAGGAACGTGCCAAGTGAATGCCTCGAAAACGGCCAGCAGAAATCCAAGGAGCCGCCCCTAAAAGAAAATGGTGACCTACAAAAAGAAGCTCGAACCTGTTCTTTGGGCTGATCTTCCTCTACCAACCTTGCTTTGGCCTTCAAGTTCCGTGCTTTTCCGCCTTCGCCCGCGGGGTTCCGTCCCCCGACCCGGTCCAGGACGTTGACCGTGAGGTCGGTGACGTTCAGCTCCTTATCCACGCAGCAACGCTCCGGCCTCGGCCGGTGCCGTCCGGATGGTGGGGGGCGTTGGGGGCGCCCGCGCTGGGAAAAGAGAGGACCAGAAGGAGGACCGGTGAAGGTTGATGCTGTGTGGGCATGTGTGGGCAGGTGAAAAAGGCCCGCCCAGACAGCCGTTCTACGGTGTGGTTGTTCGCGTCGTTCGGAATGGGCTTTTGGGGGGGCCCAGATGATGCTTCTTCGATTGACAAGGAAAGATGTGCCCAACAATATGCTCAAAGGAGGCTGTCTTTGGGGTCCGCTCAGGCCCTCCTTTTGTCAAAAAGACAGTCAAAAGGGGAGCCTTTTTGTGACCGGTGTCAAGCAGCCGAGCGGCCCAAAGTTGGCATCCCAACAGCCGTCTTTGGGGTTCTCCTTGCAGCACTCCTTGCCGCAGAGAGAAGCCACATGCAAGGTTCGCGGCCCAACGCCGCAGACACCAATCGGGATTACTTGTGGTACTTGACCTGCAGGATGAGAAAGGAAAAGAACATCAATCATCATCACTCTCAGTGGCCCAACAGCATCCTTTGGCGGCTTCATGAACCCAACCGCTCAAAAAGGTGCCCTTCAACATGAACCACGATGTCAGACATGGTGTGAGTCTACAAGTTCCATTGCCATAAAAATAAGATCAAGCAACGGTCAAAACCTCTAACTTACTACTGCGGTCATGGCAGGTTTCGTGGGCATCGCAGTTTTGATTGGCGCTCAAGACATCAAGTGGGTCATGGCAAACCCTTGGAATTCAAGAAGGATCAGTTCAACTGATTGAACCACACGCTGTGGGCCGGGTGTCCGACATCGGGTCGGACAAACCCCTCCCCTCTCTCCTCGTAGGAATAGCCATCCATCCAGCAGGTCGGATCCCCGCGACTCCTCCGCGTCTCGTTGCCCATGCAACACTTGCCGCGCGTGTACAGGTCCTCAGCGAAGGTGAACCCGCCGAGCTTCCGCGGGGCACGGCACTCACGGTTCCTCCGTCCCGAGCGCGACTGGTGCGGGGGGGGGGTTGCGCAGCGCGGGGGGTCCGACCGGTGCTGGGCTCGCCCGCCACGGGTGGAGGGCGCTCGATTTTTGCGCCAGGTGGAAGACGAATCCCTTCATGCGGACAAGGGGACCATGGGTGTCATGACACAAAGGATGATTAAGGATGGAGCAAAATCATGCGATAGAAAAGGACTCCGCGAGCGCGGCGTGTTGAAGCTGTTGAAGCGATGTTCCTTTGTTCCAACACCAGGCAGCATAGGAGGAGCTTTCGGTCCAACAACTCGTTCCCAACGACCATCGGTCGTTGGTGGGATCCCTTTGCACCACCGCCCTAGTTGGGGCCAAGGACTGCATTCCTTCACACATGTTCAGTCAGTGGTGGTCAACGCCAAGAACCAAAAAGGAGCTGCCCCATTTATCAAAATCAAAGCAAAGGACACCAGGAGTTCAGTCCCTAAGTGAGTGGAGAAGGGACACCTCCGGTGCACGGACATCGTCAAGGGGCGTCCCAGCAGGCCGGGTCGTTCTTCACGCAACAGCGCTGCTCCTCGGCCGGGTGGCACAAGAGATGCTTCACATGCCGAAAAAGTGCCTTTTTGGTGGGTCTATATATGGGAATTGGGGCTGATGGTTAGTTTTTATTCTCTTACTCAAGATTTCGAGCATGTTGCAAGGCCTTTCTCCCAAGGCCTCGTCATGATTGTTGACCCTCTGTGACAGGTAATGGGACACCCCCCAATATGGGAACCATATTGATCCAACTTTACAGCCTGTTTGCCACTGGACGGCCCCTATTGGTCGAGAAGGTGCCCTGTTTGCCACAGTGACGGCTTCCGGGTTCCAACGTTGTAGTCGTTCCAGGACTCATGAACTAGCCCGGCCTGGTAGCGGATGGATTGACTACCAGGTGCAGTGCGCTACTCTCCCTGGAACTAACATGGAACTGGAGAATGACCCCAAAAGGAAGACCATTTCCACTACAAACAGGGGTGAACTCCACTTCCATGTTAGTTCGGAGAGTAAGCCCTTGGAGGGGTTTAGGGTTCCGGCATGAATTGCTTTGCACTCCACTTCATTGGATTCTGCGGATGGCCCCGAATGGATGCACCATGGTGGTTTGAGTACCAAACTGGTGGTGCCATACCACTTCGATGGCGATTCCGGGGAGTCTATCTGCATCCTTCAGCTCAAGATGTGGGGCAAAATCCCCAAGAGGCGGTTGACATGGAGTCCCATAATGTAAGAATGAAAACATCCTCTTTGGGCTAAGAAGCGAACTGAACCTCTGAAACCACTGTAGCCACATTGAACACCTCTGGGCCTTCTTGCAATCCTTTTCTCAGTCCACGGACCGTACCGTTGAGCCGGGACGACTGCATAGAGACTGGACGACGGACGCAGAGACCAACCGCGCCGCAGAATTCGTTCGACGAACGCGCGAAGGGCTGGTTGAGCTCACAAGACACCCTCCAGGCCAAGCAATTCAATGGCTTGGATGGAGGGAGCTGAACCCTGCAACTGAACTGGGTGCCACTAGACGTGTCAGGTGGGCAAGCTACCATGGGGCGATTGTCGGCTATACTGTCGGCGATTTATATATACCACGTGTCTTCACCCTCATCTTCAATCTGCCGGAAGATTGGCTCACGATTTCCGTCAGCTCCCCAGAAGATTCGCTTGCTCCCAATCCATGGAAGGCTGGATGAAAAGCGGAGATCAAATACCGTAAATTGAGATGAGATGGCACAAGTGACCCTAGATATCCTAAGATGTTCTTGTTCTTTTGTTAAATATGGAGATCCCTATGGCCCATAGGCTCGCAACCTTTTTTGGCTTTCTCGTGGCCATCTACGCCAAGCTCCACGCACCAAACCCCTCCCCACGCACCAAACCCCGCGCCCAGACGCATCGAACTCGCCATGCCAACAGCTCTGCCCCCGAGCCGTCCACGGCAGCAACAGACCGAAGGCGCACAGGGCCGCCGCCTTCGCCCGGGGGGACTGACTCGGTCCCATCTTCCTCCGGTGTTTCGGTCCGTGGGGGTTCCACCTGCAGGTTCCAGATGGTGGTGTTGGACTCCTCCGAAGACGGCCAGGGCGGAAACGCGCATCCAACGGCTTTGCCCGGAAAACCAAGGAAGGCCAGAGCTGTCCAAATGCTAAAAAGGTGCTGGAAAATGCCAGCACCAATGCTTTTGGGGCCGGGGCTTTTTTCGGGCATCACAGCGGACGAGATTTCGGGACGATTTCGAATTTCTGAGTGGTGGTTGGAATGCTGTCTTGTGCCCCATTGAGTTTCCAAACCTGAGAGCGCCAGTGTTGCCTCGGGTAGCTGGGTAGCTGTTTTTACATCCATCCACCAGCAGTCACAACGGGGTGCCGAACTTGGAGGATAGGGGTGCCCATTATCCAATCACTTAGGGACTGAAAACAACCTTGACATATGACTCCTGGCGCTCTCTACTCACCACTCTTCAGTCCCGTGTCTTCCATTTTGGGGGTCGGCAGCTGTTCACCTGCATCCCGCATGCGCCGCCGCTGCTGGCGCGCCCATGCGCACGCAGTTAGGGACACATGGCTTCACTGAGAGAACGAGAACACTCCAAATGCTCTGCTTGCCGACCTTCCTTCCCGCTGCACGGCGTGACAATCAGGAGCTTTCCTCGTATTTCGGGGCTTCCCCAAGAAAAACCACCGGGTTTCACCCGCTCCGATCTCAAAGAAGCGGTGCTCCGATCTCCGGAGTCTCG
Source organism: Durusdinium trenchii (assembly GCA_963970005.1). Lineage (NCBI taxonomy): Eukaryota > Dinophyceae > Suessiales > Symbiodiniaceae > Durusdinium > Durusdinium trenchii. Next base: position 83,044 of record CAXAMN010025350.1, on the reverse strand, counting down.
GTGGATAGACTCAAAGCTTCTCAAAGCTGCAGAACCTCCTGCGGAGGTCAAGGAAACTCTATAAGTACCGTCCACCGGTGTTGGGTTTTTGACTCGGATGTGATGTGCTCATGCTGCTGACATCCTGCTGGTTCTTATCTCGTTCTGCTCATGCCGCCAGCCCTGAGCCCTAGCTTGAGTCCTGGATGGGGTGAGTTCCGACAAGCGAAGAGCAGAAGTCTCACCATCCTTTCTGGCATTGTTGGTGGGTTGAAACATGTTGAAGCCCTGGCCCTCTTTCTCTTCATCATGTGATGACTCCCCCACTTGTATGAAACCTGTTGGGTGTGGTGGTGTTTCAGCGAAACAGGTTGGCATCATCAGGGTGTCCAAGTTGGCTTCCTGCGGGTTGCCCTCCAGGGTGTCGGCCTATCTGAGATGGTGTCTTCAAGCGCCGGGGTCTCCAGAGTGGCCAGAATTCGTGTGGAGGGAGAAAAAAGACAACCGCTAGCAGATCCCAACATATCCCAAACACCAACTCATTTGCAGGAGGATGCTAGTGACTGCTAGCCCTCTCTGTTCGCATTGGACACGTTGGACTGCCCCAAAATCGCCCGACCGGGGGTGCAAATGGTCTGTCTGGCGGAGCTTCGCCTGTGCCAGAACACAAGGTTTTTTTGCGGGTGCAAAGTAGATGGCACAATCCCCACAAGGTGGCTCTTACAGACCCCGATCTACAAAACATCTTGCCCTACAGGTCAAAGACCTCATTTTACTGGAGTTAAGTTATACTAAAGAACTAAAGAACTACTCAAGGAGGTTTTCAGGACTAGGCTTTGCTGGGTCAGACTGGACGTAGGGTTGGGAATTGTGCCATCTACTCTGAAAACGTATCTGAGATGGAATGCACACAAACCAAGAAGAAACGCCCGTCACCAGCAAAGGTCTGGGTAGTCACCAGCTACCTCCCGTCCCCAAGGCTCAAACTGCAAAGGAGGTGACCATGTGTCTCTTCAGTTTGGATCCATCTTGTGCCTCCCTACCTCACCCAGGTGCAAAATGGTGCAAAGAGAGCAGCTTTTTGGCTGTCCCTATCTCAAATAGATGCCCTAGAAGTTGTGGCCCACCATTGCTTTACTAAGGCTTTTGCACTAACTATAACAATACCATATCGTTCCCATTTTGGTAATGGACTTCGGGATGTTGCATGTCTGCCATCGACGGTATGTTCGGCAATCGTGTGGGTCACACTCCCCGCCGTGCCTCGTCCGGAGCGCTTGGTGCCCAACAGGGGCCGTAACAGGGGCACAAAGAAAGGTCATGATCAGTGTTATTGATGGTGAAAAATACCATGCGTCTCGTCAGTTTGGATCCATTTTGTGCCTCCCTACCTCACCCAGGTGCAAATTTGATGAGGTGTTTCTTGAGGTGTTTGATGGGGGTTCAGGAGCCTCCTCGCTGCTGGACAGCTCCAACCAGCCCTTCCTTCCTTCCCCTCCTGGGCCACAAATTCCTCGGCCCTGACGGGTGCTGACAGCTTCCAGCACTCGGCGGTTGCAAAGAAGTGCTGGTGTTTTTTGTTTTTAGTGGATTGGAACCCCATCTAGAGGAACCCCATCTAGTCTGTGCCATCTACTCTCAATCCACTTTAGACATTTTTTCAGCGGTTTGGGCCCCTGAAGTTATGTGGACAGGTTTGTTGATCAAGGATCTTGCAACAAGGAGGGCACCAGGGAAGGCAAAGTCCTCAAGAGCAAGACCGGTGCAGTTCTGAAGGATCTTGCAGCACTACACATTGAATGCAAAGCACGTAGATGGCAACAACAAACGATTGCAAAGGACAAACTGCAACAAGCTAGTCACCTAACTAGTGGTCCCTAAAGAAGCTCTCTCTTTCTCTCTCTCTCTCTCTCTCTCTCGCTCTCTCTCGTTTCCCAAGCAGCTTTTACTCCCGCTTGGACACCGCCCATTTCCCCACCCAACCGCACCTGCGCTGTGCCTCACTGCAGGCGCTTCGCCACAGTGCCTCCTAGCAGGGCAGCGCCCCCACGCGGAACTGACCCGCCCAGCAAAATGCGACAGTAGCTGTGACCATGAATCAAGTCCCTTCCTGAAGTTCAGTATTGCCTCCGTGTCTACGGTCTTTTTCAATCTCGACTCTGAAGATGCTTTGTGCACTGCGACAACTGTTCCATCCGTGTGGTCTACCGCATCGCAGCGCCTTGTGCTGGAGCAAGCCCAGCGCGTAGATCACATTCGAGAGTTCTTGCGGTTTACCTAGCAGCATCGAGCGAGGCAGCTGGAGGCGGAAGCTGGAGCTTCTTGGATCTCTATGGATGTCATCGGAATGTCCTAAGTACTCCGAAAGGGTCCAAAACAGGCGTTTGGCCCGGGCCAAGGCTGGGGGCAAAGAGCCCTCCAGGAACGCCGGGGGTCTTTCAATCAGCGGTTTGGCACAGAACTCTCTGTCCCACCAGGGCAGACAGCAGTAAATGGATGAAAAAAGACTTGGAGACACCTTGACGTGTGCAGACTCTGTCAAAGCAGGTGTTGGTCATTGCTCCACCTGTATATGCTAACTCCATGTCCGCAAAACAACATATTGTGTTGTATGATATATATATATATAATCTTCGAACTGCATGATACAGATATGATAAAGATCTAGGTGCCTTCACACTGCTTGTCTATGAGTGTAGTCCGCGCTGGTTATAACCACCAAAAAAATTCACCACCTTCCGCGCCCGCGACTGCTTCTTGGACCACCGTGCAGGGGCCAAATCTGGGAAACCCCGACACTCCGCGATGATCTTCTCCATGTGGCAGCACAAGTCCTCCATGGGCCTTCCCGGCTCAAGGAGGCAGTACGGACCATCCGCGGGGCGCGTGGGCGCGCGCAGGTCAAAACGAGACCTTTTTCTGGGTGCGGGGTGAGTTTGTTCCACCTCTGAAAGATGATACCAGCAGTCTCTGGAAACAGGGCACACGATACGCTGGCACTCGGAGAAGGAAAAAGAACCAAAGAAACCTCCAGTCCCCAACCCCACCAAAATGCTGAGTTCAGGTAGGAAACACCAAACACGTCTTGGGGGCCACAAACAGGTCTGTTGGGTCCCACGTCTTCCTGGCTGCTTGGATCCTCCATCCCGTCACCACTTTTGGCTCGGTCAAGCAGGTCGCTTCGGTCGTTGCTTCGAGCGAACGAACTGCTCCTCAGGACGGTTGGACGACAGAGACGGGGCGTGTGTCTGCGAAGATGGAGGCCCCGAAGCAATCAGTTTTGATCGATTTCTCTTCTTCCAGGGGGTCGGACTGGGAAGTCTCCCTACTTGGATTCAGGCACCCACGCGAAGGTTAGTGAATCACCTGCAAGTCCTCCTTCGCTCAGTTCTGAAGCAAAGGACTTGACCAAGGTGCTGAATGTACAATCAGCACCGGTCGTCCTTTGGGCAGGTAAAGTGTTTCTTCCCTAAGAATCCTAGGGCTCTCCATGGCAGGGGTCGGACTCGACACCTTCGCAGGGGTGTGTGGGCCCTCAAAACCCGGATTCCTAGGGTTCAGGAAGAACGAGAAGTCATCACCGAGGAGCATCACCCTCACCGAGGAATATCGCAGGTCGCGTCCTCCAGTCCTCAATGATGTGGCCTATTCTCCCGAGCAAATCCCCTTGAGACGTGCCTTCATCTGCTTCGGGACCACTAGTCCCTATGTACCGCAAGACAACGGAACTTTATGGTAACGGTGCCATACTACTGCGACTCAACATATCACCCCCTAACCGGCTTGGATGGAACCCTACTGCACAGTTGACCAATGCTCTCCCTGGAGCCAACATGGAAGTGAACAAAATCCTGCTGTAGAGGAAAAGGCTCTTCCTGTGGGGCCATGCGATCCACTTCCCTGTTAGTTCCAGGGAGTGTTCATCATCCAAACTGTTTGTCATGGTTCCACAGGCTCTGATGCCAACCTCTCCAAAATCCTCTCATCAAAATGCGAACCAACGGGTCACCCCGGGATATTGTGGCTTACAGTGTTCTATTCTTGGTTATATATATATATATAAATTGGCTACATCAATTTCAATAACAAAATTGTCAATGCGATTTATTTGATGGTATGACAATCCCCCTATAGGATTCTGAAGGAAAGATAAAATAATGCACGATGTCGCGTAAAAGAAACAATGAGTGAAATCGTGGGAAATATATCATTGTTTGATATGTTCTGATGCTACTTTATCTTGTACTGATATGCCAAAAAAGGCAACCATAGGCGATACACGGTTATATTGTAACTTAGCTCTATGCATCTCCACGCCTCTGAATGCTGGATTTGCCCTATTGCCCTCCAACAGGCTCTTGCCTTCACGCCAGGACAGTCACCCCAAAGAAATAAGCTCCTGATCCCAAGTTCCCCTCCAACTCCCAAAATCATCAAAATCGCGCAGGGGGGGGGTTGGCCACTCGGCCCAGGCCAAGGCTCCAAGGAGACCCGAGTCTCCTTCGTCAAGCGGCAGAGGAAGCTCCTTCTCTCCTGGCGCTTCGGTCGGCGATGGTGCCAGAGGGGTCGTGCTGGGGCGGCAGTCCTATGGCAGTCCCATGGAGGTTACAAAGAGGTCCACACATTGTGGGCAGCATTCGGAGGCTACTCCTGTCTCATCATCCTTCTCACAAGGTTGTTGTGGAGCGAGATCACAATTAATAACGCATACTAATTCTAACTAGTTCTAGTTGAAAACAGTATAACAGTATAACTTAATAAGTGACTTTAAGTGACCTCTCTCCCTCTCTCTCTAGCAGGCCGGACTCGTCGCCAAAACGCCCCTCTGCAGTTTCCTCAATGCAGAACTCTAGTAACTCTAGCACCTGCCCCAAGGCCTTCAAAATCTTCAAATCCCTCCGCCTCTTCCTGCATCGCACAAGCCGCTCACCGGAAGCTCGCCCCACTACTGAGCTGTCCACCGTCCCCGCTACTGAGCTGTCCCGCTCGCCCCCCGGCCGGTCCGTCTTCTCCATCGCCCGCAGCTGCTGCTCCAGGCCCTCCAGCTCGGATGCCGTCAGCGCCACCGTCGACGGCCGCGGGGTTTCCACGGCGGCGGAGACGGTGGCGGCAGCGTCTGCCTGCCGGGTGATCTGGTGGAAGTTGATCCCCCAAAAGTAAGAGATTTCCCCCTCTCTCTCTCTCTCTCTCTCTCTCTTCCCTCAAAACATGACACTCCACCGAGCAACGACGACTCCTCCCACCCAAATCCGCCGGTGACCATGTTCGGCCAGCCGACAAAAAAAAAACCCACGCCGCCTCGGAGTCCGAGTCGGACGCTGTCTCCGACTCCGACTCGGAGGTTCCGCTGGAGCTGCTGCTGGTCTCTGCACTCAGACCGCGCGCCAGCTTCTGCCGCTTCAGATGCGCCGTCAGCCGCTCCTTGCTCTTGGGCGGCAGCGCGGTGATCGCCAGCGCCCGCTTCTCCGGCGTCAGGTGCAGCAGTTGGCTCCACAGCTGCGCCGCCTCCGGATCCTGCGGGCTGTTCTGGACTGGCGCCCGCGGGCTGGGCTCTGCGGGCGGCGCGACCTTCGGCGGCGCGGCGACCTTCGGCTTCGGCTTCGGCGCGGGCGCCTGCGGCTTCGGCGCGGCCCTCCGCGGGATCCCGGCGAAGGCCATCTCGATGGTCTCCTCGATGGTGCGCTTCCGCTTCACCCGGAGGGGGCGCGTCTCGCCGTCGCGCGCGGCGGTAAAGGGCCGCGCGAAGGCGTCGGGGAAGGGGCGCGTGAAGGGTGTGAAGAAGGAGTCTGCAGAGCTTTGAGAGTTCGACGTCGACCTGGGGGCGCTGGGGGGCTCGGCGGTCCCAAGAGTTTCAGAGGTGTCCACTCACCAAAAGAAAGGTTTGAGGTGTGGAGGCCTAAGCACTTTGATGGGGTGGCAAACAAGGGCTTCAAATGCCCTCCAAAAAAAATCAAAATGCAGCAGATGATAGAATGATTGTCAGTTGCTGAAGGTGGATAGGCAATTGTTCAGCGGCATTGTGTTCAGCAGAGCTAGTTGGCTCTTCTCCAGGAACATGGCCTATTGAAAGAAGACCAGGGCAGCCTTTGCAGTACCAAAGAAGAAAACAATAAACAGCAAACAAATGACCCAAGAAAATCCTCGAATGCAAGGAAAAGTGACAACTTGCATTGTTCTCTAGTTTTTACAGGTGTGCCCGCAAAAGCAGGAGGAACACCCAAAACCAAGAATGGAAGGTGCACCAGGAAAGGACCTCCGAAAAGAATACATTCAATATACTGTAGAATTTCCGCTTCACCAGGCGACGTCCACCAGGTTCTTTTGAGGAAACTTCTCCAGCACAAGCATGCCGTCTTTCTGATTGTTTTTGGGTTTCGGTTTGAGTGTTTAGCCATTGTTTGCTTCCAATTGGCTTTTGCTGTCTTTTCTTGTGTTTTGTTGTTTTTCAACTTGAGCATGTCCCACATAGAACATGCTACGGGATTCAACACACATCTAGCACCGGCGCCTTCGCAATTGAACAACTCTTCGGAAGGACCAGCCCACGCCATGTGAGTCCAAAAAGCCCGGGCACACCGAGCCCGGATCGAAGAGATTCCCCTATGTTCGGGGGTGTCAACCTACCACGGGGGCTGGTGGAGGTGGTTCCTCACAGCCACATGTGGATGGCTTCCACCTGAGCGCCACATGCGCTCCGCTTTGCGTCTCTCCGTCCTCTCGATCGGAACCACCCGCGGTTCCGATCGTCTGAGCGTCCCTTGACACGTCTGGGGATGGGGGTGCGGAGTAGATGGCACTAGATGGCACAATACTCAAAAGGTGTCTGAAACCAATGGATGCCAAAAAAAGGTGGTAAAAAGGTGGTGGATCTGGACCCGCATCCAAAAAGACTATAGTGGCTAAGACCTCTTGGCCAAAAAGAAGGGGTGCCAGTGCCATTACTGCCATCTACTCATCACTATACTGGAAAAACAAGAAAAAAAACAAGGTCACAATAGGTCACATTCTTCAAAGCTGTCCGATGCTTTTCCCATCCCATCCACCCTTCACCTGTCCATCCATGCTGATTCCATCCCCACCTGGATGTCGCCGAGACCGGACTCGAGGACACGGTCTTCGAGAGCGCCTCATAGGCCGTCTTCACGGCGCGGAACTCCTCGACGGAGCCGCCCTTGTCGGGATGCGTCTCCTGGCCGGGGAGAAGGAGAGAGAGAGAGAGAGAGAGAGAGAGAGAAAGATTTAAAATTACACCGGCATAGACCCAGATAGCTAAGCAGAATCCCACGACCTGTTGACATGCGACTGGCTGGAACAAGAATGTACGCAGCCTGCGCAGCCAGAATACGGCACCTCCACAGCGCGCACAATCATCTGACACCAGCACCAGCACCGACACCCTTTCGAAAGCGCGCGCAGCCAGCTCATTCTTATTTGCAGCAAGAGCCCCATAGCTAGCCCTATTTGGGGAATAACAACGTATGGCCCAAGGCCAAGCAGTATCCAGCGCCACTATGTAGCATGTTTGAAGCAACGATATGCAGAACGATGAGGCCGCATGATCTTGCGCGTATAAGTTTATGCGAACAAAAGTACGCGCACAAACGGCAAAGCCCGTAGGCTTCACTCGCCCAAGGCCAAGCAGTATCCAGCACGACTTTTGTGTGTGTAGCATGCTGAAACACGCTGAAACCATGGTCGGTTGAGAGCTTGACGTTGCGCATACAACATTATGCGTACAAAAGTATGCGCGCAAATTCTATATCCTTGACGTGTAAATACTCCACAGCGCTAATAAACAAAGAACGCTCAAGCGACAACACCGCATGATGTTGCGTGCATAAGTTCATGCGGCCCATGACTGCTGGCACTTCATTGTCAGAAGCCGCGCTTGGTCGCCCTTCACTGCTGCAAGCGGCCTTCACTGTCAGAAGCGGCGGTTGTGGCGGTTGTTATCACTTCACTGTCAGAAGCGGGCACCAGCACCGAGCACCGGCACCACCACCCAGCCCAGCACCCAGCACCCGGGACCCTGTCTCCACCACGCTGCGCACAGCCAGGACGCAGCACTGGCACCCAGTCTCCACCACACGCACTGCCAGCTCACAGCACCGGCACCGGCGCCCGCTGTCTCCTCCACGCGCACTGCCAGCGCCCAGCACCGGCGCCGTGTCTCCACCACGCGCCCACAGCCCGCACCAGCACCCGGCACCGGCACCCTGTTTCCACCACGCGCACAGCTAGCTCAAAGCACCCAGCACCAGCAACACAGCCAGCACCAGCACCCGGCACCGGCACCCAGCACCGGCACCCTGCGCGAAGCCAGCTCATTTTCGTTTGGAAAAAGAAAGAAACACCAGGCGAACAGCCAGCACCCAGCACCGGCGCCCGGCACCGGCACCCGGCACCCTGTCTCCACCACGCGTAGAGCCAGCACCCAGCACCAGGACCGGCACCCTGTCTCCACCAAGTGCACAGCCAGCTCACAGCACCAGCACCGGCACCCGGCACCCAGCACCGGCACCCTGTCTCCACCACGCGCACACCCACAACCGCGTGCACAGCCAGCTCACAGCACCAGCACCGGCACCCGGCACCCAGCACCAGCACCGGCACCAGCAACCTGTCTCCACCACGTGCACAGCCAGCAGCACCAGCACCGGCACCCAGCACCAGCAACCTGTCTCGAAAGCGCGCACGGGCAACACATTGTTATTTGAAGTAAGAACCCCATAGCTTCGCTATCTGGGGAAAAAACAGTACAAAAAATAAAAGCCCCGGACGGAGGGCCACAAAGACACCTCAATGCATGACGAGTCGAGCATCTTTAGCGGGGTTGGCTTCCTTGAGCCGGTGAAGAAATCAAGAAACCAGAGTCGGCGGAAGGGAATCAGACCCACTTCGGGATCCCAAATCACCCAACATCCGCAACACCAGGTCTCCAGCGCGCGCTTCTTGTAGGCCACGCGCAGCTCTTCTTCGCTACAGCCCACCTGTGCCGGCTCTCGGTCGGTCTGAGAGCGCGCCCGGTCTTAGCACGGGGCGGAGGGTTGGCGCTGGCCTCTGGTGGACATTGGGCTTTGCCGGGCCACCAGGGCCATCGTCTGCGCCGGCCCGGGGGTGGCGAAAAAAGAACAAAAAAACGAACTCCCCGTTGGGTGTCCGGCGCCGGGTGTGGGCAGTAGGCAGTAGGCTTGTGCGCCAAAGAAACGCCGCAAAAGATGTCACTGCCACAATTTGCCTGCTGTCGTTCACTAGACTAGGCGGGATTCTTTCAATCACTCGTTGGATCAACTGACATGTTTTCAAGGTCTTGTCTCGTGGCGATGGGTCCTGTTGGTGACTACATGTTCTATGCCCATTGCCGCCAGGGATTTGTCAATTTGTGCCGTGGGGCTTTAAAAAAGATTCAGGAGGTGCTTTTGCTTTGGAAAAGTCGTGGACGTCCGACAGTCGTGCGACTGGAGGCTCTACTACTTCTTCGTTGCCAGTGCGAATGACGACCGTTCCTCTTTCCAGGCCTACGTGACCTACGTGCCTTCAAAAACCAGGAGATCGAGAGGTCACTTTGAAGAACCAGGTCAACGCGGAAGTTGCGCGGGTGGTGCTTGACTTCACATGTCCAATGATCATCCTTGGGGCATTTCCTGCACGTTGCTTTCTGAAGCCTCGTTTTGGGATGCAAAGTGTTGGGATTGTTCAGTGTGATGCTTGCTGCCAATCGGGTTTGTCCGCTGCCTTTGGCCACTGAACTCCTGGGTCGTTGGCGTAACTCACTCCGGTGACCAAAAGCGCCAATGATCATCAAGAGATGTGTGCTTGGCCATGTTCAGATGTGTGCTTGGCCATGTTCCAGTGCTTGGCTTGGCAATATTCACTGGGCACAAAGGTGTAGAGCCGATCTTCCTACTAACCTTGCTAAGTTTCGGCGCAAAACAGGGTTGATCATCAACTGATTCTGATTGACGGCCTGAAACTGTTCGTTGTTCGAAACCTTCCTTTTCCCAGTGTTCCTGCTCCCACAGTGGATTTTTTGTGGGTGCAGTTGAAAACGCTTTGGATTGAGCACAGTGTCCTACTTTGATATTGGACTGCCGCCGCGCCGGGATCCACTACGCGTAGTCTACGTAGGAAGTGGCTGCTGGTGGAAAACTGGTTCCACACATTCATGAATGCAGTGGTGTCAGGAGTAGATAGCACTAAAGTTACCCCAATCTTGGTGCTTTCAAGAGCTCCACCCGTCGTGCCGCGGTTGGCGGGCGGCGTTGGGCCGGGTGGGGGTCGGGGTCGCCGAGGCAAAGCGAAATGAAAACCCAGTCTCCAAAAGGGCCAGAAGACTGTTTGGCCAGGAGTCACATGGAGTTGGGTGGTTTGGCTCGTCCCATCCAGTGAGTGGATGTGACAGGGGCACCCCAACTACACTGCTGGTGGGAAGCCCTTGCCTTGAGACCTTGTGGGGACTTTGAAGCTGTTCGTGGTCCACAAAAACCGCCCGGCTGTTCGTGTCCTTGACCGGACCCCCTCCCCCCGGCGTTGACGTCGGATTCGCCCCAAGCCCCTCGGGATCGAACCGTGACCGCGGCTCGAGCGTCGCGGGACGCGCGCCTGCAAGCGCAACACGCTGTAAGGAGACACCATGCCGCCATGGCCAACCCCGCCACGGGTTGGGGGAGGAAGTGGTGCAAATGGGCGTCGTCGGATTGGGCAGAAGGCCAAAGGCCACCAAACCAACTGAGGATGGGAATGGTGGAGTGGCTGAAAGGCGGGCATGGGATTGCAACTCACTCCGGTCCAGGGGGGCGCGGATTTCCAGCGAATGATGGGTGTCAGAGTGGGTGCAAAACAAAAAGCACCAGGGCGACGGTTGCATGAAACATCCCATAGAAACCATCCTGATGATCCGCCACCTGGGCCGTCTCAATAAGCTAGTGAAAAGTGGGAGTGTATCTACTACAGGAGTGTCTCTACTAGGGAGGGCACACCATGCTCATCCTAGATCTGACATGGAAAGGCGGCTTGGAATCGGCTGAGAACATCTCAAAAACCATGCCTTACCAGGGGCCCTCAAAACCATGAAAAACAAAGGTTTTCACATACAAAAACCATGTGTTTTGCTAGAGAAAACCGGGTCTTTGATGGTTTGCGGGCCCCTGGTACCTTGCAACGCCTCCCCCCAAAAAATAAGTTGCATCAGATGGTGAATGTAAAATCCGTGCTGCGCAACGCCGAGCCAAGTGCTGCGCAGCCAGTCGCAAGTGCAGCCGTGCGGTCGCAGACCTGGTTCAGTCCCACGGTCCCTGGGAAGACGCGCGAAAGGCGTTGCAAATCCCCCTTACAAAGCAAAAAAGGCTTATGAAGTGGTTCTTTGTGCAAGTGCTTTTGAATGAGACCCTTCTTCTTTGACACTTTTGGAGGCCCATGGAGCTCTGAAAACCCCTACAAAACGCCTCAGGGTGTACAACCTGATCGCCGCATGTCGCCACTCCGGCCGCCGAACCAATGGCAGTCACAAAGGTTCCCGCACACCGCCGCACGGGTCCCCCTCCGCGCCCCTCGCGAAAGCGCAGGCTGGCCCAGGCGAACAAGATGTTCGCCGCGCCCCGCGCCTCGGGGGGCTGCCGCATGGAACGGGTGCGTCCGGAACGCCGCACAGGTGGAGGGGTGCCCTGTAAGAAGGTGGCTGATTGCCCATGCTGAAGCCTCCCAAAACGAACCTCGATCCTCGACCCCGAACACCACCAGGTGTTTCTCCGATGCCAGGCCGACGGGGCTCCGGTCGCCCACATGAAGGGCCTCCGGCGGGCCACATGGAGGGTCCTTCTCACATCCTGCTTCTTCTTCGGCTGTCCAATGTGATCCAATGTGACTGAAGACCCCCTCGAGCTGCATCCAGGCCAACCCCGTCCACCCAGCCCCCGTCCATCCTTCTGGGCGACCGCGACATCCAGCCGGGCCACGTCGGGGAACGCCTGCCGCGCCGGCCGCGAATCGGCTGTGGGCGGAGCAGGATGAGTTGGCGTCGAGGCGGCGTCTCCCTCGACGCTCCGGTGGATTCCTTCGAAACCTCCTCCCTCGAGCCGGGCCAAGGCGCAACGAAGCATCGACCGAGACGTTCGAGCCGGGTGAGAACTTTGGGGGGGGGGGAAGCTGTTCTGCGAACCTGGGGTGGGTCGAGAAGGAGCACGGTCCGGTCAAAGGTGCAACTGGTGGCGGAGGTCCCACACTATGCAGGCACGACCGCCATGGCGGCATCAGACTCAGTCGACCCCCAGAAACCAGAAAACACCACGATCGCATGAGGTCAGGTCCGAAAGAACCGCCTCCAACCTGGGAGTTTATGTCTGCAGCCTTGGTGTTTGGTACATGTCGAACCTTGTGCACGCCCAAGTTGAACTCTTCGCCACTTCTCCCGGTGCCACCGGAGAAAACTCCAAGCATGAATAGCAAGTTATGACGGTGGAAGCGGGTTCAGCCCTGACCTGGGGCGGAGGTCAGGATTTTGGAGAAGAACCATGACATGGTCAGGCGGAGGGAGTTAGGGTGTTCATGTCGCCCAACTCCACCCCAGAGAAGTAACTACAACAGGTACCAGGTTGGCTTGTGAATTGCCACACCATCCCCCCAAAAAGAAACGGCCGCGAACCTGAGAACCTGAGCATACAAGAATCTCCTCCTTAGTTCATCCTTTCTCAACCGCCTTCGAACGCCCGTCCCGCTCCAAGAACTCCCGGTCAGCTCGCAGTCGCCTCGGTCAGCTCGCGCGCCAGCGCTAGCGCGCCACCGTTGCGGGGGATGGCACCACGGCCACGGGCGCCAAACTTCTGCAGGCGGTGCCAGGCCGTGGCATGGGAGATCGGGAGCCACCTGATGGCGTCAGGCCGCGAAATGGGTCGTGGACTGTGGGCCTGGTAGGGGCAAGCCACTAACTTGGATGTAGGCGAGCCGGGAAAGGAACAAAAACTATTCAACCCAAACCTAAGAAGCACATAGACCAGGAGCCTGAAGCCCTCAACTCGCAGCTGCAAACGCTCAACGCGCTTCCAGGACCGAAGCTCTGCAACGTCTCGGCGTCCGGACGGTGGGACTGACGACCTGACCTGACTCCACGCGGAGTCCCACGCGTGCGGGGAGCCCGGCCTGTGTAGCGGCCGGAACCTCGGAGGGTGCAGTCAATTGGGCCTGGCGATGGAAGAAGGGCCATCCACCTGCTTGGAAAAGGCCAGAAGTAAGAAACCAATGCCCAAAATGGCTACATCCACTTCCCAGAAGAACTCTTAGTAACAATCCACAAGCTTTGCTCTTGGCATCTCTCAGTATACATATATGTATATACACTGTTTGGGGGTTTTACTTTCTAGACTTTGCGACCCACTACTTATATTCCTGCCTCCCAGAGGTTCCCACGAGGGGTGCCACCTGGAAATATGAAGGTCTTTGAGATGCTCTGAAACGCTTTTGGGGACGGCCCATCTGGCTGTGGCGAACAGAGGAGAAAAAACCGAAGGTCGTGCAAAGCACCACGAGCAAAGCACTACTGGAACTCAAAGCCTCACAGTATAAGTTGTTGTTGGACGAAATTTGACTTGCGTACCAACAATTCATCTAAAGAATCTTTCTTCTGAAGCCGTCTTGGACGGCGAAAATGAAAGGCTGAAACCCCGAAGAAGCACTACGGCAGGACCAGGATCTGCCCCGAGATGGCTCAAACAATTCCCATGTCATGTACCCCACGATTTTAAGCACAAAAATCACCTTTAAAAGAAAACAATCCTGAAACAGCAGAAAGCCAAAAAAAAGGTCATGAAACCCAATAGAAGCAGTGGAAATCGACCCTCTCACCTGACACTCCTTAAATTGGCCGTGCCACTCGGCTGCGATGGCTATGAGCTCTTCTAGGTTGGCACTCTGGGCCAGCAACCTGACGTTGGCAGCAGCGGTGATAGATAGGGCAAAAATAGAGAGAGAGAGAGAGGACCGAAAAGTGAAACACCGTTCAAAATGTATCGGAAATCGTGCCACGTACTATCTATTTTGGGACCATCAGTTCGTTTCTGTTCGTTTGTAGCAGCAGCCCTTCTTGTAAAAGGTGAACTCAATTGACTGTAATGACTTCCTTCCCTCTTCAGTTCCCTCTTCACTCCAAGGTCCCTGAACCGAATGTAACACACCCAGGTCTCCACCACCACGAAGGGCTGACGGTGCTGATGTGTACATCCAACAAGATCGTCAGGGGTGAACATCCCTCAACAAACGTGGAGCACGGAACGGGTAACCTGGGTCAACACCCCCCATCGACCCAGCCGTTCAAGCGGACCAGCAATGAATGACGGAACCGTCGAGCTTCGGAACGCGGGGAACCACTCTGTGTTAGAAGCTGCGCAAACAGAAGGAGTTGCGAACTCCGAGACCGCCCTCCCACCTCTGCAAATTCCTCTTGCCCATCCATGGCGGGGGTGTGCGATCGTGGCGCGTTCACCCGGGTGAGAATGAGCGATCGTGGTGTCTGCCCACCAGGTCCCCAGTGACGAATCGGAGAACCTGGAGTCCAGGGCACCCATGATCAATGATCAACAATGGCCAAGTTGGTCAAAGTAATGATAAGTTGGATGTGTCATGTCTGTGATATCTGAGATTGCCTGATAAATGTGTCATCAAACCAATTGGCCGATCATTCCTTGCCCAGTGTGATCAAGAGGGATATCACATAGGTCACCTGATCGCCTTCTTCCCATGAAGCCTCTGGACGTGTCTCGGGCCAAATTCCACCAATTCCGAGACCGTGAGACCGCACCAGGTGCCACATCGGGCTCAGCTCCAGGTACCACAAAATACCCTATGAATCCCTATGACATATATATGTATATATATATATAACTATATGACCCTATTACACGGCTGGGACTGTTGGGCCTCCCCTCCAATCAAACAACGCCGTAGGTCATGCCATGGCATGAGATGACCACTTGACGACCATGTTCTCGGCATCGATCTACCCTCCCTGCAAGGCCTACCCATGAAAGTGGAGGATTCCTCCATCCCCTGCCATTTGGTCTTCCGATTTGGTCTTTCCGGCCGCCGCCGCCAACGTTGGAAGACGTTCAGAACGCCCCGCGGACTCCCTCTTCACTCATTGCCCTTCAGCATCAGTCCATGGGCAAACCAACAAACACTTCTTCTGCTTCATGGACATCATCAAAGGGACATGTCCATCTAACTGTCAGGGGACACTGCCTCAAGTGGTAAAGCCGAACCAAAAAGGTCTGGGGCAGGTCTTGGGACATGGAAATGACATCGACACCAAGACCTCGCATCCCTTTTCCTCTCGACTTCTCTCAGTGCTTTGCCACGCCGCCGAAACGCATGCGAACGACGGAGCATGTTCCTCGGTCGCGCGAATCAATGCAATCGGTGCCAGTGGAGCGACACAGGTGGTATTTGGGACACCCCCTCATAGGTCCGATAGGCCCGAGGCAAGGCGAGGAGTTCTCTCCGGAGAACTCACCGCCAGTTGCGTCTGGATTTCGAGCATCTCTAGACTGATTCGACTTCTACAACGGACTATGTCTCATGCTTAGAAATGGTGGATCCAAACCTGGTTGACCACCGAAAATGAACGAACCAACAACCAAGGACCAAAACACACCGTCATGGGAAAAGGTGTCACCGAGAGCCCCTTGTTTTCCATTGCTTTCACGTGGATGGTACTGTTGACCGTTGCTTGACAAGAGCCCCCTACCTGGAAGGTTGATTCACATCTGAAGGGGATTAGGGTTTCAACCCACGTAACCACATCTCCTTGCACGACACCGCCTTCTGGCGCCTTCTGCCCCCCAGTTTTGTTGCCCGGTCACATTGATCAGGAGGAGGCGCCGGCCTGGGTCGGAGAAAGGTCGGAATGGGGCAGGGGACCAGGTGGGCAAAACTGGACTTTTGGAGTCTTAGCTTTTATACCAACACCGGTTGGTGTTTTTCAACATGTTCAACCCACTTGAAAAACATTAGTCAGAGGGTCCAATCCAGAGTCGGGCTTAGCTTTTGTAGTACCAACATCTATTCATATGCGCTTGGCTCTTGGCAAGAAACCCAAACACCGCGGGCGATGTTGCGTGAGGTTTGGGCTTCGAAGTCCGCCCATACCTTCGAACCCTGACAGGTCTGCCGCGCATACCTTCGAAAGCTTACGGAGCTGCCTCCCCGCGTCCAACGACCGCGGTCACCGCGTCCAAGATGGTTTTGACGGCCCAAGGCGCGCAGTATCCACACCGCCGCGGCATCGACGGTAGGAGCTCCCACATGCCTGAAGGGGCGCGGGTGGCGCGAGGGTGGCGCGAGGCGGAGCACGGCTTCCGTGTCCGGTCTACTCACTCCATCGCAGCGGCCTGAACAACTCAATGGGTCTTCCGGAGTGCGTCCCAGGGTCCCAGCAGAATGTCCCCTGAGCGTCTCCTGCGCCTGTGCTGCTGGGAAGTCATGACGGAAAAGAACCCGACTTCATGAGGATGGGAAGATACCGGAGTCTTGGTTTCCAAGATCCTTGGGACGCCCAAAATCGCTGACGATCGGCTGGACCTTCTTCGACTCCATGGACTCCCCTTCTTGTGACCCGGCGACCAACCCTGCGGCCCTCGGTTTGCATGGAAAAAAATGAACCGAACGAACTCCACCTGCTCTTGTTGAGTGAGGTGTCCCCCAATTCCCTTGCAACCACTGCGTGGCTCAAGCAGGAGGGTCATGTAGCTGATCCATTTCCCACCCAACCAGCAACTGCTCGTCCGGCGCGGCTTCTTTCCCCGAACCCCGAGAGGACCAGCTCCAAGTCGGAGTCTGGCGCGGTGTCACCGGGCGCGGTCCGCGGTCCGCCGTCCGCGCTGGTCCGCGCCTTGCGCCGGGTCCAAGCGCTCACACTCTTGGAGGTTCTGCGCGCCATCGTAGCCACCACAGACTCGGCCGACGCGCGGAGAGATAGAGAAAACCACCAACGAAGGCCGCGGTCTGCCGGGGAGGGGGGGGAAGGCTGAGGCCTGAAGAATTTGGAGCTGCGGTCGCCCTCTTCACTTCCGCTGTCATTCAGAGCTTACCAGCACAAGTGTAGGCACAACAGCCCACATGCGAAAAAAGATGCTCAGAAACTGGAAGCCCACAGGACTCGACCCAACATGGGTGCCTTCGTGCCGGAGACATCGACCACCGGTCGAACCCGACACGGCTCGGGAGCATCGGCCCCCGTGTGGCCCGCATCGCGCAGCGCCCTTCTTCGGGGCACCGAGTCGCACGGTGACGTGTCCTTCCGGCTTCCGGCGGTGGTGGTTGTGGTCCTCTCAACGAAAAACCAACCCCAAAGGGTCACGTGAGGTTAGGGGGGTGCGATCCGGTCGTCGGGGGTGCCCCTGAACACAGCCACAGCCATGGATGGGGACTCAACACCACCCCGTCTTGTGACCCCTGGCCATGAGACGAACCCGTTGGACCATTCAAAACATGAGGGACGACCCTGGTGTTGTAGCGCAAAATCAAGCTACATTTGGGGGCTGGCCACGGACTCCAGCTCGCAGTTTTGGGGGGGAGCAAACCGCGAAAAGACACGTTCGGCCTCACAGCCTCACAACTGCATCACATCTACGGACCTATGCCTTTTCACTGCACCAGTTCCTCTGTCTAATTATAGCTCCTTAGAGGTGATTCGGGGTATCCATTAAGCACCCCCAACCGGGGGGCCCTGGCGTATTGCATGTCATATGATGCGTTTTTCCAATCACACGTCTTAATGTCTCACCTCACGCCTCTTCCGCGCTCGCTGAGGCTGCGGGCTGTAGAGCTGGCCACTGACCACGGCCTCGCCACGTCCAGTGGATGAATGGACCGGACAGGACCCGACTCAGTTGGGGTACCGAACTGGGATAGTCGAGCTCAGCAGTCGGATCCTTCAAGCTCGCATGGTCAGTTGCATGGTCAGTTCACTCAGCCTGGTATCGCCTGGTCCTGGTATCGCCAAGAAACCCCGGCCACCAGTGAGTCTCTGAAGGTGCTACACCCAGGAGACCTTCCAGCAAGAGGACTGTGGGGTGCGATCAACTTCGAGCATCCCTTTGACCGGGACCCGGACCTCTGTGTGCGTCACACCACCGGTCGTCCACACCACTC
This sequence comes from Durusdinium trenchii, assembly GCA_963970005.1. Taxonomy (NCBI): domain Eukaryota; class Dinophyceae; order Suessiales; family Symbiodiniaceae; genus Durusdinium; species Durusdinium trenchii. Next base: position 64,927 of record CAXAMN010025350.1, on the reverse strand, counting down.
GTCGCCAAGGTGCGAGACCATCCCAGTTAGTTCATTGTCCGGGCGCCCGCACGCAGGCGGCGCCCGCGCGGCGAGACAGCATGGAGCGGAGCTTCCTGGCGGAGCTGGCTTCCTCCCATGAAATCTGGAACCGTTTGGAGCGACGCTTGCGAGGGGGACTTTTCCGGCCTAGCCGCCAGAAAGGTTGAACGGAAGAAATCCAGGACAAGCCAAGGAGTTTGATCTGAACTTGCGCCCTTTAGTGGACATGTTTGAAGGAAACCGTTGTGGGGTGAAAAGAAGGACATACCAAATCTGGACCACACAAGCAAGACTGAAGCGCTCCATCGTGAGGCATCAGTGGGACTGACCTCTACCGTTTCCACAGCTCCAGTGGTGAGTGGCCAACCAACCCACGGGGCGCCGTCGCCCCAGCAACCCCTCCGACCTCCCATCACCGTCGCGTCGCGCACGTCACACCGTCGCCTCCAAAAGCCTCTGTGCGGGTCGAAGCACTCGATGGAGCTGGAGCGTGGTTCCGTTCCGCGCGGCCCGTGGAACGCGGAACGCGTTGGCGAGTCACGTGGGACGAAGGAGCGCGGCCGGTTGGAGGTCCGGTCCTTCAGTTGGTTCACCCGCAGTAAGGACGGATCCTGCCTCAAGGGACGTACTGAAATCGGTGGATGAACATCCATTATGATCTATCTATCCCTTTTTGGGGGGCAGGAACGGTGAAGGATGGTTGGCTTGCAGGCCAACCTAAACTTGAGGCCAGAGGGGGTGAACGAAAGCTAGCCGGGCTTCCGGTG
>CAXAMN010025350.1:27900-63739 GCA_963970005.1 Durusdinium trenchii | reverse complement strand
GGGGGGGGGGGGGGGGGGGGGGGGGGGGGGGGGGGGGGGGGGGTCCATAAGATTGATTTAATCAATTATTTGAGGTTTCTGAGGTGCGTCCACCCCGTCACTTAACTTGCTAAAGCAAGAGCAACTCCAGCTAGCTAAGGCTAGCTTTCGTGAACAGTGATGTTCTTGTTTACTGACTGTTCCCGGTCAGTTCGGATAGACCCAAGACACCTACGTCTGTGGAGTTGTGCCATCTCACTCGGACCGCGGTGTGCCACCCAGCCGCAGCCGGTCTCCCCCGTGCCTTAAACTCAAGGACTGCTGCCCGTCAAAGCCCCCACAAACCCAGATCCTCCGCGTGTGGAAGAATTGGGCACCAAGAGGAGGCTGGATCAGTTGTGCTTCCTCCGGCCCATTGGCCAGAAGGGCCACCATTTGAAGGAACGAAGAGTTTTATAAAATCAAGTCATTGCTCCGAAGTGGGAGGTGCACGAGGAACCTAAGCCACCAAGCCTCACCCTCCCAGAACGGAACTCCTGGCTTTGGATGAGATGGATGTGCCTTTCAGTAGGGAATGGATGTGCCTTTCAGTAGGGAACCCCCTGGAATGGATGTGCCTTTTAGTAGGGAACCCCCCTGGCCCAAATTGGGTTCTTGCATGGTCGGTTTTGCAGCATGCAAACCTTCCAGGGAGATCCAAAACGGGTGTCTCGTGACTCCCTCTCGGCTCGGAGCCCTACACCACCTCTGCGGACCTCGGCCGTGCGGCCGGGCATCCGACGTGAAGAAACCCTGTTGCGACTTGCTGCAAGCCATGGGAACTGCACATTGCTACCTGTATACCTTTGAACTCACAATAAGCTACTAGGAACAAGTGCATCGCTTCTAGAAACAGGTGCCTTACTTACTAGTAGTAACAAGAAGCTTTTAGTAACAAGGTGCTACCTGCTACCTTCCACCATGCGATGACAGTTTCTGGGCTCTTCTTAGAAGACTGATTCTAGGTTGTCAGGTGAACCGACTTCTTCATGGTCACCTTTCACTTCATCACCTCGAGGGGTACGGGTCATCCTTCTATCATTCTTCCCCCCCGGCCCCCCACCTCAGCAGACCAGGACACCTGACCGTTGTCTGGAGTCTAGCTCCCTTGGGATGCCGAGTCCCAAATGTTTCTGGTTTCTTTAGCTACCAAGCTGCAGCTACATTCAGGAAAATAAAACAACTCATGTGTTCTGTGTTATATATAGGCCTTCCAATGGATAGGGAGAAGCCGATCCCCACTAAAGATGTATGGGATATACCATTTCTATCTATTATGGGGGACCACTCTACGCATCAACCCCAAGCGTCCTCGAGCCCCCAGGGTATTTTAGATCGCGCCTGCCCGAGAGGGCGGCCGCTGCGGGCCCATCGCGCCTGCGGTTCAGAACGTCAATGGCGACCTGCTGAGAAGACCTGCCTCATGATTCATCCTGGGCACCCAATGGCTTCGAATGACCCAAAACACGAGAATACCTTCAGCTCGGCGGAGGCCAGCTGGCAGCAAGCCCCTATCCGCCACCGCCCATCCAGAAGTCAGTCACGCCGCCGTCAGCCTCCATCGCTCTCACTCCGTTCTCCCCGTCCCAATGGCTCCGCCGAATCTTCCGACAGCTCCCACGCCCGTGGGAAAACCCTCCGCGCCTCACCAGCATGGGAGGCAACGCTTCCCACTGACCCACCTGCCAGCCCCAAGGTGCACGAGGCGAAGCCGTGGGCACTCCGCAACCGCCGCCCGCCCCCGGCCTGGTCTGGACATGAGTCACTCATCCACTCCCATCGAAGAGGAGGACTTGAGGGAACCCCGAAACCAAACATGCCGTCCAAAAGGTCTGTCCAAGGCTGCACTGCGTATTAGTCCTTGACTCGTCGTTTCAACTAGTGGAAGGAAAATCCACTGGACAATCCCCTGGATGGTCCTGGTGTGGTCCAACATCTCCCAAAACCCACCTATTGGCACCTTGCATCCAACCACTCTCCAACAGGGTCAGGATGCTTCGTCGTCCAATCTCCGAACCGTGGGAGGCCTCGAAGTTGAAGCGCTCCACCTCCTTCAAGGTGTTGGCGCCTCCCAGGGCACCAGACCGGCGACGCCGCGCCGGGCGGTCGAGCTGGACCGGAGATCACGGTCCACGACGATACGACGTCGCGCGCACTCTGACGATCGAGAACGCCATCGCATGACTCGTGTATGGTGTGTCAGATCTATGGCATGGCTGAGGCGTGCGCGCGCTCTCTCTCTCTCTCTCTCCTTCTTTGTTGGAACGGTTCGGCAGGCAACAGTTTTAGAAGCACCAAAAGTGGTTGAAACCAGTCGATGTCAGAGCTCCCAATTGTTTAACACAAATTTCGCCCGAACGGCGAAGGTGCTTCTGCCGTGGCCCTACTTGACCAAACACCTCTTCTTCATCGAAAATCCATTGACCAAACACCTCTTCTCTCCGCATCTGGGGAAACTCTTCCAAGCAGCCGGGCATCCAGGCGCGTCCGATTTCCAGCATCCCACCCCTCACCCCCGCGGCCCCCCGCGCCGTCGTTTCCGCCACAGACGTAGACCTTGCCCCAGAGCTCCGCGCAGGACGCGCCCTGGCGGAAGACGCACTCGGAGAAGAGTGGGGGGCGAGAGGACCCTCTGTTGGGTTGAGTGTCAGGTGGCTGGAAGGTCGCTGGCAAACGGACATCGGAGGTGGGAGAGGTGTTGGCAAGCTCCACTGAAATCATGGCCACGTGGATGGCAGTATGCCACAGTATGCCTGTTTGTAGAGGCAAATGGTCCATCCAAGGGGCCATGCCGTTTCAGGGCATGCAACGCCATGAAACTGCACCTCTTTGTGATTCCTACTGAACTGCGCCCAAGTGGAGCACAAGACTTTGGGCCGTCCAAGTGGCTCCCAAGCGGAGGTGGATCTTCGGGTGACATGATGCCGCCTAGCTCTGTCTAAGTCAAGAAAAAAATTGCAAGCATTGTTCTAACTTGTTGATATACCTGTGCTTCCCAAAAACTCGTCATGTCAATCTTGGTTCTCTTCTTTTCGTGGCCCCGCGGGGCAAAATGGATTTTCCAGAAAACCCGTGGATTTGAGGCTAGCATATAAGGAACCACAGGATTCGAATTTCTCCGTCTTAAGTCTTTGGAACCACTGGTGACCTGAGTCGTACTGGCAACTGGATTCACTCTTGTTCACTCAGTACACTTCTGTGCAGAGGATTCCCTCAGTAGGCTTCGTCTCCGGATCGGCCTCGGGCCACCAAACACTCGATCTTGCCCAGCCGACTCTTTGTTCGAGTCTTATCTTGAACCTCCCCACGGAGAAGAAAAAGCACCGCTCACCCCCTACAAGTCCAAAGTCGCTGTAAAACCTGGTCTTTTACCTCCTTGAGTCGTGGTTTTTACACAACAAACTCCAGTAAAATGAGGTCATTGACTTGTAGGGACCTTTTACTAAGTTCCACGGGGAATGATTTGTAAAGGCCTCTCTCTCTCTCTCTATGGCCTACGAATGAATCAAATCCCTCCCCTACCGGGCCCTACCGGCTTCTTTGAGCTGGATGGTTTTACGCCGATGGGAAGAACTGCCGTTCTCCGTTGGCCGCGCCGCATCGCCTCTCGGCTGAAGGTCATGGAGGGCAACATCTCCTCGATGCTCGGGGCGGTGGAGGGACGTGCGCGTGGTCGATGCGGCCAACAGCAAATCCCACCGCCAGGTGAGCCGAACAAAAGGAACCCGGTCCCTTCTAATCCATGACCGCCAGAGGGTCATGGATGTTTCCAAGGTGATTGGGATCGTGGTTTCCATCACGATGGTTCCCGCAGAATCCGCCGATCGTCCCAAAAACCGCCGTAGGGTGATCGTGCTTCATCTTGCTCACCAATCCCAGCTGGCTCAGGTGGATCGCGCGAAAGACGAAGCTTGACCGACCGCCTACCAAACGGAAGGCGGGTGGTGCTATCGAAGCACATGGGTATCTCCGAGCCAAGAGCCACTCCAGCTAGCTGAAACCAGCTTTCGTGCATACCAGCAGGATTTTTGCATACAGTACCAGCACCTGACTTCGGTCACCACCTCACTGCCCGTTGAAGTTGGTTGCTTCGGAACGTCATCCGCGGGCCAATGGTGCTTTCCATGCAGACCTGGATTCTGCCGTGGAGCGTAATACCACCCGGAACCGCAAACAACCAGAACAAACAGACCTTCCCATATGGCCATTCAATTCCTTTTTACATGGCAAAGGTGGTTGCTTGGGGAAAACATCGCTTGATTTCCGGTTGCCGGTGGGGGGGGTTCCAGGCATCTCACCCAACATCCCCCCAGAAACGCCAGCTCCTTGGTTCACCCACCCCGCGCGAGCGGCCCGCGTCGCCGCTCGTTGGGCGCCGCGGGGCCCAGTGATCTGTGAGACGCTCCACCGAGGACAAGTACTCCTCCCCTCGGTCCAAGCGGAGCGGAGAGCGGGGTGAGCGAGCGGAAGGAAGGAGAGAGCGAGCGGGCGTTCGCCGAGTTCGCCGAAGGATCCGGTTCGGTGAAGCCCCAAGAGTTTGGGGGGAGACTGCGAAGGACACCTGCGCATAGAGGAATTGAGGCATGCGAAGCGGGGGAGGGATTTTGGGAATTTCTGCTCATTTCCTTGAAGCAGTCGGTTCCGTGTGTCGTGGCCTTAACAGGAAGAAGTGTCCGGCCGGCCGGCCGTGTCCCCCCACAACACTGATGCGGCGTGGAAGGGGGTGGTGGGTTATTGTGAAAAATGAAGAATTGGTCCGAGGCTTTTCAAATTTGCTCTTGTGTTTTCTCCTTTCCAGCCATGACCAACGAAAAGCATTCAAAGGCAAACCTCAACCTTGGCACCCTCCAACTCGTGGAGAACTCCGACGCCCCAATCGCGGCTTCACCGCGTCCCGTAGGGTCCAGTCGTGACCTGCATGGGCTTTCGCCGTTGGGCCATTTCCATGTGAGTGAGTCTGAGTGAGTCTGAGTGGGTTCCCATGAGTCGCCCTCTACCAATCTGGTCGACCAATTCACCGAAAAGGAAGAACGGCCGCGTTCGGCCACCCCATCGCATGCCGGTTTTGGCCGCGTTCGTCTGCGCTCGGGTTTCTTTGTTCTCTCGGACTTGGCATGGGAGAAGTGGACAGAAAACCGGGCTCGCTTTGCTCCAAAACGATGACAAACACCCCATGCTCTGGAAGAAGGGGAACAGGGCACAGAACTAGGCAGTGACGTGGTGAGATCCTTCTCCTTCAGAAGTCCTTCCGCTCGCATTTAGGTCCGTCCCCTTCGCTGTCTCGTCGCACGGTCCACCGAACCGGCCCGCTCCAGAGGTGGAAGCACCCGATTGTTCGACTATCCCGGTTGGGGTTCTCCAGGTGAGTCGGGTCCTATTGTGCGGTCACTTATAGAACCTCTCTTGGCTGCTTCGGGGGCATTTTGGGGGCCATATCTGTCGAAGTATGTCGAAGTCTTTCTCACGTCCACTTCTCCGTTGAGATGCTCGCCGGCGAGCTCCTTGAAAATCGAGCCCCACGGCTCACGATGGCACAACCGGCCAATCGAGTGGGTGGTCCATGAGGACAGCGGACCCTCCGTGTGAGGACAGCGGCGCACCCGAGAAGGCCAGGTGTGGCATGTTCTGGACATATCTAGGCCATGCGGCCATGCGATGTTGATGAAGTTTGTGAGTCCAAAATGGTCCAAATCCTGTGAGGATGCTTCTTGGCTCTGCAAGATTTGGTGCTGCTCACATATCACAACAGGACAAATGCCACCCACACACACCCTGGCTTGCTCCGCGGAGGCCGAAAACGAGACAAGGGCCTCTCGTCCCTCCGGCTGTACAGGAACGGGCGGGGAACCGAAACAGGGAGTATCTGATGAGTTGCTCAGTTGGAGCGGGTGCTGGCCATGGATGGACATCCACTTCAGCTCACCAATCATTTAGACTCTTGATTTCCCAAGCCTGAAGAGGCTTTTGAATCCATGTCAGGGCTCTTTAGAATCAAGAGTCTGCATGATGGAAATGGAAAGTGCTCCCTTAGAAAACTACTTCCATGTGAGTTTGTCAGGGGCATTTGATGGCCACCGTGAACGACTTGGATCCTTTTGACGTTCGGCACTCCTCATGTCCGAGCTGATGCCGTGGCACAGCATAGTCACAGTACAGGAAACAGAGTTTCGGCAGTTTCTGCAGCCCCGGCCATCCTTCAGTTTCGTCCAAAAGCACTCCACCCAAGTGAACCTCGTCATCCCCCACCCTCTTCGGCCCCCCCAAACCGCAGAAAAAATCGACGCCTCCAACGGCCGTTTGGGAGGCTCTTCCTCCAACGGCGCCCGGCTCGCCGTCGCCGTCAGGCTTCAAGGAGGCCCTCGATCAACAGGTCGATGAACTCCACCGACCAGCTCCGGAGCTTCCGGTCCTGCGAGACGCGACGAGGGCCGGAGAGGAAAGTCTGGAAGCTTTTTGAGGGGAGTGGATGTGTCAAGATGGAGGTGGCTACTTTGGAACCCCAAGATGGACAACCAAACCACCAGAGTCCTTGCCAATGGTGAAGAGGTGCACATCAGCGAAGGGGAAGTGGACAGTGTAGGTAACCCGCCGCCAGGTCAACGACGACAGACCTGCCACGCACGGGCTCCAGCAGCCGATTGCGCAGGGTGCGTCGCGTCATCGCCTTTAAAGGCCCTGGGTGACGGTCTTGCTCCAAGAGCAACCTCTGTTTCAGTAGAGTCAGAGATTGGGGATCACCACAGGTTGAGTGAACTTGGTTTTGAACAGTTTGGGAACCACAGGCTGTTTGGTACTTCCTTTGTTGCTGCTCTCTAAGCGATTCGCATCCGATACGCTCAAGAAGACGTCACTCGTCGTGGCCCCTATCGCCCTGATCACGATGAAACACGACCTTTCCCATGCCAAGCCCAAGCCGTTGGATGGCAAGCCCCTCAGGTCTTTTTCGAGAGGTCGCACTTCCGCACCCCACATTCCCACATCCACTGCGAAGGTGGGAGTTGGATTTCAGACCTCTGGAGTGAAAGGGACACCTTGCCCCTTCACCTGGGCCCTCCCAGCCATCACCAAGCCTGAAGAGGGCATCTCTCGACACAAGTCTCCGGACCCGATCCATCCACCCGCGGCTTCACCGTTCCGAGCCCCAAGAAGCTCCCGGTCACCGCCCCGGTGGGTCGCAGGTGGGCCTTGCAGCATGTCGGGGACGAACTCCACCTCTGGCGGCGCGGCTTCGGCGGCTTCGGCGAAGACGGCTCCGGCGCGGCTCCGGCGCGGCTCCCGCTTTTTCTCTTCAAAGCCCGGCAGGGTGTGTCTCTTCATCCAGTTCACTCCTTTGTTCACTCTTCATATCTCTTCATCCAGCTGATTCATGTTAAGTCTTGGTGGCTGCAACGCTACCCCCCCCGCCGAAATCCCAATCCGCGCGCGAGCGTCCAACATCCCCAAGCGCGAACACGAAAATATCCCCTCCCTGCAATCCTCTGCCCGGCACTCCACTGCCCTACAAAGAAACCATGTAAGACATCCACTCCGTGAGGCCAGGCATGGCATTCCTCTCCAGGCCAGGCACCGTGCCCGTCTTCCAGTCTTCCGGTCTCTATGGGACCCAAAACCTCACACCCGGACCCCGGACCCCGAACGCCGAACGCCACGGCACGCCTCAGAGTCGCTCGACTTGCGGAGCCGCGGCCCGGGGCGCGCGGGCCTCGGGGGCGCGTCGGTGTCGGGCGGGAAAAGGGGGAGACAAGCACAAACTGTTAAGGCCCAACAGGTCTCCTCTACCAGGACCTTCGTTTTTTTGGACACCTCCTAACTAACCTCTAAGAGGCTTTTGATAGGCACAGAGGAGACCTGTTGGAGGGTGCTGGTATGGGATGCATGTCTTTTCTTCCATGGCTGGTCGTGTTTTGCTTTTGCGGATCTTGTTTGAGGTGAAGGATTTTCAGGGTGACGAGCCATGAGATCTTCAGTCACAAGTCCAGCCTGACCCAGGTCCTTTTCCACAACTCTGGAGTCGTGTTTTTGGATGACCAACTCCACAATGAGGGACATCGAACCCGTTTTTTTCCCCACCAGGTGTCTCTGCGCCAAAAAGAAGAACAGACGCGTGGTTTGGACCGTGCCCGAGTTTCGTGGACCTGGAGTTCATGCCATGACGACTTGGACGACTTGGGAAGCGGTTGGTAAGTCCAAAATGGTGTCACTCGCATGAATGCTCGTTTAAATCTCTTCTCATCCTCCTCTCATCTCTTCAGATCAGTTCTTTCCCAGGCGAAGAGGGGCAGCTCTCGGAAGGACTCTCGAGGTTACACCCCAACCCGAACGGCCTAAACACCATCACGTCCCAACAAACCCGATCCCCGAAGGGTTGGCTAAAACCTCCAGCACTGATCCAGCTCTCTTCAGAGTGGAGAGTTAGTTCGGTGACCACCATCGCGGAACCATCATCGAAGGGGTCCTTTTCGCTGGGGGAGGACCATGGGCGCGTCCAGAATTGACAGGAGCTCTGATCATCTGTCTTAGATGGGAAAGCTTGACGGATCAACCGTCGACATGATGACATGACTCTGAAACCCAATGGTTCAAGCCCAACGGGGACCCGCCCTGGACGCATTGAGACCGACGGGCCGCGGCTCGCGGCTCGGGAGTCTCTCAAGTGCCCGGGCGAAGCTCCGCTGGTCTGGCGCGAAAAAGACACCTGGCGCGTCCAAGCCCCCGGATCCCGAAGTGGAGAACCACCAGCACTGGATCGGCACAGGTGGTTTCAGCGGTTCGATGGCACAAGTTACCCCACGTAAGGTGGTTTATGAGGACCCCCATGTAAAGACATCTTTGGGGTTGTGCCATCTACTCTGAAACCACTGTAAGAGCCATGTGTCTGGACAACTGACAAGTGATCACACGTTGTTTTTGCAGCGGATCCTGGGTTATGTCTTGAGCGTATCCCTTTCAGAGAAAAACAGGCACCTGTTGTGTATGGCTTTGCTGCGCACATTTGCCCAGGAACCTCAGAAGCAAAGGGATTGACCCCCACACCACCAAACACAGTGGCTTGGGGAGCTCCTCCATCCCTTTTCTCTTCCACCCTCCGGTGGCCCCACCACCCTCCGCACAGGCGCCTCCTCCACGCTCCGCCGGAAGCGCTCCGCCGCGCCCTCCGGCGCCGCCCAGCGCGCCGCAGCGGCGCTCGGGCGGCGCAGGCGCGCGGCCAGGCCGTCGGGGCCGACGGCGGCGTCGATGCGCCAGAAGGGCCACCAGTAGCCGGTGAAAAGACTTGGAGATGGGAAAGTGTTCCTCGGCTGCCGGAGCTGGGCGAGGTAGGGGAGGGTGGCACCTGCTGTGGGGGATAACGGCAGGTGGTGGTCGTGAAGTGTTCTTGGGAAGGCGACTAAGGGCAGGGGAGGGGGCACGGATATGGCGACGAAACTGGCAATTCCCTCAATGAATCAGGATCATCATAAATGATCCCAGCTGAACAGTGCCACCCAGTGGTCCAGAACTCCAAGCGTATGCCGCCCCAGCTCGATCACTGCATCCGTGGACCCGCGGATTCGCTGGATTCGCTGAACTACACATCCTCGCCCCTGTCACCTTGAATTGGCCCAACAGGCACAGGGAGTGTCTATTTTCCTCCCTTCCGTTCCTTGAATCCTGCATTTCAAACTCTTCCTCCAGCATCGCCCCCCCATCATATCCCATTACCCCATCAATCTTGGCATATACATCACACTTTTAGCCCTCTCCTCCTCTCTCTGCTCCCACCTCCCACCTCCCACCACCCTCCCCTCTCGCTCCGCCAGGCCACTCGGCACAGATGGCCGCGGTGCAGCAGGGCACCATCACGTCCCAGTGCGAGGCGGCCACCGCGCTGCGCGACGCGCAGCGCCGCAGCGCGCGGCTGGGCGCGCCCGTGGGGTCCGCCAGCTCCTCCAGGAAGGGGCGAGGAACTCCACGGCCTGGGATCTCCGAGTAGGAAGAATGGAATAGGTACACCACGGGTCACCATGGGGGTCATCACGGTACATGACAGCTGTTTCCAGCGTCTAAAAACCCTGAAAGGGCGTCTAAATCACCCTGCACGACTTTTATCCACCACTTTTTGCCTTGTCGTGTGTGTGGCTTGGTCTTCGCCGTTTTACAGTGCACTGACCAACTGCGACTCGTTGCAGTGCGCATTCGTTTGCGAGTGGAACAACAACACGAACAGGCCATGGTACGTTCCAGACTAGCACAGCTGGCACAAGTGTGGGCCGTTGGCTACGTGGATGCATTTTAAGGCGCGCTGCGCTGCGTGGAACCCTTTTTTTGGGAGGGGCCTATCACTTTCCATGGTTTGGTGCACGTTCTCACCACAACGGCTCTCTCCCTACTCAAGCTACCCTTGTTTTGACCTGACTCATGTTCTTCATCGCTTTACATTCTATATGGGTCATCCAACACTGGGTCTTCGACGAACATGTGAGGTTCGGTCCAAATCTGCATTTTGGCATCGTCAAACCGGTGGACCGCTCAAACTGGTTTCTCACTTTTGGAACCTTGTTAGAGGGTATGGTCTTTTTTGTGAGCCCGCGATCGTTTGAAATGGATTTTAGAGCATTCCAGCGTATGAATTGTATATGATCTCCTGAATTTTGAAGGTACTTCATGTGAAGATGACATTCTTGGAGTCTTCTTGGAGTCTGTACGCCCTCACCCAATGATGTGCTCCACCAAGCATCCGCTGGAACTGGAGATCGATGAGCCCGCCGGCGCTTTAGTCAGCTCCTCACGATCCTGCCAGGGATTAGATCCAGGGTGTCAATACGATTCAAATCGATTCAATGAGGTTGCAGTTCATCATCAACAAAGGGGTGGATGGTTCGGCAGGATAGCCGCACACTCCACCTGCAGCCATTCAAGCATGTCTGGGCCCCGCTACGCCCGATGGCTTGAAGAAAGAGCCAAGATCACTGGGTTCTCGCCTCCGGCCCAAGAGGCCTTCCAAGAACTGCTCGGTCCGACCGGCCTCGGTCCTTGCGACCGGCCGAAGGCGCCCGCTTCAGTTTCCCCATCCCTCCGAAGGTCACCCCACGACGCTCCTGCAGGGTCACTTGGTGAATCAGGCGAAGAAGGCCTAGGCGTTGAGGGATGATGTCGCCCAGATTCTTCCTCGGCCGGACCAGCACGGGTACCCAGTGAAAAAACCCGGTAAGTAGCTGGAACCTTTTCGTGGGCAAAGAGCCAAGTTGGGGGAGAACGACCCGCCCTAAGTGTTTTCATGTTTTTCGTTGAGTGATCTGAGAGACTTGCCTGCGAACTGACACGAAATGTCTGGACATGCGTGCTTGAGGCTCATCACACTCATCCACGAGGCCCCCCTCGATCCAAGTGTGAAAGACTGGAGGCTTCTAGGGAGCCTGCAACCTGTGTTTTTTGAATGTTCAGTCCATTTTCCTTTTCCAGAACGGGCCCCCCTAGTTCCAATGTAAACCCCATCTTAAGGGAGATCCCTTCCCCAACCCTCCAATAGGAACCTCCACTTCGTCTCTGAAAGTCGAACTGTGCTCCAAACTCCTCGTCGGTGTCCGCGCGTTCGCTTTCGAAAAGGCTCCAGCAGGTGAAGGGATGTCCTGAGCGCACGCCCAGATGTGGTGAGTTCAGGCTCACGAAGTGGCCGTACCTCGTGGAGAGCTCCGCGGCGAGGCTGTTTGGGGAGGGATGGCCGGGAGGGCCGGAGACCGGAGAGCTGCTTCTTGCTCCAACGGCGTCAAGGGCCAAATGTCGGTCGAAAGGGATGATCTTTGGGTCAAAATCCACAGTAAGTGATCTTGTAGCTATAGATTGGCCTAAGCTTTTGGTGTATGGCACCAATGCTTTTTTGGATCTTCCGTCTCTGAGCGAACCGTGTCGGACAAACCTTCGAGGAGAGCTGCCGATGGCTGCCTGCCTCATATCGATCAGTTCGGGTCCTTGACATGGTCTTTTCTTCAAATCTGACTTTCCATGGCGACCAGGGCGGCTACATCGCCTGCTGGATAGATCATTGCAATCTACGTGTAAATAACGCGAAGGGGTCCATGACTCAACCTCGGATTTGGGGTCATCATTAACACAAGCCCCAGTCAGCTCAGGATTCGCAGGTGCTCGTGGTTGTGAAAGATCTCTTTCAACCCAAGGGCGTTCCACTCCATCAAAACCCACCCCATCCACGTCATCCACCCCAACCCATCCCATCCACCGCCTCCTTGGCCCCTCTGTCCCCCTCCCCCTCCTTTCTTCCCACTGCTTCGCCACTCCAAAGCTTCAGGCTCCACCTCCTCCGCCTCCGCGATCAGCGGCAGCGCCGCACGCGCCACGAGGCCACCCAGGGAGTGCCCGACGAAGTGCAGCCGTACCTGGAACCGCCGACAGGGGCGGTCGGGGTGGTGGAAAAGCAGCGAGGTGAGATACATGGGAGTTGGTGGTGGATGGTGGCAGCATTTGGGACCCATCAGTTGCATGTCAAATGAAGACGAATGATGATGAATGATCGTGAGGGGGGCGCGTGAGGTGACGCGAAAGGACCCATCTGCCAACATTCCCCGCCAGCACCACATCCACTCCTCTGCTACACACACCGCACCACGCACCTGTCGTCCGCCAAACTCCTTCAGCGCATCCAGCACCTCGCGCGCGAGCAGCTCTCCCAGGCGATCGATGCCGTCGCCCACGACGCGGCAGGTCTGGCTGATGGAGGCGGCCAAGAGCAGGTGCCACTCCGGTCGGAGCAGTTGCAACCGCTCCTGCCGCACCGGGCGAGTGAGTGACGGGGTCTCCCCGCAGCTGGGAGGTGGGCGGTCCCGCCGCGGCTCGGCGCCGAAGTGGGAGGTGGCCGAGGACCGACACCACTTTTCGGGGTGTTCAGGCGAAGGAAGGATCCTCATCGGTGAGTTTCGACTCCTGGGTGAGCCTTTTCTGGTGCAATAGAAGGACGCTTGGAGGACTGAGAGTGGCAGGCCGGCCTGATGCTGAAGTTCCAGGAGCACAACTTGATCTAGTCCAGGGTGGTTTGGCTGCAGCTGGATGGATCAGGTGTTTGCCACCCTTTCATGTTCTACGCCTCTGTGACCACTGGCCCCCCCCGATCGCTCCTGCCAGATCTGCATATCCTGATTGCTACCTCAGTGGGGAAACACCAGCAAAAAGACATTGGCTCGCTGATCGAAGGGATGGTGCCCTCCAAAAAGGCTGGGTAGCTGACGCTGCGTTAAAGAAAAGGGATGAGGAAAAAAACACCAAGACCGGACTCGTATTTTGGCCGGAAAAATCTCCTCGCGTCTCTCCCAATCTCTGCGTGATTTCGGACGAAGCAACGAACGAAGGGCGTGAAGGGCGTGATCGATCGAAAGGGAAACAACGGTTTCACATCCTCACAGGTTCCTCACAGGTTCCTCACAGGTTCTCACACCTCTCAACTGTTTGCCTTGTCCCCTCCATTGCTTCAGATCAGCGCCGAGGACCGCCTCCCAACCGATCCCAGGTGCCTTCGATGCCATGCACCAACACACAGAGGTCTTCTCGACACGCCTGAACGTCCGGGCCGGCTGGGGGCCTGGGGGGTTCGAAACCAGTAAGTGTAGTCATCGGGTGAGAAGCACATATCATGCAGGCATCGATATGTATGTGAATATGTTACATGTATCCACATGTGTTTTCTGTGCATCTTTGAGCAGGTGTCCATTTGCACATATCTCCATCTTCATTGAAATGACCAAATGCCCTTTACGCATGAAATGCTTCAACTGAGAAGTTCCTTCTAAAGCAGCCTCTTGCGTAAAACAAATCCACTAGCTTTGATTTACAATAGGATAATAGGAATCCTTTGGAAAAATCACTTTCGGTTGGAAGAATCTCCTCTTATCATGAAGGGATGGGATGCCCCTTCAAGATCAAGGCATCTCCTGTTTCTAACATTTCATGTTGTACAGAAGGGGTGTTGAGTGTTGAGCACATTGAATCTTGAGTTATTTCTGCTTAGCCTTGTGCGTCCCAATTGTCCTAAATTTCTGGTAGAAATTGGGAACTAAATGAAGTAAGAACTAACAATGCACAACAGGAGATGTCTGAAACGTCTTAGTTCAGGTACAAGGGACTTTTGTGAGCCTCATAGTTCTAGAAATGAAACCAGCTGGGAGCTAAGAACTTGGAAATGAGAATTGGCAGAATTGGTGTGATTGTTGGAAATGACTCTAGAATTGGCTTTGGACCATTGGGCCGACCAATTCTACGTGGCGTCAACTCCTAGGCGTCAAACGGTGTGTGTGTGTGTGCGTATGTCCCAAAAAGCGTGGTGCTCTGGAAAGAGGTGTGGCGTAATATATGATATGCATGTGTGTGTGCTACCCCCCCAATATAAATACCAATCAAAAACCAAAAGAAGTAGACATTTGGGGGGGACCATATATGTATATATGTATATACAAAAAATGTACACGTACGAGTCATGTCAGTTTCGCTGAATAAGAATCCATCTGTGCCCTGGCTGATGGAAGAAGATAGGTGTTATTTTTCTTTGGTGGGTGCTAGCATATCTATAGTCTATATCTATGTATACCTATAGTCCTATAGATCTTCTAGGGCCTAGGGTACATATACACATATATTCGGCTGCATCAGTTAAGCTTGACTTGGGGCATAACGAATCAGCTTCGGACGAAATTCTTTTTCGCTCAAACTTTCTCTGTTCAAAGGTGCTTTGGTTAATGTGACACAGTCCCAGCAGCCCACGCTGCGTGCACCCCTGGTGCATACCTCTGCCAGGTTTTCGTTTCCAATGCACTCAGACTCACCCAAAGCACTCAGAAGAACTGGAAGACATGACTCATAAGTATCCGTGAGGCGCACGATACCGGCCAAGGTAGGGACCACCAGCCGAAAACTGTATGAGCTGAGCTGCTGGATATCCAGTACACCATCGAAATAGGGCTTGATCACCCGCAAGAACTGCCCTATGGAAACCGGAACAGCCGTATCTGCATCGAAGGCCAGGTAGTGCCACCCTGCGAAAAGCTTCACCATGCCGAGGGCGAACTTTATCCAAATGTCGCTTCAAGGGGTCATACAGGTCCAGGCTCCCCAACGTCCGTGGGAGAGACCAAGCAAACCGGTCACGGGTACGAGTACCTGTTTTGCCTTTGTAACACCAGAAAATCATAATGGCGGAATTCGCTCCGATGAGATAGCTCCGTTGTATGTGACAAAACCTGATAAGGCCGAATACCATTACCGCGGCGGCCAATGAGCATGCTCAGCTGTATATTCCAAGACACCCATCAAATGCGTCACCATTCCGGTTCGAGGGCAGCTGCCTGCGATTGTCCTTGCCCCAATCGAGTGCTCCTGACAGGGGGAGGCGTCCAAATCCAAGGGGACCCGCAGATTGCGAATCATCCAGCCCAAGGAAGTGAAAACACGAGTAGGACCATGGTGTTCACGAATAAACGTAGCCAGGGCATGAGGATCTGGGAACTTGATGCCCAAATGGTCCATGTATCGCACGAGGTCGCCTCAGTCTTGGCACAAATCTTCTCCAAACGGGAGTGCCAATTGGCATGTACTCGTCGTTGCGGGCCGGCGGCGGTGGCATCAAAGTCAGCATGATGCCCAAGAGGTCCCGGATGAACAGAGAGGCGACACCTCCCTGGGCGCCAGACAGGCGCTCCTGCACCTTCTTTGGGCCCAGCAAAAGAAGACGGCTTAGGGCGGGCCACCAAAGACGTAGGTGGGGATGTAGCCGCGGCGCTCGAAGGTTGGGGAGGCCGAGACTGGCGCACTGTCTCGCGAGCAAAGAGATTCCGCACCAAAGCCGCCATGCCCGGTTCACTTTCACGTCGGGCAAGCTCCCAGCCGTCGGCAACGGCCCGGCCGGCCTCCCTGAGCGCCTCGTCATAGGACACGAAGTAGAAGGCCAGGTCGCTGGCTGACTCGATTCCAGCGGCAACGCACCAAGTGTTCAGGCGCTCTTGCTCAACAGCGCGTCGAGCAATTTCTTCAGCCATGGCAACGCTGCAAAGAAAATCTCAAAGAGTCAGTGACTCCGACTCTTTAGGAGAGGCACTCCTTTTTGGCTTGAGCCCCAAGCTTAAAAGGAGTGAACTTAACATGACTGACATCAAAGAATCACCGACCCTGCCTACCTTGAATGAATGAATATATACACACATGTCTGTCGAAAAAGGTGCCTAAAATATCCTAAAATCCATGATGGCATATATACTCCCCCTCTTCTCCCGGTGACCCCAACTCTCCCCACCCACCCGACCTTACTCCACCCCACACACACGCCTGCTGCTCGGAGCCTGGAGACGTCGAACCGTAGACCATCGTAAACTCTAACTCTCCATGTGTTTCCTGCTTGAGGATGACGCAACAGAAAATGCGAGTGCAAGAAGGACGCTGCTCTCACGGTTGAAAACCTCCCTCAAACACAGCTACGCACTCAGAACCAGCTGGTAAAAATAACAACGTCCTCAAAACGATGAAGAAACAGCCTGACCAGGCAATTCCACATGCAAAGAGCAACCCACCTCCGATCTAAATGGGCGAATCCTAGGCTGGTGTTGCATGGATGGGACCAAAAAGCTGACCTCAGGAAGTAAAGCCATGGCCATAATTGGTATATAGTTGGGGCACACTCCAGAAATTCCTGAGGATGGGCTGCTGGAAGGTGCCTGTTCAAGCACCATCATCTTCGATTTCTCCGGGAACCCACCTAGCAACCCGAAACCTGGGAACCCCGGTCCCCAGCCCCGAATGCAACTTCCCACCTGGCTTCACCAATGCCTCACGCGAAGAAATGCCACATCAAACGTCCAACATGGCCCTTGGGCCCATCAAGTGGAAACATCTGAGGGTGGAAACGGCCAGTCTTCTTAGTCTTCTGCACCCCTCACCCAGCACAGGTGGCCGTTCGTAAGGCGAGCTGAGTTTTTCATTCAGAACTGGTCGGAAGATATTGGAGAAGCTCTAAAAGGTTGGAGATGGTTTCGGAGAACTGGAGAGAAGGTAAAAAAAGACGAGTGGTGGATTCTTTTGCGGCCGGAGGTTTTGTGAACATGTGCATGTCCAAGTGGCGCGAACCAAAGCGGAATGTCCCAAACTGTCCTGAAACAGAAGTCTCCACGCGTCCGCCACCACCACGCCTCGCGCAACGACCATCGTTGCCCCATGGAGGCTCCCGTGATCGCCGGGAGCGTTGGAACGAGCCGAGGAAGAAAAAAGGAACACGCGGTCGATCGGTCGGAGTGTGAATGTCTCTCCGGTCTCTCCAATCCGAGGCGCCCTTTGAACAAGAAAAAGAAAAACATGTGCCAGTGCGCACAGTGCCCGGAAGGCCTCGTAGTTTCGGTGTCAAGTCTGTTGCTTTTCGTCTTGTTCTGGCCTGTGTTTGGTGACTGAGGGTGCAACAGGTGTGGCTTGTAAGGGGCTTGGCGTGGCACTTCGTGTTTCAGAGCACCCGCACCCAAATGGCTTTGCAGGGTTCTTGGTCGCCATGTTCTGACCAAAGATACAGCAGCTGCACCATGAGCCATCACGGCAGGCAGTATACCAAGAGCGGATCTGCTTTCACAGTTTGCTGGCCATTTCTTCTGCACACTATAGATGGCCGCTTTTCCTCAGAAAATAGTGGCACCGTTGGTTTGATCGGTTGGTTGGAGGTGCCCAAGCTTTTCCTACAAAGTCTCTTGCTTCATGGTCCGTGAAAGCCAAGCCGGTGAACCCAAAATACACCCTGGAAGACTGACATGAACCCTGAAAACCACTGCCCGGTAAAGGAAAACAATTTTTCAGGTGCCATTGTCAGGGTCCACGTTAGTTTTCGGGAGTGTAATCCAAAGATCTCACCCCACAAATTCATCAAACCCATGGCATCATCAAGACTGAACCGACACCCAAGCAAGGTCTTGGGCTCATTGTGCCAAGACTTCCTACAAACTGGTCTTGTCGGTTTCTCCCCCTCCGGCCCGAGTCAGAGCGAAGAAAAAGATTGCAGAGTTTTGGCTAATTAAATGATGTTGGTCGGGGCAGGACTAGTTTTGATGCCTCCTTTTCAAGTTTATCAGCATCTTCATGAAATCATCGCACCCCCAAAACAAATGGAATGAACCCTATCATAGGTCACGGCCTTGCGGCCCCCGGCCGAACTGGGCCTAGACCTAGACCCTCGCAGTCCCACACTCGGGTGAACGTGGACAGTTCTCCCCGCATGACTGGCCGCCTGGCTGGCCGCCCCCCAAAGCCCCGAAGACTCGGAGGAGCCCATTAGGGAATCCGAAGGCCCAACCAGGCGGGCGCCAGTCCTGCTTCCAGGCCTTTGTCTCAATCAGATGGCACGGCCCCTTCCAAAACATCAACGTATTGGGAATGATGCTCCATGACGGGACCCCCATGAAGTTCGCCGGGCGCCCGGACCATCGAAGCCACCACAGACCACCAGCCCGTGGCCTCGGCACGGCTCCGCGGTCGGCGCCGAGGCACCCAGGTGCGGCTGCCCAGCAGGCACAGCGCCGAGCCGGTGGCCCAAGTACTTCTCTTTGGGCCAACCAGCCCCCAAACCCATCAACCCTCCCACAGATGCGTTCGGTGAACCTTAGCCAGTTGGCCGCTAGTTTCCTCATCTCATTCGACTTCACTTCAAAAGCATCCACACGCCCCCCAGCCGGGCCTAATGCCTGAACTATTTAACTAGTTTCTGTCACGAAACTATTGCGTAAAATGAAAGAAAGGACCTTTCCTGTCTTGAGCCCAAAAAGCACGAGGGTCGCCACATGAGACTTCTTCCCACGCGCGACCGGGGTTTCACCGGCCTTGGACCACAGCGGCGGTGGCTCCGGAGCGCCTCCGAACCCGCGGAGCGACGGAGCGAACCCCGGAGCTGCCGGGACGGTATCGGGGCGAAGACGGACAGGTGGAGGTAGATGCACCATGAGCATGGATGGAAGTGATGGAAGAATTCAACTTTAGAAGGCCCAAACCGCTGCTGCATGGCTACAGGCCTTGTAGCTGCAGGTTCCCCATAGGTTGTAATGACTCAACATGTTTTTCAGGATGTTAGTTTGCGTTTGGCCCCGGCCGCTGGTTCGATAGCAAAGCTCGATGTTCTGGTCTGCGGCCCCGTCTGAAATTCAGCGCTGTTCGCTGCCGGAGGTCCATCGAATTGACGTGCCATGACGTTCCACCAAACCAGGAGCAGAAGATCAACAGCACGCAGCAGCAAGCAATGCGGCCCTGATAGGCATCTGCCCACAAAGCACCTTGCAAACAATGCCGCTACCGTTGATGACTTGCCTTTTTAATCTGCATCACCAACTCACCAAAACGGCCTACAAAAAATCGAAAAGCCACTAAGTGTCCACATTTTCCCCCCTCTGGACCGCGTGGTATGCCCCGAAAACCACCCCCTAGATTCACTAACTTTGTTGGGACAAACTCACCGATACGCCTGGCGTATCGGCTGGCTTTCGTTATAGGTCTACTTGCATGTCCAGTAAGTTACTTACAACTTCGATGTCTACAACTTCGGTTGGAACTTGTGGAAGCTACAGAAGATGAAACCAGCTACAACGATGTTGTAAGAACTTCAAGA
Organism: Durusdinium trenchii; assembly: GCA_963970005.1. NCBI lineage: Eukaryota > Dinophyceae > Suessiales > Symbiodiniaceae > Durusdinium > Durusdinium trenchii. The sequence goes on along the minus strand of CAXAMN010025350.1, from coordinate 44,121 downwards.
AAGAAACACAAATGGACCGCCAGAAACCTGCAACCAGGTATGGATCAACCAGGCCGGTCATCTATGATGGCCTTTATAGGCCTTGGCGACGCATGGCTCCAGGCCTGCCCTCAAGACTCGCAGGTGTGTGGCCTGTTGCTGGAACACATGTCCCAAGAAATACCTCCAGTCAACAGACCATTCCTAACTACCAACCCTCCCACAACGCAACGGCCATCTACACACAACGCACGGCTGGTGCGCGATGTCCACCAAAGCCCAGGAAACCCCTGATCTCCTTCTCAAAAGTCTGTTACCAGAATCAGCACCTTGTTCTGCGAATGTTGGCCCTCCCTCGCACGCAAACGTGGGCATCTCCAGGAGTGGGCCATGGCCTGCAGTGCATGGGCGGCAGCTCTTGCCAGGTGCCTTGTCGACCGGAACGGCTGAGAATCGGCCCAGGGAACCAGGTGGAACCAGCCGCACAACCCCAGAGTCTCATAAGTTCACTCCACCAACTCGGGCGGAAAGGTCCAAGAAAAAGGAAAACATTGGTTGTCCAGGGTCAGCTCGCTGGCCTTGGATGAACCAAAACGAACCAGAGTGCACAGCCCCTGTTGCTCATGTCTGGGTCGCAGCTGCCAGGGCCCCAAGGCCAGCAACGCAGGGCCCCGCCAAGTTCAGAATCATGTTGAAACAGACCCCCTCTACCGGAACCATTACCGCCAAGATGAGCAAGTGGCGTGATGCAAGACTGGCTCATATTGGCTCAACAGGTGGGTGGAAACCAAGAAAGAAACAACCAGAAATAGACAGACCGCTACTTTCCAAAAAACATACTAAATCTTGACAGTCTTCTACAGTAATGGAACATTAATTTAGGTTGAAATCATTCAGGAATGGTCGAAACCGACAAAAATTAAGCCTGGACATGTAAAAAGCATGCACGCAAAGAACTGTTGGTCAACCTCTGTAATTAACTGAGACCCTACGGGTCCCTCCAACACCCGTCTTGTGACCCCCTCATGATTCGCGCATGTCACACATGGGCCATCGGAATCCTTAAATATATACCAGGACCATCCAAGGGGTGTTCAATGCCATTGGGCACCCCCTTGGATGGTCCAGGTATGTATATATATATATATATGGTGCCTCCCGCCTCCCGCTCCCATGGATGCGATGACTGTTGGGTGTGGCACTGATGAATCGGCCGATGGGTCCTGGACCACCCGGCATGCATCCCACAGACCCGAGTGCCCAGTGACCGGAGTTCACCGATCGGTGCGCACCCGCGCACCTGCCATGGGGTCGAAGCGAACCGCTTGGTCCAGCTGCCGCTGTCCATCGAAGCCTGGCGCCGACCAAGAGACGCAAAGAGAGGTGGTTTTGGCACAAACAGGTCAGAGGGTTTCGCACAGGGTTTCCTCGGTCGGGGTGCCTTACTGTACTTTTGGTCACTACTTCCACCCTGCCAGGAAAGCATGGTCGCGAGAATCATCATAACAACCAACATTCTGCCTCTTGCCACGGTCATCCGCCACCCAGGATCCGCCACCCTCCCACGTCCACGGTGTGTGTGTGGGTGGATCCTCCTATCTGGAGGGAGGATCGGAACCTTCCGGATCGATCGGCGCAGTTCTTCGGAAAAACCACGAAAGCAACCCTCACACTCACGGTGACCTCTTGTGTAACGAGGCATGTTTCAGAACAATGTCGATCTTAGTGATCAAAGCGTGTCTTAGTTTTACTCGAGACTCACCTGATAGGCAGCCTATAAGTCATAGAAATGGCCCTCCTAGCAGGCAGCATGTGGAAGGTTTCTCAAGACTGGCAGCATAGACAGCCAGTGAGCAGCATGAAGAGCGGCTTCTCCACCGGTCTCTTTGCAGCCACCGCTACACTTCCCCAAAAGCCTCAGGCTTAATGTACTTCTTGTGGCCCACCGCAGGATCGCTCGGAGGGCTGAAACTGATTTCTCTTAGCATAGCAGCTAGCTAGAGTCGAGCAGCTAGTCAACCAATTGCACCAAGACTCAAGACAAACATCTGAGTGGAAAACCATACTGAAACTAGGTTGCACCTCAAGGTCGCGACCAGCTCCGCCTCCACTCTCGTCTTAGAACCCACATCTTGATGAATGAACCCCATGTTGGGGATAGGTATGCTAAAATCAATCAACCGTCATCACCAAGGTGGATGCCACCGAGCTCGAAGAGTGGCAGGTTGCAGCTCGAAGCTCCCCGCAAAGCTCCCGCCGTCGCGTGCATCGCTGGCATCGCGCGCTCGCGTCGGAAGCCCCGGCTCGGCCTCCACAGACCACGATTTGGCCCCCTAAGACTGCAGCAACAGAGGCCTGCAACATCCACAGGTGGCGGAATCAGATCGGGATTCTGGTGACTTTGGGCGGTGCTTCACCACTTCCTGGTGAACTTGGAACTATCTGTCTAGGTCAGTTCAACCCCCCCCAAGCAACCGAAAACCTGCGCAATCCCCCAACGCAAGGCTCGGCACCACGCCTCGCGCGGTACAGGGAGGGCCGGCACCTGGGCTCACCATCCCTCACTGATCTCCTTCAATTGGGGTCGTGAGCATGTAGCTGTTGAATACGAACGATCTGGAAGTGAAAAGTCAGTCAAGAAAGCACTACGAACAACATGAACTGCGGCCCGGAACGATTTGATCCTTGGCAGCAACAACGGAAGGTCTTTGAAAGGCAGGTCATGACGGAATGATCCACCCATTGGCTCTGCAGCACCGAAGGCCAGAAATAAGGCCCCAGACGGTCGGACGGCCAAAAGCTCTCGATATACTCTCCCGCTGTCACGATCCCATTAGAACCAGAGAAAGAAGACCGGTGGTGAAACGACCCATGTTCCGAAGACCGACCTGGTTTTGGGGTTCCATGTGGTCCTCTGCAGCAAGGGGAGTAAGGCCTCCGGACTCCAGTTCTGGTGTGTTCTGTTCTTCAGGACCCCCTCCAACTTGCCACCAGGCGCTGGTCCACAAGGCGCTCAGTCACCGATGACCAGGCGCCCGCAGTTCCCCCGCCAGTTCGTGGCTGAGCTTCCGCAGATTGGTCTACCGTCTACCAGCCCATGAATCACTCAAAACTGTTCGAAAAAAGATATGGAGAAGAACTCTCAAAGTCTTCTGCGCTCTGGAGACTTCGCCTGCACTCTTCAGCCAAAACTCCCGCCAGAATGAACTTCTGGACCAACAACTTCATAAAAAAAAGGAACGCCCGGAAAGTGCCGCAACTTTCCAACCCAACCTGCCAGCGGTTGCTCAAACAAGGAGCGTCTACGCCTGAACACTCCAGTCCCACTCCTTCCCACTCCTTCTGTCCCACTCCACCGGTCCATCCAAGGCACTGAGCCCCAACTGTTCGCCTTGGGGTCAAAGCGATGCACCTCCGACAAAAGCCTCCCGGACCAGGCAGACTTCGCTCGCCCGTCGCCCCCCCCCCCGCGCACGGCGCACCCACCGCGCCAGGGGGAGGGGGGTGGAACCGCACCAGGGGCGCTGGGGGTGCTTGACCGACCGACCCGCGGGGGAAGTGTCAAACCGAGCCGCGGCGGGCCACCCTACCGATCCGAAAGAGGTGGAGGCGGACACCGTCCTCGAACCCGTGGGGGACGAGGTGGAGAGGAGACCCGTTTCGTTCCGCTCCCACAAGCCCCAAGAAGCTGGGTCTGGGGGAGCGCTGGGAGGTCGAGGATTCCTCTTAAGCTGGCTGATTCTTGGGGCACGTCTCGGTGATGCTTTTCAGGATGGAGAGCAATTGAACCGCAACAAATTGCCAACAAACCACAAGGTCCACACCTGAAGACCCCAACAGATGGCAGATTGATAGAACAGTCACACGCAGGACGGACAAAAGATGCAAGCATGCAAGTATATACCAGCTTGAAACTCAACCAATCAATCATTGGAGGAGACCGTTCATCGTGGAATTGTTTATTGGATGTTATTGGATGATACCGTTTTCGCGCTGTCTGATCACCTTCCCATCAGGCACCACTCGGGAATGATAGTGGATGAGATGGTTTCACCCTCATGTCCAGCAGCAACAAGCGCACGGCAGTGGCGACAACAATCAAGCTGACCCTGTTTAACAAATGAAAGCGCTGGCCAATTCCTTCGGCAAATGTTTTCACATGTCAGTCATCTCCACATCTGTGTGAAAACACGTCGATCGCCCACAGTCAATCGGTCAGAGACCTGCGAAGTTCCCCGGAAGAAATGCCTCCGAACAACGGACACCCGACGGCCTGCTGCCGTCGTAGCCGCCGCAAATGAAGACTTGGCCGCGGCCGCCGGCCTCGGGGCGACGGAAGAAGTGTGGCCGGCGCCCCAGAGCGGCTTCCCGGATACAAGGTGGAAAAAAGAGAAGCAAATGGTGTCCTTGATGTTTGGTCCTTCCCTTCTCGCTTCTCGCTTCTTCTTCCTTTTTTCCTCCTTCTTCAGCGAAGACCACACGCAGCCACTTCTTCTCAAGCTGCGTTCTGGGCGCCATCGCTTGCAATTGGAATGCCAGGTGTTGGCCTTCCGCCTGCTGACTATACAAGCGCAAGTGCAGATCAAAATGCCATGCACCTGCAAAATTGCTCTACAAGGGGCGTTCGAGATGACTCTGAAAATTGAAGCGCCTTGTGTCAAGCACCTGGCCCAAGCTACGATATCACAAGCTTTGCAACTCAAGACCTCATGACAAAAGAATCAAAATATCAAAAACAGGAATTGCTGGTAGGTTCCGAGATGCCTCCTAGCTTCTATGCTCGACTTCTGCCAGGCAACGCTTGCAGGGCCCCGCAGGCCGCCCGCAGCATTCAACCAGACAATGCTCAGCCGATCTCGAGTCTTGTCTGGCCCTCTCTGGAAGCCATCAAGATCTCTATGGCGTGAGCCCATGCCACAGGGATGGGAATCGAACTCATGCTACTGAAGTTGTTGGTTGAAATTGGGAACATTGGGAGGTTTGAAATTTGACGTCTTTATACATCTTTTAACCTTCCATGGCGCCAGCCCTGGCACCGTCTCACCTCCTTGGGTCGAGTCTAGTCCCTGGCGCCTCGTGCAAGTACCGGTGACAAGCACGAGGCGGCTGGCATGCTCTGCGGCATCACCGCGGTGCCTGATCACTTGCATCACCGCCCGGTGCTGACGAATCACAGGCGGCCAAAGAAAAGAAGAGGCCAACAAAAATGATGGACTCCGCGGAGTGTTTTTCCAACACAACATGATCCTCCGGAGCATCTTCTGGCTTGGACGACATGTTCACCACTTGTGTCGGTACGTGGACCCGCGCAAGCTCCTGCCAGACACAGCACTCTGCTCACCTTCCTCCACCACGCGGCACTTGCTGCACCAAAAGGGCCACCGCCAGGGCGGATAGCACTTGTGTTTGTCATTGGCCTTCTCCTCCACACAGAGGAAGGCCATAGTCTTCCAACCTTCGTTGGCAGCAGATCCCTCGTACTGCTGGCAGACCTCGCCGCAGACCGGCAACTCGCTGGTCACCTCAGACCTGCGCCTGCACTCCTCACAGCCGCTGCACCAGGGTGTGGCGCAGAGGCGCTGCTTCACTCGGTCCAGGGACGATCCCCGAAACCACTTGTAGGTCGGACACACGGAACGACATCGGCCGACACTGGCAGGACTGGGCTCGTCCGTGGTCGTGGCCGTCGTGCTGGTCCCCGTGGTCTCCGTCCGGGTGGCGGAGCGTGTCGTGGTGGGCATCGCCAAGACGCTCTGGAAGTCGATGGTGCTGACGTCGGCACCTTGCAGCGAGGCGCCCCAGGCTTGGCCGGTCCGTGCCTTGCGGTCCACGGCCAGGAATGCTCGCGCATTGGCCCAAACGTCTGTGACACCCCTGAAGTCCAGCACACTGCAATTGCCACCATAGGCGTCTTGACCCCAGCAATGGCCTGCGCCGGTGACGGTGTTGATGGCTGCGAAGACCGTGCTGCTGGGGTAGATCTCAAAGCCATCCAGGCTGTCGACCAGCGGGCAGTTGCCTCCATAGCCGTTCAAGCCCCAGCACTGTGCCGTGCCACTGCTGTCCACGGCCAAGAAGGCATAGTCGTTGCTGTACATCTGCGTGACGGCAGTGAAGTTCACACCACTACAGTCACCCCCCCGGGTGAAATCGCCCCAGCACTGTCCACTGCCCGACCTCCAGGCCAAAAATGCGGCCGCCGTGGAGTAGATTTGCACCTCTCCCGAGAAGTCAATGCCACGGCAGTCGGCACCACTGCCGCCCCAGCTGCCACCCCAACACTGGCCCAGGCCACTGTTCTTGTTTATGGCCACGAAGGCCCTGCCGTTGGTGTAGACCTCGGTGATGCCCGTCAAGGTCACCGAGCTGCAATTGCCTCCATAGGCGTCGCTGCCCCAGCAGCGGATGCTGCCCGCCGCGCGGTCGAAGGCGACGAAGGCGCCCGTGGAGGCGATGAGCTCCGTGACGGTCCCCAGCGAGCGGGCGCTTCCGGTCAGGTCGGAGGCCTCGCAGTGGCCTCCATAGGAGCTGGAACCCCAGCACTGCAGGGTGCCGTTCGCGCTGTAGGCCGCATAGGCGTACTTGTTGCTGGCGATCTGCGTCACTTGGCTGAAGTCAATCGTGCCACAGGAGCCACCGTAGGAGCTACGGCCCCAGCAAACGCCTCGCTTTCCCACGGCGTCGAAGGCTAAGAAGCTCAAGTCGGTGGAATAGAGCTCGGTAAAGCCCGCCAGGTCCACCGTGCTGCAGTCACCTGAGAAACATCACGACACCCACGACAAAGGCCCTTGCTAGGTCACCCAGTAGGGGACATGACCCCAAAGAATGTCTGAAAAATGGAAAGCAGGACCCCAAAAAACCTCCTTGTGTCTTTGGTCTTCCTCAATTTGGTGTTGTTTGTTCATCTTTTCCGCTCTCGTTGTTCTTGTTGCGCGGCACATGCATCGTCCTCCCCTCGGTCTTCATCGACACCGACCGACCCCGGCGGGCCTCCGTAGGTCGCATAGCCCCAGCAGCTGCCGCCCGACGTCCTCAGCACCGCCATGGAGCGAGAGTTGGCCTTCACCTGAACGCGGTGAACTCAGTCGAACAACGTCGCGCGACCCGTGGAACTGCGGGTCAGGGCAAAGGGAGAGAGAGGAAAAAAAGACCGTAGAATATAAAGGGAGCTGTCAAAAGCGGACCCTGTTAGTTCAACAAAAAAACGAGGGAGTCTTTCAATCTTTGTCTTATCTCTTCGAGGATCGCTACCACCTTTTCAACTCCTCCACCTGAAGAACTCCCGTGAAATCCACCGAACTGCAGTTCCCGCCGTACTTCGCGTCCCCCCAGCATGCCGCCAGGCCGGAGGCCACGTTGACCATGGCAAAGGAGAAGTCATTGGAGACCACCTGAAGATCGTCGACCCCATGGGCTCCCAGGAAGAAGAGGCAGAAGATCCCGAAGCGTGCCATGAAACACCCGCTGTGCTGTGCTTTCGCACGCCGCGCGCTGGCGGTTGAGGTCAACGAACTCTTCTTTGGTGCACCAGACAACGCAGTGATCAAAACCTTCACCCAGTCAGCTTTAAGGACGGAATCCGAGGGCCAGTTCTCTTGGAGTTGGTCCGAAAAGTTCAAGGCAAAACTTCACAGCACTCTGGCTGTTCTTTGGCCTGATCTTCTTGCGCGGTTTGAGCTCAAAATGCTTGAGGCAACAGACAACCAAGTACTGGCCTGTGAAACACCCAACGACCTCCTAGGCATGTCAACGTCACCTTAAAACGCAGCAGGCCTCAAAGAACAAAAATGAGATAGAAGATATATATATATATAACTATATATATACATACATACATTGATCTCTACATGGGCGGTGACCGTCACTAATCAACATCCCGAGGACGGCCCAAGCACGACGACGCGTGGAAAAGGTGGCAATTTCTTGGGCCGCGCGGCTGCCAAGCAATCCACTGCCTGCCGCGGCGCCCGCTCATCAACCAAGGGTCTTGCTTTGGCGGTGTGTCTTCCCGAAAAAGGCCGGAGTCGTCTTTTTGCCAGGCGCCCTTTGCCCCCCGGAGGGTCTGCTCCTTTTTTCCTCTCCCACACTCCTTGATGTTAGGGGGGTATCAGGTACCAACCCGTTGTGGACATGAGGAATTTCACAACGGTCGATCTTCGTACCGGGTGTCTTTGTTGTGGTCTCTTCCGGCACTTCCAATCGGTCGAATCAGTCGATCGTTCTTTGATGTTCTTTTGAGATCTAATAATCTAATACTGCAGTCATTCTCCCGGCTGGTTTCCCTGCCACCCTTTTGGCCCTTTTGGAAAGCATCCTGTGAACTGGGTGACACCCTGGGGCCCTGGCGGAAGAAGAACTCCCTGCACCGCCGAAGTTCACGTCCCAAACACACAGTGCCAATTGAATGCTTACTGCTTCACCACCACCACCACCCCCCTCCCTCAAAAACAGAAAAAGGAACACCTAAGTCTGGCCCCCACCCTACCCTACCCCCCCTCCAACACCAAACGGGCCTTCTTGGCCTTGGACGCCTCGGCCCCCAACTCCCGCGAGGCGCGGCACAGGGCGCCCACGGCCGCCACGCCAGCGAAGCCCAGCACCGCCTTGGAGAGCCCGGCCTCCGGCGGCGGTGACCGGAGCGGAGACGAGGTCGGCTGGGTGTGGGTGTCTTGGGATGGTGCTTTTTGCGCCAAGTGGAAGGACTCAGTGACATAGGTTAGATGGTTTCTTGGAAGAGCTGCTTCAAACGTAAACCCCCATTCTCAAAGGAGGTTGGGCTAAAATGTGTCTTCCTTGACACGCCATGTTGTTTCAAGCACCGACTGAACCTCACAGGCGCGAATCGCTTCGAATGTTCGGTCGGTTGGGAAAGCTGCTGGTGGACACAGCCTTCCAAAGTTGGATTCGCCCAAAGTGCCTATACAATACAGTGAAGACCCTGACAGGTCAGAAGGTAGTTGAAACGATGATGTGGCCTACAAGATCAAACACATCCATGCGAGTTCTTTGTACTTTTCCTCTGGATCCGTGGACCTCAACAGTCAGAGAATCGCTCGCCGCCAATCAGCCTGCAGGACAGACCACAACCCCACTTCCTTCTCATCAGGGCAGTGCTTCCTCGGCTGCCAAGTTGCAAAAGAAACATCAACACTGGCACAACTTCGTCACCGTCACCGCCATGGAGAACACGGTGGGATGATTTGGAATGTGGGGGAAACTCAAATTAATGCAAACTCAGAGAACACGTTGCCAAATCTCTTCATAGGGTTTACGTTCCCTCTCATTCCACCTGAAACGCCCGTCTCATTACGTTCTTCGGTGCTCTCCTGACCTCCGACTCCGACCGTGACGCTTCGACACGATGGGCTCGCGAAGAAGGACTCTGGCTACTGCAATGCGAGCCCATGAAAGAGCTGATTGATAGCCTCGAGTCATTTAGGTCGCCCTCCGTGCCGTGCCCTTCGTGGGTGACCCTGTGCCAAACCCCGAATCCTTCAATAGACACCAAAAAAATAGAAGTTAGTTCGTAGATCCCCACTCACCATGTATTGGTTTCCACTGCCACGGTCATCTAGGGACCGCACACCCGGCCCCACACCTCGACCTGTAAACCCCACGGTCTGCGAGAGAGGCGTCCATGGATGCTGTTGGCACACCCGTTGAAATCGGATCCGGTGAAGGTAGGACAAGAAGAAATCCTCGGTGAAGGCAACGGGCGACGGAATAAAAGCTGCTCGGTGAAACCCGCGGCCATGCCTTGAAAACATGTGCGTTTCTTGGATGCACCGCACCGACACATGGACACACAAAGCCGTTTACTTCGGAGACAACGGCGAAATTCGTGAAACAACCAAAAAGGAATATCCCGCCCCCACAGTTGCACCACGCGGACCGTGCTGTGCTGCAACCCAGGTTCTTCGCTCAGAAAACCTTTGGTGATCACGCTCTCCTCGCAGCGGTCGCCCCAGCAAAGTTTCGGAACTCTTTTGACGTGCCCCCTTCCTAAGAAAATGTTCACACCCCCAAGGCCATCCAGACGGGCAGGGGCCTGTGGGATCGACGCCTTTGAACGCTTGGAACCATTACATTCTGAGTCCTTGAGCGCTCGCACTTCATCTTTGAGGTTTTCAATCTGAAGCTGCCAATCTCGCCCAGCAAACTCCATGGCCAGAAATTCAAGGTGAGGACATCTTGCGTAAGCCACGTTAAGCACAACGCTCAAGTGGTGAGACGACTTGGATGTGTAGTGAGGTGATTGAAGTTCCATCATTAAAGACTCTCTCATGCGAGTTGCTATTTTGTATGTTTATTTCTGGCTGGAATCGGCGGCAAGGCACTAAAGACCACAACGGGGGCGTCTACTGCCCAACTTTGAAAAAACTGGTCCGCCACCAGAGGAAAAACCCCCGAAACATGATTGAACACTTCGCTTGGGAACTACATGCAGGAGGCCCTGGATCAAAATGGGGCATCCCTCCATTCTGCGACTGTACCGTTGCTTTCACCGGAGCCTGCTGGCTCCCCCGCTCACCATTTGTTTCGAAAGCTGAACTGGAAGTCCCCGGTTTGTTGTAGCACCCAACATTCCAGAATTTGACGGGCCGAGTCTACTTGAACAAAGCGTTCCATCAATGTACTTGAGTGGGAGGAGGAGGTGGATTAAGTTCATCCTTGACAAACAGTCAAACAAATTTTCGAAGTATGCCTCCGTGAGCTTTGAGTTTAAAAATTTGAAGGTTGCATAGGGTGAGTTAGCTGCTGATCGGGCCTGCCATACGTTTGCGCGTCAGTCGCGGCGAATTTCGCGTGAAGTGGAGTGGAGGGAAAACGAGCACATGCGCTGAATGTTTGACACATGGCGATCGATATCCAGGCTAGATTTAGTTTGTGCCTTTATTTGGTAGCCTTACCCACTATAGTGATGAACGAACCCCCGACAACTGGACAAGCAAAAACTGGAGATTGCAGTAAGCCCTCAAACGTCTACGAACGCACCACGTTGAACTACACCTGTCTACCCCGCTTGGCCCCGCTTTCGCACCCAGGACCACGAGGTGCTCTTTGGAAGCTTTCGGTCCAACCGGGTTTTGCTTGCATCACACTGCTTGGTGGCTCCCCGAACCCTTGCGGCGCATGTTTGTGGCCAGCTCGCCCTTCTCTGCGGCATCTTGGTCCGCTTGACCTCGGAAAGGTCGTGAGGGGCATGGGGGGAGTCGTCCGTCGAGTCTTGGGAACATATCTCCAGCGCGTGTGGCGCTAGATCTTTTTATAGTATGTATGGACGTTGGCTCAAAAATGTCTGTAGAAAGCCCTTCTGGGCCACCATTGCTGCTTCGAATGTGGGCTCAAAACCCTGATCCACACCTCGCCGGAGAAGTGGGCCTGACTCCTGGCTGCAGCCCTCTTAAAAAGGAGGTTATATAAGTAACCGTGAATAGGACCCGAGCTACCTGAAATATATACCCAACTGGGATAGTCTATAGGTATGAAACAAAGGGTTTTTCGAATCTCTGTTGGTGTGCAAAAGTGCCCGGATGCGCAAAAAACATCGCTGAGGTGCTGAAGGCACCGCCCTGCTCGAACTTCTGCGTGTCCGCGACCTCTCGTTGTGCGTCGTGCGGTCCGCCCGCCAACTCTTGCAGGAAGGCTCCACGCCTCGCAGAAGCAAATGCGTTTACATGTTGACTTTGGGAGTGTCAGCTTTTCTCATCAACACAAATGAACTTGGTCTGGTCCTTGGTTGGTGGAGTTGGGACACCGTGTGCATGCTAAAGTTGAAGAATTCGTGCGCGTCCTAGGTTTTCTTTGTTGAGCCACATCCCTAGAAGCCTTCAAGCTTCTCGGTATCATTCATCATTTATCATCTGAAAGGTCTTCTGATGTGGACTATCCTCAAGCCCATGGGTTTCATTCAAGACAAAACATACAAGCTCGGTGCCAATCTCTCTCTCCCCGTAGGCGACTTGGCCCACGCGAGGGTGCGCACGGGTGATGTTGTATGTAGGAAGTGCTTTCGCGAAAGGCTTCGCGAGGCTTCGACATAGCACATTCATGAAACCACCGCATTCGCAACATGCCGTCACAACAAAACACAGTAGATTTTATGCGAAATGGCTACGTGAGCCTTCGCGCGGGGCACGGCCAAGCAGTACGGGCGCCTTGATTTCGCGGGCTGCCGCAGTCGTCACAAAAGCCTGTAGACTGTAGCAAACTATTGACCCAACTCGTGGGCTGCCCGAAAAGAACTGTAGCTCAAAAGGTTCCTTCCACTCCACCCGCCCGAAAAAAGAGTTGGAGATTGCGCCACGAGTCCACAAGTATGACAACATATCGCCGGGCCAGGATGTTTGACTGTAGGGTGTGTGCTTTGGGGAATGCTTCCCGCGATGTGACCAGAGTGTCCAGCAAGGATGTCCCAAAGAGTGTTCTACAAGAGTGTCCCACAAGAGTGTCCGACAAGAGTGTGTCCCACAAGAGTGACCTACAAGAGAATTCCACCGCAGGAGTGTCCCACGAGAGTGTCCTACGAGAGTATCCCACAAGAGTGACACACAAGAGTGTCCCACAAAAGTGTCCTAGAAGTGTGTCCCATGAGAGTGTTCCACAAGAGAGTTCGACAAGAGTGTCCTACAAGAGTTTCCTACAAGGGATTCCCACAAGAGTGTTGTGTCCTACAGGAGTGTTCCGCAAGAGTGTTCCACAAGAGTGCCCAAGAGTGTCCCACAAGAGAGTCCTACAAGAGTGTTTTGCAAGCTGCCCCGCAAAAGTGGGTGTCATACAACAGTGCCCCGCAAAAAGTGGGTGTCATACAACAGTGCCCCACCCACGAGAGTATCCCGCAAAATTGACCCACAAGAATGGCCAACAAGAGTGTCCTACAAGACTGTTTGGCAAGAGTGTCCTACAAGAGTGCCCCACTAGAGTGTCCTTCAAGAGTGTCCCACAAGAGTGTCCTACAAGAGCGTCCCACAAGAGTGTCCTACAAGAGCGTTCTGCAAGAGCGTCCCACAAGAGTGAGTGTCATACAAGGTGTCCCACAAGAGCGCACAAGAGTGTCCAACAAGGCTTTCCGCAAAGAATGCGCCCTACAAGAGTGTCCCACAAAAGTCTCTCCTACAAGAGTGTCAAAATTCTTTGGGCGTTTGTTTTCGAGTACGTGTTTGCATTCGGGTTCGTGGGCTCCAGCTCGTTTTTCGCTGTGTGTTTTCGCATTTTTCGTTTTTTATTTTTTCTCATTGCTGGTTTGCCATTTGTTGTTTCTCTTTTTTTCGCTGTTGCTTTTTCCCGAATGCGTAGCGAAGGGTTCTCGTTTAACTCTGGGGGTCTGCCCTTGTTCGCGACCCGTTGTTTCTAAGTTCGCAACCGTCCGCAACTGTTCGCAGTAGAGCGCTAAGGCGCTGCCATTGGGGGAAGCTTTTGGAGAGGGCTTCGGATGAAAACGTGCCGTGTCAGATTCGTGTGAAATAGCAAGGGATCGTGTGAAAATGTAAGATGTTGAAGTATGGAGGATGATTTCGCTGCGCAGGCGCAGCATTTTGTGAGATCCGCAGTTTTCTGCACAGCTCCATTGGGATTAGCGTTTGGAGAGTCGTGTTTTTGGGGGTTGGATGTGGCCGTGCCATTGGGATTTGCATTTCAGGGTGTGGCATCGAAGCTCTGTTTTCATGACAAGTCTCAGCTGAAATGGCGATTTTGGTGGGTGGGAGTGTGCTCAGAACGGGGCGAAATCATTCCAAACGTGTGGTGTGGTGCAAATTTTGTTGAAGCTCACATGAGATGATATTGTCACTTTTCGTGGCAGGCACAGTACTTTGCGCGGGCTTTGAGGTGTGGAAGTGCGATTTTCGTGGCAGGCGCAGGGAATCGTGAGGTTGCGATGACATTTCGTGGCAGGCGCAGTATACTTTGCGCGCGTTAGATGTGTGGGCGCGGAAGGATTCGTGGCAGGCGCAGGGAATCGTGAGGTTGTGAGTTGCGGTAGAGGTGAATGTCGCTGTCACATTGGGGTTGGCGTGTGAGCGGGTGTTGCTTGGCGCGAAACTGCTTGGCAGGGCTGCGTGATGTGTGTGCTCCGGTGGGTGTTTCCACTTGACTTTTGGAAGAAGTCTCGTACGAAACGCTCGTATTGCAGACTTTGACATGCAGTTTTTGAGGAAGTCTCTTACGAAACGCTTGTTTTGGAGACTTGACGTGTGACTTTTTGAGGAAGTCTCGTACGAAACGCTCGTTTTGGAGACTTGACGAGTGACTCTTGGAGGAAGTCTCGTACGAAACGCTCGTCTTGCAGCCTCGAAGCGTGACTTTTGGAGGAAGTCTCGTAAACCGCGTGACTGCTTCTAGTGTGTGGGCAGACCGTGTGGCGACACGACGTTCGTGATGTCGCAGTGCCTTTGGGATTTGCGCGGCCTTGGTGGAAAGTGCGTTTGCGTGGCGCGGGAGCGCGAAACAGGCTGGCGTAAACGTGGCGTGTCGCTGGTGAGCGGGATGATTTGTGTGGTATCATGTGACATGTTTGCTTCTATAGTGTCTGGGCACGCAGCACCATTGGGATTTGCGCGGCCTTGGTGGAAAGTGCGTTTGCGTGGCGCCGTGCCACTGGGGAGCGCGAAACATGCTGGCGTAAACGCGGCGTGTCGCTGGTGAGCGGGATGATTTGTGGTATCAAGGGTGTCCCAAAAGACTGCCCCGCAAGAGCTTCCTACAAGAGCGACCCACAAGAGTGTCCTATGAGTGTCCCACAAGAGTGTCCCGCATGAGTGTCCACAAGAGTGTCCTACAAGAGTGTCCCACAAGAGTGTCCTACAAGAGTGTCCCGCAAGAGTGTCCTACAAGAGTACGTATCCCACAAGAGTTCCTACAAGAGTGTCCCACAAGAGTGTCCCACAAGAGTGTCCCACAAGAGTGTCTCACAAGAGTGTCCTACAAGTGTGTCCCGCAAGAGTGTCCTACGAGAGTGTCCCACAAGAGCGTCGCACAAGAGCGCTACAAGAGTGTCCCACAAGAGTGTCCTACAAGAGTGTCCCGTAAGAGTGACCCACAAGAGTGTCCTGTAAGAGTGTTCCACAAGTTTCTTGGAAGAGTGTCCCACAAGAGCATCGTGTAAGAGTGACCCACAAGAGTGTCCCAGAAGAGTGTCCCACAAGAGTGTCCTACAAGAGTGTCCTATATGTAGCTTTTCGAACGTGTTTGCATTCGGGTTCGTGGGCTCCATCATGTTCCTTTTGCTTTCTTCCTTTTGGATGTGTTGATTTTGCTTTTTCATTTGCTGCTTTTTCCCGAGAGCGCCTGCGAAGGGTTCTTCGTAAAAAAACATCTGCAGAACTACGTCTCATCTACATCTTCACATCTTCACCTCTGCACATCCACATTCTCACCTATATCTCTGCTCATCTTCACATCTACATTCACAACTGCACATCTACATCTCTGCACATCTTCACATCATCACATCAACATCTCCGCTCATCTTCATCTTCATTCACGTCTGCACATATACATCTCTGCTCATCTTCACATCCTCACATCTACATCTCACATCTTCACCTCTCGCTTTTCTTAACTTTCTCTCTTAAGGCCGGGGGCAGTGCCGCTGGATCGCCAGGAAACGCGGCCCTCCGCGGAGATCGTGCGTGTCGAGTGCGCGAAATGCAGGCGAGAGTGCGATTTGGTTTTGTCGCGGGCAACCCTCTGCGGGGATCGCGCGTGTCGAGCGCGCGAAATGCAGGCCAGAGTGCGTTTTGGATTTGGCGCGGGCAACCCTCTGCGGGGATCGCACGTGTCGAGTGCGCGAAAGCAGGCGAGAGTGCGTTTTGGATTTGGCGCGGGCAACCCTCTGCGGAGATCGCGCATGTCGAATGCGCGAAACGCAGGCGAGAGTGCGTTTTGGATTTGGCGCGGGCAACCCTCTGCGGAGATCGTGCGTGTCGAGCGCGCGAAATGCAGGCGAGAGCGCGTTTTGTCTCTGTCCGGCGCAACCCTCTGCGGAGATCGTGCGCGTCGAGTGCGCGAAATGCAGGCGAGAGCGCGATTTGGGTTTGTCCGGCGCAACCCTCTGCGGAGATCGCGCGCGTCGAGCGCGCGAAATGCTGGCGACAGGGCGATGAGTCCCATGCGCGCGCGTATCTGAAGAGCTGGAAGATGAGAACTGGCGAAGTTATAGTACAACTTTAGTACGCAGAGTATCTGGGGAGCTGGAAGATGAGAACTGGCGACTTTGTAGTACAACTTTAGTACGCGGAGCAA
>CAXAMN010025350.1:0-19943 GCA_963970005.1 Durusdinium trenchii | reverse complement strand
CTGTGGAGCTGGAAGCTGAGAACTGGCGACTTTGTAGTACAACTTTAGTACGCGGATGAGTCATCTCTCGCGGCTGAGTCATCTCTCGCGCCACCCGGCTCTCTTGAGAGGCTGACAAATTTTAGCTACTTTGCTTACTCATAAGTGGCTGCCACAAAGAGTCATCGTGACGTTAGTATATGTGTGTACTTCACCTTCATGACAAACGATGTTCGCTTGGAATACACGAGTCGCTTGTCATGATCGTGACGTCGTTTACTCTCAGGTCGCCCTGTTCGTGGAAACTTCAGTGTGAAATGTACGTTCTTCAGTTCTATTTGAACCTCTTCAGCGTTGTACTTGCACAACTAAGGTTGACGTTGCGCTGCCGTTGCATCCACGCATCTACGTCTACACCCCCTCACCTCTCTACATTTACATCTTCACACGCTCACATCCGCAGATCTACCTCTCCACCACCACACCCACACATCTGCACATCTATATCACATCTGTACATCCACACTGTCGCTCCTTCACATCTGTCCTGTCTTTCTTTCTTTATACATATCTTTTCTCTCGTCTCTGTGCATTTACATCTTCGCACGCCCACATCCACAGATCTACCTCTCCACCTCCATACATCTACAGATCTATATCGCACCTGCACATCCACACTGTCACTCCTTCACATCCACCCTCTCTTTCTCTTTCCAATTACATGTCTCGCTCTCGGGCCAACCGTCGTCTAGTTGGGTTTGCTTTTTCCCGAATGCGTAGCGAAGGGTTCTCGTTTAACTCGTAGAGCCTTGTTCGCGACCCGTGGTAGGTCGCAACCGTCCGCAACCAATCGCAGTAGAGCACTAAGGCGCTGCCATTTGGGGAAGCCTTTGGAAAGGGTTTCGGATGAAAACGTGACGTGTGAGATTCGTGTGAAATAGCGAGGGTTCATGTGGAAATGTAAGACGTTGAAGTGTGGAGGGGCGCAGGCGCAGCGTTTTGTGAGATCCGCAGTTTGCTGCGCAGTTCCATTGGGATTAGCATTTGGAGGGTCGTGTTTTTGGGGTGTTGGATGTGGCCGTGCCATTGGGATTTTCAGGGTGTGGCATCGAAGCTCCGTTTTCGTGACAAGTCTCAGCAGTGTGCCCAGAACGGGTCGAAATCATTCCAAACGTGTGGCGCGGTGCAAATTTTGTTGAAGTCACATGAGATGATAATGTCACTTTTCATGGCAGGCGCAGTACTTTGTGCGGGTTTTGAGGTGTGGAAGTGCGATTTTCGTGGCAAGCACAGGGAATCGTGAGGTTGCGAGGTGTGACGGAGGTGACATTTCATGGCAGGCACAGTACTTTGCGCGCGTTGACGTGTGGACGCAGAAAGATTCGTGGCAGGCACCGGGAATCGTGAGGTTGTGAGTTGCGGTAGAGGTGAATGTCGCTGTCACATCGGGATTGGCGTGTGAGCGGGTGTTGTTTGGAGGGGCTGGAATCGCGAAACTGCTTGGCAGGGCTGCGTGATGTGTGTGCTCCGATGGGTGTTTCCGCTTGACTTGGAGGAAGTCTCGTACGAAACGCTCGCTTTGCAGACTTTGACATGTGAGTTTTTTGAGGAAGTCTCGTACGAAACGCTCGTTTTGGAGACTTGACGTGTGACTTTTTGAGGTACAATGGCCGGACGTGCTCGGCCCGTGCATTATTCAACGCGCTTTTTGCGTCCAGTGTCACATCCCGATGATGTTGAGTCAAGGCTGGATTCATCTGTTGAACTCATATATGTTATTGTCTCATTGTGTTGTTCTTTTTCAGTTCTCTTGTGAATGATGCATTCAGGCTTCCAAAACAAGATCAAACAGGTAACGTTCTCAATATTTCTCAATCACCATCGGTGTCACTTGTCACACACCAGCAACATCCAAGAACACAAAACACGTTGCATGGAGAGTACCTTCAAAGCCTACCAGGGGGGTCTTTCAACCGGGGATCCTCTCGAACTTCACCACGTCGCCAGTGTTGAAAAGTGCCTCACGCCTCTACGGCGGGCGCCGCTGGTGCCCCCACCTCCGGCGCTTCGGCCTGGCCCCGTGGAGGTTGTCCAGAGCGATCGGACGCTACTAGGAACAAGGGCATTGCTACTAGTAGCCTCTTGCTACTAGTAGCTATAGGTCGACTATACCCCGTTCGAAAGTGGGAGTTCTGTATGAGGTTGTGAACCCCGTGGTGTGAACATGTGTGAACGGGTGGTGGACCACCCCTTCAAGGTTGTGGAAGCCGTAAAAGTCGTCGAAGCCGCCGAAGCGCGTCCCTTTTTTGGTGTTTCTTCCGGATCTGAAACAGCTCTCTTTGTGTCCAAAGCCTGGCCTCCCCAGGGCCGAATGGAGGAACCATCCGATCTTCCAGAAGTCCTTCTTGGTTTAAAGGCAAATCAACACCGAATCCGCATCAACAAAAGGTCCCTGACTCACTCAGTAAGGAAAGAGAAAACAATATTTTATGTCCGAAGACATCGGACACCGCAGTCCTGTAAACTGGATATCTGCAAGCTCCTGCGCCACCTATTGTGACTACAAAAAGAATATGTATATATATATATATATATGATTATTTGATGTACAAACTCCCCACCTCTTTCCAAACAGGGGCAAAGGCCTCATCATTCAGCAACTACTGGTCTGCAAACCCAGCAAGATCATTGGAGGGTTGGAATCTGGGTTCCGTGTGGATGGGTGCTTTTATATAACTGGTGATCAGCGAAGGACTTCTTCCTGCCAGATTTGTGCCCATATATTTGAGCGATTGCTTCAGGGGATGGGTATGCGACATGTGACAAGCAGCGTCCATCAACAGGATCAAGTGCGTGAGGTTTCAACTCACTCCTTTGCAAATTCCATCTTTTTTGCCGATGCCGGGGCTCTGGCTCTGCTGCTGCAGTTGCAGCGTTCCAGGAGGCGCGAGAACGCTGGCCCCGCCACTGCCAGAACTCCTGGGCAAACTTGCACGCCAGCCAAGTGACTTCTGCAAGCTCCTGACCCACCTATTGCGACAATATATACGTGTGTATCTTATATATACATATATCTTTTATATATATAGTATATATATATATACACATATGATTTTTTGGTGCGCAAACTCCTCAATCAAAACTTATTGCTAGGGACCTCTTTCCAAAACAAACACAATGCAAGCTACCAAACGACTTAAAAGAAACCAGCAAAGGGCTTGAAAAAACCTGCTGTGATACGCAGTATGGACATGGTTGGACAATGGTTGGACATGGTGTCAAGAATCTCATGGAAATGTCACATGTCTTCATCCGGAGTTGATCCACCTTCCAACACATGGGCCCCAACAATCCCATCATTCCAAATTGCTGAGGCTGCCAATTCGGAATTCTCCCACCGCTCGGCAGCTTCTGTGGCCTTCTGACGCTTCTGACGCCTCCCTGGTTTATATGTACTTTGACCATCTTTGACCATCTTTGACCTTTGCACGGTTGCAGTACGGTTCCCACGTAAGTGCTTCGGTTCGGTATCGGTTCGGTATTGCGCGTACCTTGATGCACCTGGAGTCCGGTCAAAGATTGTCAAAGTACTCCCAGCCCCCGCCGTGCCAAGGCGCCCGATGCTCGGCCACAGCAACGCATGCTGCAAAAGTTGCAGCTCCTGTCCAAGGCAAAAGAGGAAGGGGGGGTAACCCCAAGAAGGCCACGGGGGTTTCTACACCGGGTCGTTTTGGGTTTGTGTTGGTGAGTCAGAGTGTACTGTGGGGGCCATCTTCATCAGCTTTTGTTTTCATCAGGTCAGTTTCACAGGCCAAAAGACAGCCTTCAGTGGCCCAGACCCCATTAGACAGCGGTGGGCCCTTGCGGCGGGCGAAGAAAGCGATACGGAATCTATGCGGGCCTGTTATAACGAAATAGAAAGAGAGGATGGCAGTTCCTTCACACCGATCAGAACAGATACGTCAACAAGGAGGACGAAAGGAACGATCTCAGCCCGCACGACAGGCTGTCCAGATTGGAGCAGAGCGTAAACAAGAAACTGTCACGGCAGGGAAAAAGCTGTTTGCCACATGTTGATTGAAAGTTCAAACCGATGGTTGACGCTGATGAAAACCGATGACACATAGATGCATTCCGAGCTGGAAACCGCTTCAAATGAAGCTAGGTCCAAACTCATCGTGACATGTCTACCAGCTTCTCTGCTCGCTGTGAGATCTGAGGCTAATGAACAACAACTATACAAATAATGTGCAGAAAGGACTCACAGCGGATTTGAAATATGGACGTGGGTCAACCTTGACTATACCAAAAAAACTCCACCCTTCAGAAGCCGCTCACCCGAGTGGTCGAGCCTCCGCGTTTGGTCCAGCAGGTTTGGATGGGCGTTGGGACGCCGAGGTTAACTAAGGGGTGTCCATCAACCACCCCGACAGTGGGTCCTAGTATACCTGGATCTTCCAAGCCAATGTCGTTGGAAGATCCAGGATGATGTCGTTGCCGTATGTGGGTATAACTCTGTCGGCGGACTCTGACAAAAGGGATGATGTGAACCGCACAGCCAGCGACTATTTTGCAGTCAAGGACTATGTTGAAAATTGGCTTTGCTCGAACGACGTTTTAAACCAACGTCGTTTGAAGGGCAGGGTATAGTAGAGTCTCCATGGATATCCACAGACCAATCCTGCACCATCTGCAGAGCCCAAGCTAAACCGAAGTTTACCCCTACCAGCCTCGCGTTCCCGGTCCGGCAAATCATGCAAATCCTGGAAGCGTGTTTTGGCCTTGTTCGTTCTGGTGGGACAGGAGCTGGCTCGTTCTGGTGGTAGGGACAGGTGGTAGTCCTCCATGAAAGGAACACTATGGAACACTCAAAAGGCAGAGGATGGGTTTGGGCCAACTACTGGTGACTTTCAGTTTTGGATCAGTTTGACTCGACGAGTTGGTGAGGTTGGAAGAGTGCGCCGTGAGCAGAAACAGAAAGTGCGCCGTGGGATTTCTCTGGGTCGTCCGCCATTTTCGATGCGTCAGGACACGCTTGGATGGTTTTTGATCGCTTGGGAAGACGGCTAGCCAAGCATACGTTGTGGCTCAAAACCCGCACCCAGAAAAAACGTTTCGGGTTGACGCATTCCTGGCAGTCCAAACCATGACTTCTGCTGTCAGATTCTTGGGGAGACCCCGGCACATTGGATCCAAACGCAAAAAGTCCCACACACCTCTTGGTCATTCCTTCTCAGTTTGCAGCCATCTTCTCCTCTCCCTTGCTTCCCCCTGGCCGTTGCCTCAAACACCCTCCCCCCACCGGCTCCTCCAGTGGCAGCTTCCACCAAAAAGGCCCCTGGCCCACTCAGTAAGGCAAGAGAAAACGATATGTTATTTCCGAAGGCACCGGACACCGCAGTCCTGTAAACTGGATATCTGCAAGCTCCTGTGCCACCTATTGTGACTACAAAAAGAATATCTATAATCATCCTCGAGTAGATAGAATACGGAATTGAGCCGCCAACGTACCTTCCGTCATTTCAATTTCATATTCTAAGTACCTCGTTTTGACCCCAAAAAAAAGTACATAGAATATCTCCGAGCGGATCAAACGAGTACTTGGAATATCGTGGAATGGTCTGTGGAAGATAGGGGACATAGGGGAGAAGATGGGAGAAGAAAAAGGGACATAGGATGCGAGCTCGCGCGCGCGCGGGTGTTTCGATTCGAGGCACGCGGGTGTTTTGATATAACCATCCTGAAGATGCTTTTGGGACCTCGATATTCCATGTATTATTACTTTTTTTTTAGTGCCGCGGGATTGAGTTGTACCAAAATTCTATGTACTTCAGGATGGTTATATATATATATGTGTGTGTGTGCGATTATTTTGATGCACAAACTCCTCAATCAAAACTTGTTGCTAGGCACCTCTTTCCAAACCGGGGTAAAGGCCTCATCGTTCAGCAACTACTGGTCTGCAACCCCAGCAAGATCATTGGAGGGTTGGAATCTGGGTTCCGTGTGGATGGGTACTCATACAAAGATCTGAGCGACAGCTTTTGTATAACTGGTGATCAGCGAAGGACTTCTTCCTGCCAGATTCGTGCCCATATATTTGAGTGATTGCTTCAGGGGACGGGTATGCCACATGTGACAAGCAGCATCCATCAACAGGATCAAATGCGTGAGGTTTCAACTCACTCCTTTGCAAATTCCATTTTTTTTGCCGACGCCGGGGCTCTGGCTCTGCTGCTGCAGTTGCAGCGTTCCAGGAAGCGCGAGAACGCTGGCCTCGCCACTGCCAGAACTCCTGGGCAAACTTGCACGCCAGCCAAGTGACTTCACAACCGATAAAAATGCATGCGCGCGTGGTCCAATTCTGGGCTGCATACGGTTGGTTAGAACCACGCCGGGCTGAATTTGCAGGCAGGTGAGGCTCTAGGTGTATAATATAGGCTCTAGGCCAAGACATGGCATAACCAGCCCCAAGCCTTCACACCCTCCACGCCTCTGCTCGCTTTAGCTCCTCCTTTCGGTGCGACTCGAACAGAGGCTGGCGCTGCCACAACGCAATCCACTTCCATGTTTAGAGGGTATCCATCCTTAGACCAAGGAGTTACTGAAAACTCTCCCAGAAGGAAGTAGGAAAATGTGGTGGAGAAAAAGGGCTTGCCTTTTTGAAGTAACAAAAAAAGACGTGGCGATTGATGATTCAAGGCTTCTATCAAATTTCTGAGCTCTTTGTTTGGTCGACTGACTTCCAGCTGTGTTCCGTCCCCGGGTGCATGCACATCGCAAACGAGCCGGGCCAATCAGAGTCCCACAAACACCGTATTCCGCCCATGGCCAGGGAGGTAGATCAAGGAAAGAGTTTCGAAACTGTCATAAGCAATCGTAGTTCAGACGTACACTTGATGTACAGTAGGCCGAAGGGCGTCAAAGCTGGGCTTGGTGAGGGTGAAAAAGGCCAAGTACAGCGAGTTTGCACGGGAAAAGGACAAAGGCCCCCAAACAAATCCTAGACCCCCAAGCCCTCACAACCCGTCCGCATCCCGTCTTGCCTTCCGGACCACCTCGGTCAAGTGCGCCAGGGCATCTTCGAAGTTTTCCTTGGCGGCTCACGAAGGGGGCATTTCCGGCAACAAACCACCCAAACAGCACACCCACCCCGAACCCACCAAGGCCCCCACCGCATCATTGAGCCATGCATAGATTCGGCATAGCTTTGGTGTCGACATGTTTCAGGTCCTATATTGGTGTCGACAAAGACAACCTGGAGCTTGTGTGGGTGGATACTGTGACGCGTTTTTGCAGAGGTTCGACAAGTGCTTTTTGGTACCGACTGTACATTTGTCTTCATGAACTTGTAAGAAGTATAGAGACAGGTACACTCCGACAGGTTGACACACAACCACCTTTCCGTACACTTGTGAAGCACAAGGCATTGAAAACTGAGTGGGTCATTAATAACCTGCCGGATAGGAAGTTTGTTTTAACTTTCTTTGCTGAAGACATATCAGACTGTGTGTATTCGCTCATATATGCAACATGACTCATTTTCTTGTGATTTTTTGTCTCAAGAACATTTGTGTCTGCGACTGCAATTTTGGTTCAAGCACGCTTACTACGGACGAAGGATAGCTTGAGCATATTGCTGTCATCATGCGCCAGCTGCGGGGCAATAGGACTTGGTCAAAAGCCAAGAAAACCGAAGCCACACGAGCTCCAGGTTGCCTTTCACCGGCCCATACTTTTGGGGAGTCTTTCTTGCGGGGTGCAAGGTGCAAAAACAAGTGGTTTCGATCATGAATTGCACATATACGGAAGCTTGGGTTGGACTTTTTTTCTCCCCGCACGTTTTTCCGCGCTGAGGTCTGATGTCTGCGTGGACTGTTGTATACTGGCCAGTCTCCAGGTGTGCGTTGCGACGGACTGTTTTCATACTGGCCAGTCTCCAGGTGTGCGGGGGGGGGAGGGGGGGCAATCCAAGCCCGGGGGGGGCCCCCAGTCCAAGCCCCAGGCGAAGCGGGAGACGGGGGGGGGGTCAAGGGGGCTTGTGCCAGAATGTCACTGAGGCAGGGGGTGTCTCCATCGACCTTGGTGCTGCAGGCGATGGCGTCGGCCATTAAGCTGGCTGCAAATGCATTTTGGGCTGCATGGGTGAGGAGGGCGGACCAGCGACCCACAAGTCCAGCGATCGTGGCCGCCCGGAGCGGCGCTGGTGCAGACCGGGCCCTGGCCCTTGCTAAAGCGCGAAGGAAGGCTGCTGTTTCGGTGCTGAAGCGACCGCCGAGTTCGAACGCTAGAACGACTAAGCGGCACCGGCCTCCACGGGTGAGTTCTGGGTATGTGCGCTCTTTGGCTCGCCGTGCCTGGTGGAACGCTGCCCCTATGTGTGTGCCTCGATACCTTCTCGGTTCCCCGTTTGTGGTGAGGGCAGACGAGGTGGTGTCTATGGCCAGCTGGGCGCCTTGGAACAATGGGAGGCCATTGGCAATGACTTCAATGCGGCGGCGGTCCATGCGGTCCACGGATGGAATGTTGAGGTCTGAAAGGAGGGCGTTGGTTGTAACACGTGCGCCAGCCTCACGGCACACCCGCGCGGCAGCTCTTTCCAGGGGGCAGGCCCGGCTCCCGAGAACACCAGACCTAAGGCACGCCGAACGGTGGCCGCCAAGGGGCTCGAGGACGCGACGGCACCTACAAGTGCGTTCAGTCAGGGGTAATGGGAGGCGGAGCCGACGAAGCAAGAGGAGCCGGAATAGGCAACACAAGTCTGGCGAATGCGGGGCTGTGGTGAACACTCGGCTGGCAAATGGCCCTGAATGTGAGGCCATCATGGCTGCACTGGCTGGGTCCAAGGTGCTTAACAGTTCTGTTGCCATGCTTTGTCTACAGCAGCTGTGGCTTCACGTTGCCAGCCTCGTTGCATAGTGTGTGGCTGTGGTTCGTCGGGCGCAGGCCCTGCTGGAGTGCCGGAAACGGGGTGGCTCCCAGCCGTGCTGGTGTAGTTGGTCAGCTGCGCGGCTGGCTGCTTGCAGGGACGGGGGTGCTGCAGTGGGATGTTGGAGATGTTGGGTCAGACGGTGAGTCAAATCTGGCACTTGTTGCTCGAGGGTGGGCAAAGCGCCGCCCCAAGATGCCCAGTATGCGGCATGTGCTGGGCAAGTGGCGGATGTCAAACCCAAACCGCCTTGGTGAAGAGGCAGGTGCGCGCGGGCAAGCGCTGCCGCGGGGAGGGGGCTGGTTTGGAGCAGCTCGGTGAGGGCACTGGCGACTGCCACATCGTGGTCGTTGGCAAAAGTGGCCGTTGTGGGCGGTGGCAAGCTTCGCAGTAAGTAGTTGGCACGGGGGCTGGCACAAAACAAGAGGAGCAGCCAGGAGGCTTGCACGTCTTCAAATGCAGGGATCTTTTCGAAAAACTCCGAGTGCTGAGCCGAGATTTGTTGCAACTGTGTTTGGATGTAAGCTGGGTGCCCGATGGGGACTCCGAGATCGCGGAGCCCTTGGACGTTTGGGCGGGGATGAATGGTTGCCGACCCAAACTTCTGGACCAAGGTCACTGAGATTAGGTGGGGCCTGGCCCGCCGCATTCCAAACGCGGGCTTTGCCGTGGTTGAGGTGCACATGGGCATGGCGAGACAAATGGTGCTGCAATAAGTCCAAGACAGGGCGCACACGGTGTGGGAGAACTGCATACACATCATCCAAAAGCGTAAATGGCCTCATTGGATTGCAATTGCTGCTGCACCTAGGCAATACAATGCGGGCATGAGTGGGTCGCCCCCCCCCCGTTTGCCACCCTCGGTTTGTTCGATGGTGTGGGGGTTGCCTTCTGCATCGTGCCACACATAGTGCGACGGGGTGCCATGGAACGACCTGACGAACGGCAAGCATCGGTTTGCAAGGGGGACTTGAAGCAAGCCGTGCAACATGCTGGTGCGGGAGATGTGGTCGAACGCCCCAACCCCGTCAACAGAGAGGATGATTTGTGGGTGGTCCAGTTACAGTTCAGTGGATGTGGCCAACCAAGGCTTTGATGACCGCTTCGGCGCCAACTCGGGCAGAGAGAGCAAATTAAATTGCCAGGGGCGGCCAGCTGCCTGAATTTGTGTGGCATCAAGTTGGGCCTCCAGGAGCGAGCTACTAAACGCCGGAGAACGTCGCCGATCACCAACCCACGAAGGCCCCCGTTTGGCTTTTGCAAAGCGCCTAAGCGACCCAAGCCAAGGAGGGAGGCAACGGGGGGGAGTGATTTGGCCACGGCCAAGTTGCTGGGCAACAGCGACGAATCGGTTGGTGGCTTCTTCATCAGACTCCGACTAAGCGGAGGGACTGGGCGCTGCCTTTCCGGGCGCGACGCAGGTTTGACACAAGCAACTCGGCAGGGAGGTCGGTGGGTTCTTCTGGCTGAAACATCTGGTGGTATGGGGTGGTACGGTTGGGTCGGGCGGAGCTCTGCCGGGGCGTTTGGGGCGCCAGGGGCCAGAGGGCCAGAGAGGAGTGCTTGCCGGACAGCAGATAACTCACCGAGGTGGACAAGGTCACGGGCACGGCGGGTTTGCTGTGTGGTGTCAGCCGCTGGGGGGTGCCGGGTTGGCTGGGGATGGGTGGTGGGAGATTGCCTCATTCAAGAGTTCGTGCCAGTGGCCCGCTTCGAACTTTGCGAGCCGGTCGCGCCAAGTTGGTTTTTGGAAGGGCGTTGACCCCTGGTGGTTTGTGCACAATATGGGTTCCAAAGTGCCTCAAAGCTTTGACGAAGGACTTTATTTAATAAAATCCTTTCGAGCTGAGGTCATTCCCTTATTTTTCTATGTGCCAACGTTGGCAGCCAAAAAAAATGGCTAGCTTTTGAGCATTTATGGAATCCCGCGCCAACGTGTTTTATGGAATCCTGTTACCAAGGTTGCAGGAACTAATGACTAAGAAACATATTGGCGTATTAAATTCCTGGTTAGGGGGGGTTGGAGAAGGGAAGGTTCTGGTTCTTTTTCAGCGTATGCTCTCGGTCGTCTTGCTGGGGCAGAGTGCTGACATGATTCTTCAGAATCGGGCCATGCTTAAGTCTATTTTGTTTTTTTTTTTTTGCGGTCCGCACGGGCCTCGTCGGTGCTGGGTCCTGCCAGGCTTTGCTGGCCTATGGCCGCAAAGGGAGCCGGCTTGGCGCGGAGGCCCCGGCAAGCGCAAGGATCTCCCCGAGAGGGAGATCTGCGGAGCCGGTGGGGCACTGGGGCGCGCGCCAGTCGTCCCCAAGCAGCGTGGGGCCCAAGGCGCGCTGGACGGCGACGCCAAGGAGGCCCCACCAGCGGCGGCGCCACCCGGCAGCGGCGGCGGTGCGGACCGCGGGAGGCGCGCGCCGGGCGCGAAGGCGGACGAGGCGGCGCACGAAGGTCAAGGACTCCGTGTTCCAGCGGCCGCCGACCTCGCAGGCGAGGACCAGGAGCTGCTGCGGACCGCCGGCAGCAAGCTCTGGATAACGGCGGCGCTTGCGCCGCTCGGCCAGGCGGAGCGCGACACCATCCGCCTCAGCGGCCCCAGGGACGGGGGCACCGCCGCGCGTCAAGGCGGAGACGAGGGTGGCATCGCAGCACCACGTTTCCCCATGTGGCGAGGCGCCATGCACGACCAGGTCGAGTCGGCGGCGGTCATCGGGGGAAATGTGCGGGGTGTTGGTGCGCGCAAGCCACTGCTGCGGAACGACGCGGCCCTCGGCGCCCACAGCCTCGCGGGCGACGCGCACCCACGCGTGCTCCAAGACATGTGCGCGGCGGGCGAGAGCGCCGCTGCGGGGGCAAGCTGCGCAGTGGTCGCCCAAGCGGTCCAGCGGCTGCCCACAGCCGGGAGCGCCGTCACCTCCACAGCGGGCACGCGCCAACGGCAGAGGCAAGCGGTTTGTTTGTCCATCATGCGCGTGCATTGCTTGTTTGTGACCATAAGATCAAAACTAAAGGTCGAAAGCCAATCAAACGAAACCAGTTGTTATGCCAGGCCCACTCCCGAAGCACTCAACCACCTACGGCTGCCACTCTTGGCTGGGACGCGTGAAATCTCAACAGGTAGAGTACAGGTAGAGTGCATTTGTCGACTGTCAGCGAACGGTGCCACTGTTTTCATCTATTCCCCGTTCTTTCGTGAATCTGGCGCCCTAGAAGCGCGAGAAGCTTTTGCTCGTCAACCGTGGCCCTTGAGGATCTTTGAGGTTTGTCGGCGCGGTCAAACCTGTCATGTTTGGAGTTCTTGAAGTATGTATCCCCAGAACCTACAGCTACAGCAGTGGCCCTCGTTCAAAACATACAAGAACAAATGAAAATGAAATCCTGGCCTTGACCCAACTCTATAAAGCAAAAAACAGCAAACAAACAGTTATAAAATCGTGTCATTAACATGTTCATGAGGGTCAAAAGTCCCTAGGATGTTGTGTTCTACGCGTCTTTTTTTGTTCCTGCACCAACATCTTGCGCCAACACCCTGCACCAACATTTGTTTTTTTTTGGAATCCTGTGACTGGGGTCCGATACAAGAAAATTTTCAATTAATAAAATGTCCTTGACCTCTAGGAAAAAAGTATGGACTACCAAACGGCTATTGTACAAGAAATCGGGGCAGCAAACACTAGAGTTTCCATGCCCGGAGGCTTTGACCGTCGTTTCTGGCTGCGGTGATGTGGGCCATGGTGGTTGACAATGCTTGGCGGAAACAGTCCGCGAAGGAAGGAGTGGGGGGGGTGCTTCAAGAGGGGGATGCGGGCGAGGTTGGAATGGTGTCGCTGGAGCTGTCACTTGTGCTTGAGCTGCTATGGCTGCTGCTGGTGGGGCTGGAGCTGGGTGGGACTGGTGATGGTGCTTGTGGGGACAACTGTCACAGCAGGCGCTGGCATGGAGAGAAACACAGCGGTGTCCAGGAGGGCTCATGGAAGTGCACCGAGATTCCAAGACACAAAACGGTTTTTCCAGATCAGGGTTTCGCAGTTCCAAATGGCGATGGCAAACCCGTTCCCCGGCGTCAGTGGGAGAGACGTGTCGAAGATGTTGAAGTGGGTGCTAGCTGCTACACGTCTAGGTCCACAGCGGGCACCGGCTGCGGAGTGGGGTATCGGAGGGGGCCCTCAGCCAGAAGCTCGGCAACGGGAGGGAGGAGGGCGACAGAGGCTTCGGGCACGGGCTTGGGCAAGTAGATGGAGGAAGGGGGCGGCTTCCGAACTCCATCGACGCCACCTCGATGGAGAAAACGACACGTCAGAGCCTGCCCAGTTAAAGGAGTTCTGGGTAGGTGCCCTCCTTCGCGCGCCTGATGTCGTGTAAGGCTGCTGCCCGGTAATTACCGGCTCCGGGGCGGGGCTGCGCGCACGCCGGCAGAGGAGAGACAAGTCTAGTATCTGACTCTGTTGCCCGCATGTGACTGCCGGGTAAGGCACACATTGATGGCATGTCAGCAACATCAGCTGCACTACGAACGGTTTCATCACCCAGATCTACTTGCAAAACCCTTAGCCCTCCCAAGTTTGAACATGCCGCAAGTGTTTGGTTGCAGGGGGGCGGCGCGCCGCCCGCCCCCGCCGTCCTGGCTGACCTCACGCAGGACGCGCGCTTGCTCCAGTGTACATAGTTCCCGGACCGGCTTCCCGTCTCACCTCGTCGCCGCTGCTCCGGATGCGAGGAGGGAAAAAAAAATCCAAGAAAGCATCACAAACTGATGGCATGTCAAAGGCTTACTGCCACCAAGGCCAAAGGCCAAGGTGAGGTTTCCTATCAATGAAACGTGTACATGTGAATTCGGAAAGCTGCCAACCGCACACCTGAAAAACACGCGAAAGCCAAGGCTGCAACTGACCATCCCTTGACCTACCGAAAATCTACGCGAGCCCGACGTTCCATTTTTTCTGCTTCTGCCTATGGCGAGGGTTTCCTGACATCTATCCCCTTCAACCTCCCTGTCCTTGAGCTATCCTTTAGCGTTTCCACTGTGCAACTCACCCTTTGCGAAGCACGGGGCTCATGACAATGGCGACCGTCCCATAGACAAAAACAAATTCCTGGAGGCCCAAGGCTGCTGGCATCGCAATGCCGCATGCTGCGGGCCAAAAAAGAATTATCCAGTATCGAAATTGTTATGCCTTTCGGGCTGCTAAAAGAAACCATCGCCTGCATCATTTGCATTGTGGGTGTGCTTGTAGCTACGTGGATGCATGGCTAGGTGGATGGATGGGTGGATGGATGGAGGGAGGGAGGGGGGAGGGAGGGAGGCAGCCTTTTCAAAAGAAACACGAAGTGATTGATATGCACCAACTATGGCTGGCAGTCCTACGACCGGGGAAACTGTGCGGGTTCTATTCTCGTTTGCCCGGGGCTGTTTGTATAGTCTTTGGCCGCAAACTGTCAACAATTAAGTTTTCGCGGTTGCACGCACAAGCCAACGCACACTCACATCCTGAAAACAGCTGCCGGGCCAAAAGGAATTTCAAGGACCCAATGCAATTTTGATCAGGTCACGCACTTAGGGTATAGTTTTGGATGCTCCTGGCCCGGGGTGCCACAGTGCGCTGGGGCCGTGTCTGTCGATATATGTTGCCGTGTCTGAGTCTGCGCTGCATTGAATTCCGATTCGTGGCTTCACTCAGTGACAAGCACACCTAAAATAGTCACTTACTTAAGCAGTTTGCGCCACAAGTGTTGTGAGCAGGCGAGCGCCCGATGCCGCGAGCAGCTTCCTGAAAACTGCCCATCCTCAGTTGCGGGAATTCATGTTGCGAACATGTCATCGCTTAACTCACCACCAGGCTGGAACTCGGGCAACGGTCCCGCCACTGTCGTTGGAGCACGCATGTGACGCACAACTCTGGCTGTGCAAGCGGAAAGAGTGGAACCAAAAATACAAATCGGATTGCACCTGGAACAAACCCCAGGCTGCAGGAAGGACCCATCACAAACTGCTGGTTTCCGATGCTGGGACCTACGCCGATGCTGGGACCATCGCGAAACGCCACGCGTTGTTTTGTTGGCGAGAAACGGAGCCCGGTGTGGAGCCTGGCGCGGCACGGCGCCCATCGTGTTTCGGTGCAGAAAATCATCGTTCAGATGTTCGGATCCCGATGTTTGAAGCACCAGGTGCCATATGGTCGTCGTGATTGATGGAACCCACAATGATGCGGCACCGCTTGCGCCGTTCTTGATGCAGTCAGCCGCCGGTGTTCACCAAGTGCGCGGGACGCCATCGGAACGCTGTAGATTTCATGGCCCCGGTTCCTCCAAGATAGTTTGGCAGGCAGTGACCTGGGCGGCCCAGAGAGTGTGGGTCAAGCCCTCGCTTCGCGAAGAATTTCACCGCTACCCAGCGATCGCAGCCGGCAACGATCGCAGCCGGCAACGATCTGCCAAGCTGTCACTGAATTCATCAACTTGATCGGCGCAAGACGTTGGTGGCGCTGGAAAGCATGCAGTTGCTTACAACGACCCCAGCAAGGCCTTTCAACAAAGCACGTGAAAAGCAGGTTCAAAAAGTCCAAGTTGCCCTCTTTTAGCTCAACGGTTTGCACGCGGAAAGGCAACAAACCCCAGGCACCAGCTGCACCTGGACTGCAGAGTGACGTTGAGGAACGAGGGCAAAAATGGCAGCGGTGAATCTTTCTTGTTATTTTGAAAACCCACGACCAGTTGATTGTTCTCCAAGAAAAATATGTCGCCAAACACTGGCTACCCCACAGCGCCATGCGACCACAACAATCTACGAAATAAGCTTGTGATGAATGATTCCACACGCAGCGTGAAAAATAGACTACTTGCAAAGGGGAGAATGAATTGTGGCCAGCTGTCAGCAAATCAAACAACGGGTGCAAAACTCTCAGCCTATTCAACACCAACTTGTTGCTTCTTCGTTGCTCAATGCCACGATTTGTGACCAAACAGTTTTTCGTGTGTATTTGTTTACCTCCATTTTCGGTTATTTGCTCGCGAACGAGAGCTGCCAAAAAAAGAAATTGGATCAAGCAAGGCACCACATGAACCCATGACGTCACCAAACGTTTGACCATGAATTGGTGACAAAAGGAACAGCTGAATGACACATCAAAAAACTGTCTGACATGATTAGTCGAGGCGATAGGATTTGTTCATCCACAAATTTTGATGCTGAGATGGCCGTCCAGAAGCAGGACTGCCAAAAGGGACGTTCCTTGCCGGAACAACATGAAGTTGTTGGCACGATTACTTTAACTACCCCAAATAGTTTGAAAGTTTTGCCATTTGCGCGGCAGGTTTCCTGTTTCCTGTCTCCTGCCCTTGCGTTTCCCTGCGTTTTGCCCACTTTCAAGGGGATCACCTCCCTCGCTTGCTCACTTGCTCACTCACTCCCTCCTTGGATGCCACGCACATGGTTCACAAACACAATCGCCCGGAGGCGATGCCATGCATGTGCTTCACTCATCCAAAGCCGATACCATGCATGTGAAAGGCTACAGCATCTAAAACGTCTTCAAACGACATCGCCCGTGGACGACAGTAAGCATGTGACAGCTATGCATAAGTGTTGTTTGTTTACGAACTTTTTCCCGAGAGCGTCTGCGAAGGGTTCTTCGAAAAACAACTTCTGCAGAATACATCTTCACATCTTCACCTCTGCACATTCACATTCTCACCTATATCTCATCTCTCCTCATCTGCTCATCTGCACATCTACATCTCTCCTCATCTTCACATCCGCACATCTACTTGAGAGGAGGGAGACACGAAAGTTAGGACAGCGGGAAGAGAAGAGAACGCGAGAGGCAGGAACAAAAATGCAATGTTCGACATGGTGATTTATCCCCTCGGAGGCGACCTTTCGTAAATATAATTTCATACGCACTCTAAATGTTCAAACATATGCTCTCGGAGTGTTCAAAAAGATTCTAGGAAAACTAGACGACGAGTGGCCCGAAAGCACTTGTCATCACGTAGGAAGTCAGAGTGTGAGTTATCTGTTAGGTGTTCAGTGTGAAGTGTTAAGTCGAGTGAATTGAAGCAGTGTGTGTATCTATGTCTGTGTGTGTATGAGTCTCTGTCTGTGTGTGTGTGTCCGAGTCAGTTGAGGCAGTGCGTGGGTCTTTGTGTGTGATGTGTGTATGAGTCCCTGTCTGTGTGTGTGTCTATGTCTGCTGCTGGTGAAGGTCTTCACTGTAGATATAGTGAACGATATTTACGAGAAGCTTATGGGGTGTGTTGAAACTTCTTGCAAGTACATTCTCCATTGCTGTTGACTTGCTTTATGTTCCTGGCTACGATCTGGCGCTAGCTGGCCCAAGTTCTATGGAGACTTGTGCAATCTCACTTTGAGCACCAAAAGGTAAGCTATGCAAAATGCACAAATGCATGGCAGCCACACCGCTCTCCAGGTAATGTTTTCTTCACTTGAGATGTAGTTCACCAAACACTATACTGGTCATTTTCTCATCGACTGTCCCAAAAAACAAAAACGTGCCCAAGTAGCTTCAGGTGACACGCAGCAGCCATTGCCTAAGCTCACGAAACTGCCAGGCCAAAGAACCACACGGCGTGGAACTTACGCAGAAGAAAATGCTTTCGCACTTTGCCCTGCAATGCGATGGCCGCAGTGGCTACATATGATCCCAGATCTAGGATGTGTGCCGAACCTGGCCTAGGCCCATGAGAGCTGAGCCGTAAAGTCGCTGCAGCGTAGAAACTATAGGCTCGAAATCAGGTCCACAAGCTACATAGCATCGCTGTCAGACATGCTTGTGAGCTGCACTGCGAATTCACTCTTAACTGCACCCCCTTTCGGTTTATACACAGGCCTAGCCCAACAAAGGCAATAGGGGCATCAGCTGAACGGGCTGCCTTCGTACTGTTCGAAGCCTACCTCGCACGGCAATGACCCTTGAGACTGTGCAGGACTCCATTCATGCTACGTGTCCGGCAAGGGCCGTAGAAGACCATGTGGGAGGCAAAGCGTCTCGACTGCTCCTTCCGATCTCAATGGAAGAGAGGATAACCTTTGGAGTTGGAAGCAATCCCTGCCATAGATGTCCATAGTTGCAAGCTGCTAGTGAGCTGACCTGGTTGCGAGCCTTAGCTCCTGACCGGTGATCAGCGCGCGACGGTAGACAAGTAGCAGATTGGCAACCGGGTGAGAACCTTAGTTCCTTGCCTGGTGAGGGTCCGTACCCAGCCAATCTTGTACAAAGTGCGTACATGGTGCCATGCTAGGTTTTTGCTCATGTTTCACGATGTTTCACAAGGGCCACGCATGAAGGAAATCATCGACCATGAACGCCGACTCGATCCATTTTGGATCGCCTCCTCGCACACCTCCCGCGCTCCTGTAGGCATTGCTGTTTAGGAGCTTGCAGGTTGTGCGCGTGACCCCTCCCTCTGCCGAGGGAGGTCCGGTTGTGAGCATTCTCAAGCCCACCACAGGCCACAGTTCCTTCTGCTTTTGCAATTGCGTGTAATAATTGTGACCAGATGCCGACTGTTTTCCAAGGCCAGAACCGCGTTGCACTCGAGCGAGTCCCCATTGTGTCGGGTTTCCTTAGGACCCCTTTTGGCGCTGTCATCAATAGCTGCCGAAACGATCCCCTGCCTTGCCGGTTTTGGGATTTGGAGTGCCCTCGAGCACTCCGGAAGCTCTGCAATGATCAGGCTCTGTCCGCACACAGCCTGACTGCACCAACCCACACCACAGGAAAGACCAGCAGATGATTCGAGAATTCGAGGCCCGTGTAGTTTCGTAGCAGTATTTCTTTTGTTTCACGATGTCTCACCCTTGAGTGCAGCATGAAACTCTGCTAGTTCTTAGAGGGGGTGCCTGGTTTGGTGTTTCTGTTTTGTGTTTTGTTGTTGTTTGTTTGGTTGGTTGGTTTTGCTCCTCCCCCTCACAACTTGCAGAGTTTCCACCCTTAGACTGATGACCTGTGCACACTGCACACACGGCATCCATACTCGTGCAACACAATGATTTGGTGGTGGTCATTTTCACCACAAGGGGATCTTGAGGAGGTGAAGTGGGGGAACCAGATACAAGGAGTTCAAACGAACGGCAACAAGCAGGCTTTGAGAAGGTTAAAGAAACATGCGTGATAAGCACGAAATCGGAACATCAGATGGGACGAGGAGGATGCAAGGGAAGCGGCAGGATAGAGAGGCGGGCGCTCCTGCGCCAGACTGTTGTGCTGCCGTGTCATCTGCGCATGGACGTCTACAGCCCCTCGCCTGCGCAGAGACACAGACCCAGATACACACATAGACCCACACACAGAGACCCACACACGGACTCGACACACTAGACTGAACACGTCACACTTAACACAAAACTCACATTAGACCTGGAGTGACACCGAGTCGTTCCAGCCGGACGTCGTTCGGCGGAAGGACGTTGCTAGACATATTTTCGGGGAATCTTTTCCGTATACACAGGCTAGTCGCGAGCTGAGCAGAGAGAGCACGCGAAGATACTTTGGAAGCTCGCACTGGGAGATTGACATGAGTGGTGCGCATTATGAACTAATGAGACGACACTGCAAGACAGCAGGAGTCCACCTGGGCTTGCTTCCAATAGCGCAAGCCCGATCCGAGCTCCGGGAGTCCTTCACAGAGCAGGCTGCCATAGCTGATGTCGACCAGTTGGTCAAAACTTGGCCCCTGGTCATCATCAATAGTGCCACGCCGCAAGAGGCAGCCGACTGACCAAGATCAATATGATGTCAGCATCGACCTGGTGACGATGGCAGGAACTGAGTATACTATGCCAACCAATCTTACCCACTATGAGGACATTATGCAATTGGAAGATGATATCCTTTGCTTCCAACGGTGTCCGACATTGATGTTTTTGGATGCGAAGTAGATCTCATCGAGTTTGATACTCAACTACCCTTGCCAGAAGCCTTCCACACGGCACTGATGCAACAAAGGAAGCTGCAAATTGTAGTTCGGCCCTGCATGGGAGAAGGCCACTCTATCTGGCAATTTCAAGAAGATGATAGAGAG
>CAXAMN010025349.1:0-11369 GCA_963970005.1 Durusdinium trenchii | reverse complement strand
CCTCTCGATTGAAAGGATGCATCATGGCGCAAGGTGCTGAGAGGCTAGCTTGCAGGGGCTTTGCGGCTTCAATGGAAGCACAGCTCTGTGAGCCAAGAGGTCTGTTGACGGAGAAACCAGCCGCGGGTTGCAGCTGCATTTAGAGGCATGCTCTAGTAGAAAAGGACAGCTTTGTCTGCCAGCTAATGACTTCAAAATTTCTTTCGTTCGGGGAGGTTTGATGGTTTCCTTCCGACTTTCACCCGACCAAATTCTCCGGCCTTCCCTGGGTAGAGGTTCACTGAAGGGAAGTTGCTCATGAACCTTGCAGTTGGGGTCACCGAGTTGAGTCATGGTGCAAGAGTGCAACAAGTGCGATGGTGGAGTTGATGATGTTGATGTGTCACGACAATAGCCTCTTCATGCCATCGAAGATGACTCATTCACCACCACTCGGGAAAGACATCCAATCCATCAGGTGGGAAGCGTACGGACTTTCCGTTTTGGGAATCACTCAAAGTGGGAAACTGGAGCAATGAACGTGTTTCCTTGTGAGCTTGGCACATCTGCTCCAGGATGCGGGATCGTTCTAAACATTCCATACGGTTACCAATGGTTACCCATGGTTACCCGCTTCAAGAAACATGTTGGTAGTACCCACTTAGCTGACACGATTCAAAGTGTGAAGCCCAGAGGCCAAAACAAAGCCATCTACCTATGAGAGTCGTTCATGGTCTCAATACTAGCAATGGCCTCCAACGCCACGCAGGCCCCTTGATCAACTCCTATGTATTTCTATACTGACCAATTCTGATTGTTCGTGTGATCCAAGCACCTACCCGCCGCCCTGCAGTGTCCAAGAAACGCAGGTTGAATCTCCACACCCGTGAGCATCGGCGACGGACACCGCAAGCGGTCCTTGGGACAGTGACAACGTCAAACGAGTCGAAAACGCGGAGCCTGCCTGTGTTTCTGATAAAGTGTGCATGTTTTGATGCATTGAAAACGGTGCCAAGAGCAACGGATTGAAAACAAAAAAACGCGTGAAGTTGAACACGGTAAATCAAGATGTTGGAAACAGTTCTTTTCATCTCCCCAAGCAGGGTGCGGTTTCATTGTTTTTTGCGTATTGCATTTCAATTATACTGCTGGCGCCAGTGAAAAATGGATGTGGTGTTTTTTTTTTTTTTTACACTGCAAATCACAGTACTCTTGCACGGCTTCACAAAACCCTATGTCTGATTGTTCCTAAATGTCTAGCAGCGTGTGATATGTTTAAAGAGTGTGTATTCATCTCCCCAGGCAGGGTCTAGTTTCAAGATTGTTGCACATGTCTGATCATGTTGTCATGTCAATGACAATGTTGTGATATCGATGACAATGTTGTGAAATCGACTTAGCCCCACCCCACCCCCCCACCCCATTTTAATCACACGACTAATCAATGACAATGTTGTGATATCGATGACAATGTTGTGAAATCAATGACACCGTTGTGATTCCTGCTGAAGTCCCCGGAGAACCCCCCGTCTGCATCCTCATAGGAGCTTTGTTCAACCTATTTAAACCTTGGATGATGTAGTAAGGATCTGCTTGCAGCACTGCTTCTGCTTCGCTTGCAGGGAACTTATTCCAGCGTGCAAAATGCAAAACCAAGGGTTGAAAGAGCTGACAAAAGGCTTGTGCAAATGCTCGTGCAGCGGATTTGCTTATACCGAATGGCTGGATGACTCGTGGCACATGAGACACCCTTGACTGAGTATATGTGAATACATGGAAGGTATTGAACTTCACTTAAGAATATGTATACAATTGCATACACAATGAACAACGTCAAAAACGGCTCAACAAAAAAAACAATGAACTTCCTTGTCGCCCTGCTTGTGAAATTCTGTCGGCAAATGCAAACTAAGCGATACGAGTACAGCATGATTCTGAAAAGTTAACCACATATAGTTTAACATA
Source organism: Durusdinium trenchii (assembly GCA_963970005.1). Taxonomy (NCBI): domain Eukaryota; class Dinophyceae; order Suessiales; family Symbiodiniaceae; genus Durusdinium; species Durusdinium trenchii. The sequence continues at coordinate 9,425 of CAXAMN010025349.1, read as the reverse complement.
TTAAAACTGTCTTTAAAAAAAAACAGTCAGTAAACACTGAAGTTTGAAGAAACAACAGTAGTTTTGCGTCCAAGAAGCCAGCATCCAAACACGCAAAACATTGTAGCCCAAACCATAAAAAGAGTTATCCCACAGTTCCAATGAACTTAACTAAAAAATCTACACAATTGGGTGATCCAAACTCTTTCTTCCCTTCTAACGCACGCTGCGCCCAGAGGCAAACTCGCTCTTGATCCACTGCTGGGATCGAAAGGCTGGGAACTGAGCGCTCGAAAGGACGAGACGGACAGGGTTCCTAATAGCTTCTTGTTCCTAGTAGTAAGGCCAGGAGCCCCTAGTAGCGTCCTTGCTCCTAGTAGCGATGCCAGGAGCGCCTAGTAGCTGCTTGTTACTAGATGGGAAGCTTTTGCAAAACCATTTGCGAGGGACAAGCATCTACGAATAGTTGGTAGGCCATCGCTATTAGGTTGGAGGCCATCGCCCACATAAAAGATGGCGACAAACCACATCGCCCACCCGTATCAAAAGAAAGGACGGAATGTGAAGTATTGTTGTTTCCAGGCTTCTGGAGTGCAACAAACCAAGCCCCCTGCAGCTTGCGAAGGAACACCAACCTTTGCCATTCAAAGAACACCCAGTAGAATCAGCGACAGAACCTCCAAATTTCATTGTTTAAAGGTGCCAAAAGCGACATGAACCAAAAACATTCTTTAATTAGTTAAGAGTAATTATTAATGAGTTCATTACTTTAAAGAACTTTCCGAGGTTAAGTAGTTGCTGCCCTGAAGCACCCGACACAGCGAAGCGAGCGAAGCCTCCACGCGGTCCTCGGGACCCAAGTCCCCGTAGGTGGGCGCCATGCGAAAAAGTGGAGAATGCAGGAACAAGAAGCTAGTAGTAACAAGTGCCGCGCTAGTAGAAACAAGTGCCACGCTAGTAGTAACAAGTGCCACGCTAGTAGTAACAGGTGCCACGCTAGTAGTAACAAGTGCCTTACTAGTAGTAACAAGAAGCTATTAGAAACAAGCTAGAATTCAACACATATTAATAGAATTAGACTTGGAACTAGTACTAAAAATGCTCCTGGTAGCGATGCCAGGAGCCCCTAGTAGTGTCCTTGCTCCTGGTAGTAAGGTCAGTAGCCCCTAGTAGCTTCTTGTTACTAGTACTGAAGTTTTGAAGAGCTAAATGTCCACTTGCGAGATCAGGCCAGATTATTTTAGTTCATTTTGCATAATCAAATAAGATAGCAGAGTCACAGCTCATTTCATAGGCTCAGGCTCATGTTAGTTCCTTCCAAGGCTCTGGAAACAACCTGCATACTGAATCATCCTCATGAATCATGTAGGTCTTCTGGAACTGCGTTTGTTCATGCATTCTTCTAGCTGTCATCGATGCTCGCAGGCATTAGTGAAAGTCGATCAAATTTGCTATTTGATTCAAAACTGGTACTTCTTCCCTTGAGTCTCTGCCTCTCTCTCTCTCTCTCTGTGTACAGTATCTTCTTTGATCTGCGCGTTGGCACCGATATGCATCACTCATCCTTCCATGTTTCTCGATGGCGCCAAAAGAGCTAGTAGTAACAGGTGCCACGCTAGTAGTAACAAGTGCCTTACTAGTAGTAACAAGAAGCTACTAGTAGCAAGTGCATCGCTACTAGTAACAAGTGCCTTACTAGTAGTAACAAGAAGCTACTAGTAGCAAGTGCATCGCTACTAGTAACAAGTGCCTTACTAGTAGTAACAAGAAGCTATTAGAAACAAGCTATAATAAGGGCGGAGTTTCGGACAGCGCCTTTTTGACGTCGCCGGGCCCGTGAGTTCCGGCCACCGATCTTTTGGTTGGCCAGAAACACCGAAGAAAAGGCCGAAACACAAGATCTCTGGGCATTGTGGGCACCTGCCCAAGCTGCCCAAATACATTCTAACCCATCTTGGGAAGCTCTAAAGGGTGACACTTCACACATTTTGGTCAAGGACTTAGCGGCTTTGCGAGTTCAGAACCCAAAAAACACCTACAATGCTCTCCTTCGGCCAAACTGCCACGTTATCGGACAATCTGACTCTGTCAAAGTCAGATGTCTATAGTTTCAAAAGCAAATCCCTAGACGGTCGCACTATGTTGGACTAACATGTCTGAAAGCTCTTGAGGAAAAAGCGTCGAAGAACAAGGTAAACTTGGTAAACGACTACACACAAACTCTCTCTGTCTCTCAATCTCTTGGCAAGAGACAAATGAAGGCGACAGCTGGTTGTCTTCAAGTTGTCTTCAAAAGTTTTCAGAGTGCTTGTTCATTTCCGAGCCAATCATCGCTTCCACTGATCCAAGCTCCTGACACTGACAGGCAAGGCTCCGCGGGTCTCGGTCATCGGGGCGTCCCAACACCTTGCAAGCACGGTAGAAATACATAGGGAAAACATGGACCTTGGGATATGGAATGTCATGGAATATCATGGAATGTCAGGAAGAACACTTCCACGTAGAAGTGGACGCACCAAAGAGTGAGTAGACACCGATACCCCTGGAATCGGGTTCCAACCCTACATACCCCTACCGTATAAACCCAATAGCTATCAACAGTCTCCAGATGTCTCGAGGAACCCATCGCCATAAGATTCGTTGACAGCACCAGGGCTGATCACTGGTCAAGATTTTCTCCCTCAGCTGTCCAATATCCCAAGCATCCTCAAGCTAAACAGAGTACAGTATATATGTATATATCAAAGGACGTCCACAATTTTTGAAGACAAACACGTCATCTTTCCTTAACCCGTCCTGACCTAAGCTACTAGTAATAAGTGCCTCGCTACTGGTAACAAGGGCATTGCTGCTAGTAGCTTGAAGCTGTTAGGTGGAGGTCATTACTACTAGTAACAAGAAGCTACTGGTAACAAAGGGCATCGCTACTAGGAGCAAGGACGCTACTAGTAGCTCCTGGCCTTACTACTAGTAACAAGAAGCTACTAGTAACTAGAAGCTACTAGTTCGCCGTCTTCCACCTCCGCTGGGTGCCCCGGTCGTTGGCCAAGCCGAGGCCGCAAGGCACTCTTCCCTCGGGGACGCCTGGTCGCAGCCCCCGGGCTACCCTGGGCCAATTAGGCCAGGAAACGAAGACACTTAGGGAGAGCGCTCCAGGGTGTCCAAGTGGATCCTGGAGATCCTTGGTTTGATGGTTTGAACGGCGTCCAACCAATCAAACTAAGGCCAATTGGGGATTACGGATATTATGTGCCAAGCAACAAATTCATCTAATACACCTCTAAGCACTAGAAGGTGCAGTGCTATATATCACCGGATAGGTTTTCGTGCCAAAAAAAAGGTACCTTCTCCCATAGCCTGCAAAAACCATCATGGACATGCACAATAAAGCCTCGCTTTGAAATCTATTCGCCGTTGTTTGCCTTGAGCAGGATCCAATATCTCAACATGTCTGCTTGTGGGGTATTGCAACAGGCTTGAAACATGTCCTTTCTTAACCTATACTGAATATCTCAACATTGATACATTTCCTCGGCAGGAAAATCGGTCCATCCCTGCCCTCTGATCTGTTCATCTTGGTGTCATTGGCGTGGAATGTGTGACACAATGCCTCACCAACGGTAACAAGTTTAGTGCCAGTAAGGTAGATGGCAGTCCAGAACTAGGGTCACTTCAAAAAGGATAGCACTGCAGCAAAACGTCATGTACTGGCAGTGATCCAATGTTTATTCTCTCGTCGCTGTAACCAATGCCAAGCAAGCTCCATGAGGAATCCAGTAGCAAAACCGACACGGTCTCAACAAAATCAACAACTACAAGGAGCAAGGACGCTACTAGTAGCTACTGGCCTTACTACTAGTAACAAGAAGCTACTAGTTCGCCGTCTTCCATGATGATCAAAAGGTGCACTTCAACAACTTCTTCCAGCTCTTTCGCTTGTGCGCGCTAATGCTGAACCACTCCCCGTCAAACCAACCGAGTGTGGACTGTGGTGCGCTGCCTGCAAACCTCATTGATGATGCTGGAGACCTCATTGAACAAACATCGCAGGTTCTGTGAAGAAAACGCAGCTCACTGAACTGGACTAAACCCTTTGGTGTTTAATTGCAGTGTACACTTGCTGGAACACTCCTGATTAGCCAAAAAGGTCGACCATCCAATATGGAAAGACGAGGGAACTGTATCTCATTCTGAAAAATGTAAATACATAAACCAGCAGCTAAGACTTCTACCGCACTGTACTTTCAACATCTGTTGACATCCAAAACAGTACTACACAGGTAAATCATGTCAAATCCCTTGAACCTTGAACCTCCAACAACCGCTTTCAACTCATTTGAATCGCCTCCCCAGGGCTTTCAGAGGCATGGTGCACCAGCTGCCTCGGCTCCGCGGTGCTCCCCGAGTTTGCAGAGTTCACCATAAAGCAGCGAAGGAAGGGCTTTCCAAAGGGATCCAATGGCCTCCAACCTAATAGCTTGTTACTAGTAGTAAGGCACTTGTTACTAATAGCTTCTTGTTACTACTAGTAAGTCACTTGTTACTAGTAGCGTGGCACTTGTTCCTAGTAGCTTCTTGTTACTAGTAGTAAGGCCAGGAGCGCCCCTAGTAGCGATGCCCGTTGCTCCTAGTAGCAAAAGGAACCTGATAGCGATGGCCTCTAAGACTCTAAGGGCTTTCCAAGGGAATCGTACGAGAGCTTTGCAATGCCTCCCAGCGTTGGTAATGGCTTCACACGCGTAGTAGCTTACTCCTCACTTAACACTTAAACCCGGTTCGACGATCCAGTTCCAAAGGTTGGGCAACTGTATGTTGGAATTGATCTCGAGTATATAGACAGGAACTTGGTACCATATGCTGGAGAAAGGTACATCATGGTACATCTTAGTCTCTGTTTCACTTCTGCTGTGCCAGCAAACCTCATCTAGACCCTACATCCAATGAAAACTTGTTGGATCTACTCCACATAAAACCCCGTCACCGGACAATCCGCCCGAAAAATCTTTGTTCAAGTCCCAGAAAGCTCATCCTTTCAGCACATCGCTGTCAGTCGCAGTGGTGAGTTGAGCTCCGGCATCACAGAGCAGCCGTAGCTCTGGGAGCCCCAGACCACTTTGAGGTGTAGCTGGCCGCATGCCAACAATGAGGCACCTGACAGTCTTCCGATTGGATGGCTGTTCAACAATTCCATTCAAACCACGCTTTCTCAATGATCCCAAACGACACATCCCAAAACACCCAGCCATACAATTGTAGACCTGGCCCATTCTGTCCAGTCTGGTTGTTCAATATTCCTCTCCCATGATGCCTGGATAGGATGCAGCTCCCGGGACCTTCCCGTCTTCCCACCTCCCTGAACCCGAAGAGAAACACAGCTGCCACAGTCGGCCGAAGGTCACTGGAGGTCACTGGAGCTCGATCGATGCGAGGCGCTTCACAAAGTGCCTCCATCAGGATCGGCGGATCTGTAGGCCTCCCGAAGGGCCACATCTTAGGGGGGGGTAGGAAGCTACTAGTAACAAGTGCATCGCTTCTAGTAACAAGTGCCTTACTACTAGTAACAAGTCCCAAGAGACGCCAACCGTGCAGATTTTGACGCCGATCAACCTACAGTACTAGCGATGGCCTCCATCCTAGTAGCGATGACCTCCACCGTGAGAGAGTTGCAGATGTAACTTGCAATTGTTTCACAAGCTGTGCACTAGTGTCTGAGCACATGATGCAGGGTGCAGGGGTAGAAACAAGGAGGAACTAAGTCTAGGCGGACACCACCACTGTACCTACATTCTGTGTGCGGAAATAACGTCTCTGGGTCAGGAGGATTTGAGTAGTGTGGAGGCTATGCCTTGTACCTGTAGAACATTGCTCCTTCGCCGCTCCCCCGTTGTCAACTAGGGTTGGATGGTGGCCACTGCTGAATTCTTTGGAGATCCGAAACAAAGCCCCAATTCTAAAGAGATGAAATAGAGTTAAATTAAATTAATAGCTTTTTGTTACTACTAGTAAGGCACCTATTACTACTAGCGTGGCACTTGTTACTAGTAGCAAGCCGTGGGTTCCACATGCCTATAGGAGCCCGGACATCTTTTTCGCAGGCTGCTTGCGCCGAGTGCAAGGGGTTCGGCTCTTCACTCGGCCCATGTTTGCCCGGATCCTGTGGGGTGTCTGAAAAGGGGTGCCTCTCATTGACTGCAGCAATAGTTGCTTGACATTAAAACAACAAGAAGCAGGATATCGGATACGATCCCACAGGTTTTTCTCACTGCTGGACTGCTTGCATGATGCTACCATGAGGGATGAGTTTGGATTCAACCTGAACAAAAATCTGACTTGGCTAGCTGTGGCATTGATTTCACAACCATCTGTCAAGTTCAGTTCAATACAGTCCAATTCATTGTTGGTCTTGATCTTTGCTAAGGCATACCCTTCTGAGACACACCCATGTAGCGTCGGGGTCCATCAAAGCACAGGACCGCCTCAAACGCCAGGGAGAAATTCCTGACTCTCCCTGTGACGCTCAAAGGGCGCACGACAACTGTCGATTCGACCTCTGAAACGTGAGACGCCCCAGTTCACCTCCGGATGTCTCCCTTTTTTGTTGCTGAGGTGATTGTGTGCGCTTCATATCTGTTTCTTCTCCGGTTGTGGCGAGACAGAACTCTTTCAAGGAAGGTTGTGTCTTTCCAAAGAGTCCCCTATTCGGATCGGTCATTTCGCCGAAGGCCTCACGAAGTGTACGGAGCTCTGGGGGCTTCGGGAGTCCACGCCAAACGGACGCAGAAGCTCCCTGAAAAATCGCATAGGAGATAATCTAATTCTAATGGCTTTTTGTTACTACTAGCGTGGCACCTGTTACTACTAGCGTGGCACTTGTTCCTAGAAGCGAGGAGAGTTAGACTCGGAATGCTGAGAGCTGATCGAAACAAGTGTCATTTCGCTGATCCATATCTTCATTGCGCTCCCCATCACCAGTGCAATTTCAGGAAATCCTCCTCGGGCACATCCATCTGGGTGCACATCACACAGGAAACTGGTAAGTCACTCAGGGAAGAACATAATTTGATTCTACACCTCATCGGGGGAACCGGAGTGGAGAGTGGTTACGGAAATGCACTTTCAAATCAACTACACCATAATCTGAGGATAAACGAGTCTTGCTCTGCATTGTCCCGAATCTCCTGTTGCAGTGACGGGTTTGTGTCCCCTCCCAAGCTTAACCTAATAGCAATGGCCTCCAACCTACTAGCAACGGCCTCCAACCTATATACTATTTAAGCAAAAAGGTGAGATATCTCCGCTATTGCTGGCTTTCAATTTTAGGAGCCAACACGCTTTGAGCCCATAAACGATTTGCCAGTGCGGTCATGTTTAGGTACGTGTAGGTAAAGGTCCGCGCCAAATCTTTGGCACCACAGAAAAGCAAATTCCCTGGGCTTGGCTCTAGAGATAATCAAATAGTTCATGAAGATCTGACACCAAATATCATAGAACTCTATAGAATCATATAGAATCCATCGAGGGATCATTGGGGACCTACACAGCAGGATGGAAATCGAATGGAGTCCCACATGCATGCTCCCAGGAGGCATGAAGTAGCACCATCTTTCAGGCATGGATCTCTAAGATATGAAGGCAAAATTGTGAGATTGCTCAAAGCAAATCAATAAAACCATTCATGAGACCACCTGCACGCTATTGATTTATCTGGATCTGGCACCTGTAGTTGAACTAACGATCAAAACTGATAGACTCCGTTCATAGTGGAACGAGTCAGCTTCCTGTACCAGTGACGCACAGATTCGATACTTGCATGGACCTAGCATAACGTAAACTACTGAAACAGCACATCCATAGAGTCGGTTAAATTGGATCCACTTCTGGGTGTTTAGGCTCTTGGTTGATTTGAAACAACTCATATCGGCATCGGTAAAACTGCACTCTGCAAGCAAAGCCTATTTCCCGGTCCTTCCCATCGACTCCATCAGCCAGCAGCCTCAGCCACACAGGTCCACACGTGTGAATCGAACAGAATACCAAGTTCCTTGGTGACTTCCCAGCACGGCCGCAGCGATTTTAAGTGATGAGAAGGACTTCATCATGCAAAGGAACAATTCCCATTCTGATCACACGGAACTGGGACTCCGATCTGTGAGATGAAGCAAAAACACAAAATAAAACTCCCAGTATCTGTGATAAACAAAACCCAATTCTTACACCGGTCCTGCATTTAAAGGTGTGCACAGGAACGGTTCAATGACTTGAAGTGGTGAAAGCGTTTTTATGTGTTGAATGCAATTACACTCAAATACATATCTGAGTCAAACTACTTCCTCCGCTTGTTTTTATCATCCCCTCGAGTCGAGTCACTGGTGTTCATATCAATTGATTTTTACTTGTTATTCTTCCTTAGTCAGAGCCACATTCAAGCAGGATCGACAAGATCGTCTGATTGAAATCAAACACTGGACCATACTGGACCACTGATTCGACTCCAAGGTGCGGCAATGAGCACGATGGCCCCAGCGAAGAGGAAGCACACCACGGGGACCAAACCCCAGACCTTTTCGCTGGTCCCGGCGAACTCCTGCATCATCTTGCATTGAGCAAGAAGCTGTGACATGGCCGAAGAAGTTGTAGAGTGAGAGGTATCTCTGGACCAAGGGGCAAGAGAAATAGATTTACTTTACAATACTTGCATCGCAGGTGATCTATCGACAGATTATTAAAGAACATGGAACAACGCCAGCAATTGCTCATATCTTCTTAAGGCCATGTTCGCAAGATTGGTGCATGAATGCATGAACAATCGACAAGGACCTCCTACGGCTCAATTGTGCTGGAATGCTAAGAATTGAAGCAACCAAAGGAACTGGAACGGCCCGGAACGGAACGGTCGAGGGACCTTGAAGAAGAAGGTCCCCCAAAGTATGCCCACCTTAGGACGGCTTGCAGTGACAGGCTTCCGGATCCGGAAATCTTCCGGTCCAAAACCATTTGAGCAAAGTGCTAAAGGTCGGCGCTCACGTTTCTTCAAAAATGAGCAATTTGCATTTTCCTTGAAAAAACGATACCAATCCCAAAAACGATACCTAGCCTTGTGACGGTACACATCTTGGAATCTATCTTTGCCTGTTGACAATGTTGACACTCGAGACAGTGTGTGTCCAAGGTTTTTTTGCATATGGTTTGCCATGCTAGCTGGACATTCCATTTCATTGTTGCTAATTTTCCCTTCTTTCTCTTCTTCGATGGGAAACAATTATGGGTTCAGACCGATACCAAAAACGATACCAAACGATACCCACTTCATAGGTCTGTATCCCTCAGACACCACCTGCCCACTCACATGCCACTACTTCTATTTCTGCTGCTACTACTACTACTACTGCTACTACTACTACTACTATACTACTACTATGACGACGACGACTACTACTACTACTACT
>CAXAMN010025348.1:0-11369 GCA_963970005.1 Durusdinium trenchii | reverse complement strand
TTTGGCGGCGAAGCGCACTGATGCTCTGGCTTCTTTGAAGTCCAGGCATCATTTTGATGCCTCACCCGGCCCACCTCTTCATCTAAAGGTGGTCACATCTCCGACCGCGGCCATCTTCTTGGAGACTGCGCTGACCGACCCCCCATCGAAGAGGTAGCGTTGCACCGCAGAGGAGGACCACCTTCCCGCTCGCTTCACCAACTCAATGTCGGCAGTCGACTGGAACAAAGCTGACGCCTCACCAATCCTCAAAGAGTGGGACATGAACCTCCCTGGCGGCAAGCCCACTCCAACCGCTGCCTCCTGGAGGAAGTGCTGGATCTCGATCCTCTTGATGACCTGGCCATTGCTCCATCTGAACAGCGGCTTGGTGCTCTCGGCATGGCCTGGCAAAAACCGCATCGTCCAGACTTGCCTCATACGGTCCAGTGCTTCGACTGGGCAAAGGTGCTTCCTCCCCGTGGCCTGCAGCGTCTTGGTGTCCCCGAAGGCCAGCTGGTCATTCTTGGTCTTCCGGAAGAAGAGGGAAATCTCGGTCGCCTCCCCCACCGGTTTCGCCACTCCTTGGTGAGACAGGCGGATGTCACAGCCCCTCGTGATCATGCTCTCGTCCACTCCGTTCGATTCCCCGAACTCCTTGGCCCTCAGCATGAAGAACCGCGCCAGCTCCAAGGCCGCCACGACCATCACTGCCTCCGCGTACGGAATTGAATGCCGGTCATTCACTAGCGGGTCGACCAGATTCTCGCCCAACCATACTAACATCTCAGGCGTGACCCCCAAGCGCCGTGGCTTCCTGGTAGTCGATCTCCGATCCAAGGCGTTGACGAGGATCCACACCCGATGCATTCCATCCAAGGGATCGGTCCTGCCACTCCTTTTGTGCACCATCTTCATCGCGAAGATGTGTTGACGGATGGTATTGGGCGAGGCGCCCAGCCATCCCAGGTAACCCACGTAGGCCAGCACCCGGTTCTCGTTCTCAATCGGGTCCACATTGCGGTTGAGGAACTCATCTGGCCAGCCCTGTCTTCTAGCCCAAGCGCACCACTTCATCCACGCTCCGCCATAGGCCTTCTCCGTCGCGGCACTCTTGTCCCCAGTCATGTTCTCCTCCAGCCATTCATCGACCCTTTCACGAACATCACCGCAAAACGGGGCGAGACTCTTGGTGAGGTGAACGGCCTGGGCTCTCACCTTCTCGGCAACTTTGAGCGGGTCGGTCTTGGCTTTGGTCCGTCCGCCAGCATAGGAACCCTTGATCTCGTTGGCAAACTCCAGGGTGTAGGCATCGTCCTCCTCTTCCTCGTCCATGCATTGAGCCCACCACCACGCCTCCGACCACCTCCACAGCCTCCTCAGCGGTGGCCCCGTGCCGCCACCAGCCCTGGTGGTGTCGGCCTCATAGGACGGCGGGCTCCGCCTCAACTCTCCTCTCTTCCACCTTCTGAGCCACAGCAGGATCTGGGCCATGGCCTCCGCTCCGGTGGCGTCCGGCATCATCCCGGCCTTACCCGGGTTCAGTTCCCCAGCTTCACGGGCGATCAGCTCACAGAGGATTTGGCCTCCCATGGTCACCAGGTTCGCGGCAGTTTGAATTTTCGTGGCCCGGACCCCTTCGATCGCCGCAACCTCGGCAGGGATGTTGGCTGGTAGGTCTCGAAGCTGACGCCCTTGTAGAACCCATAGTTCCTCCGGGTCAAGACGACGAACATGGCCTCCAGGTCCTCGGCGATTGTAGACATAGTAGCCCTGTAAACTGCTCCCGTCGTCTGACAACAAGGGCCACCGACCAGGGCCTCCAATCCCATGGATCACCTCACGTTCTTCGCCCCACCAGACATGACCTGCTGGTTGAGGTAGCATTCGATCTCTCGGGATGCCGCTCTCCAGCTCCAAACGCAGCGGCTTGGTCCAACACAGTTCATGGTGCTCCTTTGGTTTCAGCAGTGAACTCATTGGTGCCGGCCCCATAGCTCTGACCAGAAACTCCTCCCATGCCTCAGGTAGAGCACCATGTGGGTTCACCACCAAGCACCGCCTTCTCCTCGTCAACGCCTCCCCATTCTCGGTGGTGATGAAGTCGACGATCCCATAGCCCCATCCTCGGCTCTCACAGTGTCGCTGCCCTCGCTCCCAATCGACCTTCCCAGGTCCTTCGACCAGCCCCAAACGAGCTCCTTCGTGTTGAAGGTTGCGGAGGTACTGCTCCATGTGCTTCCCTTTGTAGTCCACTCCAAGCGTGGCGCACAAGAGCACCGGCCGGTCACCAACGTCCTCGATGGCCGCTCCTAGGGCTCCTCCCAGGGCTTCAAAATCTTTCAGCCACCTTCCCGAGGGGGTCCACTCCTTGGCGAAGGCTTTCCACGGAATCTCGAGCTCCCTTTGGATCTGTTTTGACACCCTTCTCTCACGGAGCTGAAGTTGCAGTGCACGATCACCTTCTTTCTCTGGGCCCCAAAGGAAGCATGCCCCATATCGGGCCGAGTCCTCCAGAGCGCCGTGGATCGCCGCAGAGATGTCCAGCACCTGAAGGCCCTTCTCCTTCACGAAGCCCTCGAATTCCTCCTGGGTGCACCGCGTGATGAAGTCCGCGTGGACGTTGTGATAGGTCCGCCACCATCCGCTCACGACCGTGAAGTTGTACTTCATCTCCGCCAGGTTGAGGGCCCTGATGAGGATTCTTCCCCCTCTGGTGTTGCTCTTCCGGGATTGTAGCCAATTCTTGACGATGGTGTTGTCCCGCCATAGGCCACTACTGCCCCTTTCCACTGGTCCCCTGCTGCACATGCGAAGGCAACGAAAGACAGCATCTCACCCAGGTGAATCACGAGGTCGGTCTCCTGGTCCCCAATCTCATGGTCTGACAGAGCCCGAGCAGCCCACGCTTTCAAGGTCCCGGTGGGAAGGCGCGTCACCTGTCTGTTGGTCCAATCGATGGCTCCCACCATGGTAGGCGTAGCGTCGGATGACACCCAAATGACCTTCTCCCACTCTCCAGGCAAGCTCAATCTCTCCATAGTGGGAAGCATAGATCTCAGGCCGGTGGCAAAGGATTCCCATCGATCCGTCCGCACACTCAGCCAGCGGCAGACCTCAAAAAGCTCCCATAGATCCTCCCATGCCCGGTCTGCCTCCCAGGCCTGGCTGCCTTCCCCACGTAGTCGGGGATTCACCTTCTGATGCCCATCACGGCCCGCAAGAAACTTGTCCGCCGCCTTGAGCTCGTTCACCAGCCCCTTCACGATGGCTGCCCATCCGGTCAAGATGCCTCTGAACTGTTGTAGCTGCTTCAGGGTGACCTCCTTGGAGCCGTAGTCAAAGCAGCTATCAGCTAGAAGGACCGCCCCTTTCTGAATGCGTCGCTCTGGAAGCGTAGCAGTCTCGCCCTCCGTGCACATGATCACCCCCCAGACCGTTTGTGCGGTCTTGAAGGCTCCTTCCACCTTGTCCTTCTCCTCATTCACCGCCTTGTTCCCCAGGAGCGTCCTGATGCCGTGCTCAAACACCTCCGCGCTCACCCACGGCCTCAGTCCCACCCAGGGCTCCACCAACACTCCGTCGTCGACCAGGACCTTGCAATCGAAACCATGGCCCATGTCTCTCCGTGGAACCGACGGGCAGTGAGCTCGATGGAATTCCTCCGTGCTACGCCCCCATACAGTCCATTCTCCTGGGCTACCACTGAACCCGAAGCTGGAGACCAAGTAGACCACCGTGATGTCCCCGCCCGGAATGCCCTCCAAGTGAATCTCTTCGTCCGTGGCGTTCGGAAAGGCCTTCCTCGGGTTCCACGGCAGCTCCCCGGCGAACAACTCTACATCCTCGGGGCGACCCACAGAAGCCTAAAAGCCCCAGAAATGTCCTTCTTGGACAGGAGGACCGGCAAGCCCGGGCATCGACCCTTAGCCCATAGGATGCGCTTGGCAATCTGTGAGTGGGTAGGTTGAAGGGCCGGCGGGTGAAGGAACTTGTTCGTCCCATGGTTGATGGTCCTTTGGTCGTGGACCACTCTCACCTCCTCCGACACAGAGCGATCTGGCTTGAGCTTCTGCACCGCCTCAAAAGGTGAGGCCATCGTCCCGCTCAGCTGAGGCATCATGGCACTGACTACCAACACCCTCTGCTTTCCCACATCCTTAGCGACCTGGGCAAAGACCTTGTCAACGTGGCGTCGTGCATTGGGGTGAAGCTTCGCAAAGGCTCTGGTCCGAAGCCCTTGGAACCTGGCCGCCATGCCATATCGTCGAACATCCCGAAGATATTCCAGGAGGTGGGGGTGTAACACCCGGTCCAGCCCCGGGTCATCCACCTGGGCTAGGTTCATCATTCCGGCCTTCTCCCTTACCTCCCAGAGGCTTTCAGCAGCTTGGCGCACTCCACCCGCGACCTCAACCAGCTTGTTGCCCGCCCGTAGCACGGCCGCCCAACCCATAGGAGTGTTGTCAAAGTCCTGCTCAATCGCCTTGACATACTCCTCCGCTGCCTGCCGTGCTGCTGTAGTCGGTGCTTGGTAGGCCGAACCTGGGCCATCACGTGCCTCGCTCCCGGCGTAGGCCGTCGGGCCTGACTCCACTTGGACACTCACCTCGGGCTCCGGTCCGTCATCTTCTCCCGGGTCGGGTCCCTCATCTTCGTCGGCGCCCCACTCCCAGTCGTCCTCACACGGGATCGCCTCGTCGTCGACAACCGGCATCTCCTGGCTGGTGAAGACGGTCACGCCCGTCCACTTGCCATAGCCTGGATCAGCCCCTCCGGCAGCCCGCCAATCATCCGTGATGATAACCTGGTTCGCCCCTTCTCGCAGGTGGGTGACCCTCTCGTTGGTTAGGTGGGCAAGCGGTGTAGGAAGACCAATCTCCGACGGGACGTACAGGGTCGTCCGGGGTTCATCATGAACTCTCCACATTGCCTGCGGGCAGGCGAGCCCCAGTGGTCGCCCGGTCCGGTTGGGCTGGTGCGGTGAAAGTCCACACTGGTGGAGGGGCCCATTGGATCCGCCCAGACTCCCTGCAGGGTCTCCCCTTCTCCTTGGTCAGGATCTCCTGGAGCTGGCCCGGCGCCTCGAGAGGAGGTGCCTTTGCCCTTTCCTTTCTCACATGCCAAGCGATATCGCTCCGCCCGCGACAGGCCATACGGGTATTCCACCCTGGTGGACTTCCTCCCGCCTCCCTCGACATCTGAGTTGGGCTCCGAAGTGGATGAGGACGAACTTCCTCCTCCAGCGAAGCTGAGCCAGCCGCCCTTGCCCTTTCCCCCGCCTGGTCTGGAACTCCCTCGCGGGGATCTTTCTCGGGCTCCAGCTGGAGCGGATGAGCTTCTCATTGGTCTCCACGGCATAGGGATCACCCGGTCCTTTGCTGAGATCACGGCCTTTGGTTGCCGTATCGGATTGGGAACCCCCCCTTCAGGGAACCCGAGCACCTCCAGTAACCCGTCTCCGTGGCGGCTCGCCGAGTGGTTCCCGAAGCCCATCGATTCCAACAAGCCATCCCCTTTGCCATCTCCATCGGGTTGATCGTTTCGTTGAACGCCTCCACCATCTCCGTCATGTCCTCCGTCATCGTCTCCGGGTAGGTCTCCAGGTAGGTCATCCTCACCGTCTCCGCCAGCCTCTTCACGGTCACCAGGTAGTAGGGCACCTCCATCTTCTCCATCGTCTCCGCCTCGATCCCGAAGACCGCCTGCTCGATGACCATCTTGTGGCGTCAAAGCCAGACCCCCCCCCAACGAAGCTTGGAGCACCGCCACCACGACTGACACAAAGTTCTGGGCGTACACCCCGGCTTCAGTACAGCGAGTGACGGTTTGGCCGTCGCGACAACCCTTCAGCCCGATGTGCCGGTGCGAGGTTGACAGGCCCGGACAGACTCGTCGAAGCGCTCGCCGTAACGGTGGATGCAGTGGGAAGACCACCCTGGTCTTGTGCACATAGAAATGATCTGGCTCATCAGGGGGACCAAGACCAAAGGCGCACATGGGCAGGTCAACGTACTCTACGTCCGGCCGGTTGAGGATGCGCTTCCAGCACGGCAGGTCCCATTGCTT
This sequence comes from Durusdinium trenchii, assembly GCA_963970005.1. Taxonomy (NCBI): domain Eukaryota; class Dinophyceae; order Suessiales; family Symbiodiniaceae; genus Durusdinium; species Durusdinium trenchii. Next base: position 5,321 of record CAXAMN010025348.1, on the reverse strand, counting down.
GGGGTACCGTCCACTGACCCCACTGGACTCGACGAGAGGGAAGGCACCAGAATCCAACGAAGCCTCGAAGAGCTCAGCAGCGTGCGCACTCAAAATGTTGCCCATTGCCTCAGTCGCTGCTAACGGTCCCTGTCCAGTGCCTTCGGGACACTCGAAGGTGCGAGTCCCACCATTCTTCTGCTGCCAGTCACAGTAGCTCGTGCATGGGGCTGCAATCCAATGCACATTGGAAGGCCCGGTACGCACCTCTGCCAGAAATTTGTCATGGACATCCTTTCGGCTCAAGTCAAAGTGTGCCCTGTAGCCCTGCTTGTCATGTGGATGCTCGTAGACCTCGACCGGCTCCATGCTCGGGCTCGTCCTGCTCCACTCCGCAGAGATGCCACCTTTCCCGGCAAAGAACTCCCTTAGCACCAGCTGCCCCGGTTCATGTGGCTGGCCTGCACTCCGAACCGCCCGAATCACATTGTGGTCATGGTGGATGTCCATGGTGCCTCCAGCGGTGGCGGCCGTGTAGGACAAGCAGCTATGCCTTGGTGCGTTGAGCGACTCCCCAGCTTTGCGGCCTGCTTTGCACAACCTGCAGAAAATCTTGCCTGGTGCGGTGGAAGGTTGATCATGACGAGCATGCCAAAAGAACGTAAACCCCATCGCAGGTGTGGTCTGGGGGTCCTCTCGGGCCAGGAAGCGCTCCAGGTCATAGCCGTCCGGCGGTTCCAAAAGGACCATGTGCCCCTTCCAAATCAGTGCGAAGGTCGTCCAACCCCCATCTATCCAGTTGGACCCAATGATGCACTCCACGACCAAGCCCCCTCGGTAGTCCGCCCTAAAAACCACCAATCGGCAGTCCGCAAGGGCTTCCAAAGGGAAGACCGCCAACGAGCGAAAGTCCTTCTCGTGGTGAGCTGTAGTGAGGTCATGGATGTAGGTCCTGACTTCGTGTTCCACAGCTGCGACCATCTCCTCCGCCTCGCCGATGGTGTTGGCCGCGTCCACTGCTAGCCGAGTCTGCTCCAGCCTCAGGCTTTGTGCTCTGGTCTGAACCTGCTCCACTGACGGCCGTCGGCTCTTCTCCTTCCACTCAACCATAGCCGCAATGGTGATGGTCACGCACTGCCGCCGCTCAATGGACACCTCTGGTAGGTGAAGAAGTGCCGCCAGGTCCTCCGTCATCATGACGTCCTCCTGATAGTCCCACAGCCGCCAAGTGGTGCCGTCGAGCTCGACGCTTCCTTGCCCTGGTTGCCCCTCTGCCCACAGAGTGTCTCGAACCACCAGTCGAGCTGAGCCTGCTTTAGTTCCTTCCCGTTGCTCCAATAGTTCAGCCGCTTCCCGTGCAAGCTCACCCATCCCGTAGGTCGCCATTTCCTGAAGAAGTGAAGAGAGTTCGACTCCGGGTTCCCTGGCAACCCTAGCGGCGGCCCATGCATACAAGTCGTCAGTGGCTCCCTCCAGTGCCTGGAGAGCGGAGGACTTGCCTAGCTCCTTGGCTTTCTGGACCAGGTGCTTTGCCTCCTGCGGTGCCGAAGTCCCATCCCGACCACGATGAGGTGGAAGATCACGATGAACATCTCGATGCCATGCATAGTCCGGCCCTTGAATCACATCCTTGAGGTCCTCGCCCTTGGTGTAGTCGACTTCGAACTCCTCGGGGACGTCCCAAAATCGCACCTTTGGCCCTTCTCCTCCAGCTCGGCCATCTTCCGTTACCTCCTGCTCTCCAGATTCTGTCCCGACAGTTGCAGGGGTGCTCCCAGCCTTCGCTCGCTTCTTTCCGTCCTGGATCTTGTCAGTCTTCTCGACTCGCATCTTGGACCGGATGTCTTTGATCTTGGTGGTCACGGTATCCGGGCTCTCGAGCTTCATCCGCTTCAGTCCACCTCTTTTGAGGAGTTGCATTTGCACACACGGGTCCAGATTCTCGAAAGAGCCGCGAAGTCCTTCATGGGAGCGCTGACAACCTGTCGTCTGGCAGCCAATGTGGCACAGGTTTCCCCAGCAGAGCAACTTGCCGTGGCGGTCCAAAGGGGCCCGATCTTTGGCCATTCCGACCTCCTCCGGAGTCAGCTTGGGCCCCCACAACGACTTGAGAGTGGGTTTGGACTGCGAACTCAAGCTTCCTGCACTCTCCCCTGCTCCTCCAGCTGGTGCTGCCGGGTTGCGATCCTTCCGGGCACCGCCCTGCCAAGTGAGATTCCATAAGAGGCGGTCTTGCTTCCTCTCGATCCTTGGGAGGACCTCGGTCTGGAACCATGAGTCGGGCTTCTCGATGTCGAAGGTCGTGGGCATCACCAGCCATGCCTGTCCATCTGGTCCGGGAAGTAGCGCATGGAACTTGAGCTCGGTGAGGCTGATCGTTTCCCTACCAATCTCCTTCTTGAGGCTCCGAAGCACGTCCTTGAGCTCCTCCAGAAATCGCCAGTGAATCTCCTCCCAGATGTCGATGACTATGGCCAGCGGCCACCTGTGAGGATGGGACAGATGCCACTCCGACAAGAGGTTGAGGGCGTTGTTCCGAACGGCTCTCCATTCCTCCCCATAAACCAGGCACCACACATCTGTCTGGCGTCGTACTCGGGCGGTCCACTCATCGAACCTGGACGGAGGAGGAGGTCTTTGGTCGGTGTTCTTCATCACCTTGGCCTCAGAAGCAAACTGGTCGAGCTCAGCGTCCGTGTAGGAAAGGAAGTCCGCGGCGCTCAGGCCATACTTCTCCTGAATGCCCCAGTATGGCCCTGCAATTCCAACTGCCAGCCGTGTTGACATCCGTTGGCGGAAGCCTGCTGCTCGAAGCTTGGTCGAGGCTCCTATCTGAGCGGACAGCAACGAGTTTGCTAGTGCCTGACCGTGCTCTTCCGCACCAACACGCACTCGATACTGGCCACACGCCCGAAGCAAGAAGACCAGTTCTTCTGATTGTTTGTTGAGCCCCCGGATTGTACCGGGGACCTGACCTCCTGCTCCTTCGGTTTGTTGACGAACCAAAGAAGCCAATTCTGCTGTTTGATGCTGGATTGCTTTGGCGATTTGGACAACGGGTTCTGCAGTGGTTCCACTGTCGGTCCTGGCTCCTGCCCTGGTGTCAGGGCGATAGATCCCGGGGGGTGCCACTCGTAGCCCGTCACCTCGCTTCTCTTCCACCTGAGGCATCTGCTGACCTCGTTCTGTCAGGGGGGGGTGCAGGCTCAGACGTAGGTCTCGTCCTGGATGCCGAGGTCCTCAAAGACGAAGCTAAAGGCAGAGATGTAGCTCTATCCCCATCCTTTTCCGGAGTATCCCCAGGAGACGCGGCTTGACTGCCACCTTCCACCATACTCCAGTCGCTACATCCCTCCCCTTCTCCATGAGGCCTTCCCAACTTAGCCAGCTCCTTCCGCCACGTGGTCAAGAAACGTGACAGCCCTCTCTGCCCTTGCGCCTGCTCATTCTCCGCCTCCCCAACCAGTTGTCGAAGAAGATCACCGGGTAGTAGCAGGCGGTCAGCTCCCAGCTTTTTGCGTGCTTGGTCTTCACGGAGTCCATCCGCCTTTCCGGCCGCAAAGATCTCAAAGAACTCTTCCAGCAAGCTGCCGGCGCCTTCTGAACCTGGCGACTCGAGCATCCCCATGCGGGATAGATTTCGACTGATGCTTGATCCTTTCGGAGTATGTCCAGGCGAGCGTGTTGTTCCCCTCCGACGTGGCGTTCTCTCTTTGATCTCGGGCTCCTCACATTCACGAGCCCTTCCCAACAGCTTTCTCGCACGACCATGCCTATCCTCGTCACCGTGCGCCTCCTCGGTGTCGACCCCGTTCTCCTCATCATCGTTCTCCCCCTCGTCGATGTCCTCCACCGCTCGTGTACGTGACCTCGATCTGGATCGGCGCGCTGAGGTAGAAGAGGGCCTCGTCGGTGTCAGGCTTGAAGGTTCATGTTCTGAACACCACACCACACCATGCTGCAGCTTGTTCCCAAACCTTTTGCAAAAGGTCACACTGCACTTGTCGGGATACCGCCGGGTCAGGTATTGGGTAGCATGATCCCCGCACAATGCAACAGCCCCGCACTGAGTGGGGACATCATCCTGGAGGAGTTGCCCAAAATGTTGAGCACGCACACTGCACGGCCGATTGGCCAGGCACTGCATAGTTCCATCGGGCCCCGCCATGTGACCAGGCTGCCACAGCAAATCAGGTGCTCCTCCTCTTGCTCCGACTCGGAACCCAACTCCCGAAGGCGATGCATCAACTGTGAGGTGCCTTCAGTCAATGGGGACCCTTTCAACCAGGCCCAGAAGTCGTGGGTCACCTTGCGCGCACCCTCACGAGCTTGGGCCATCTGGAATCTTTCCGGGTCATTCTTTCGAACTAACCCGTACATGACGAAGTGCTCCCCACCCTCTTCGGTGCAGGCCTCATTTCGGCATAAGTGCACCTTCTCGACGTCCCGCAGCCGCCTCACCAAAGCCGGAGATCCACGGATCGTGTTGCACTCCACAGGGACATAGAGGCCGTGGGTCTTGATGGACTGGGAGTCCATGCCGATGGCGAAGACAGCAGCATCTTCCCCTCTCTTCACCACCATGTGCTTGGGCTGCTCACCGGACCTCTTGAATGCTCGAAGCTGGGAGGTTTCAGGTGTCCGTCCAGTGGCAGGGCCCAAGAACTCTGCTTCAGAGGCTTCTGGAGAGCCTCCTGTAACTCTTTGGAACCAGAATGCAAAGGCCCCTACTCCTCGTAGGACTTTGCGAAGTAGCCATGCCATCGCCATGCATGCCCCGATCAGGAGCGACACAATGGGGTAGCACACAGCCCACACATAGTGAGCGACCAAGCAGAGCCCCAGCACCACCAGAACCTGGAGGAGCCGGCGGCATCCGGTCCGAGCCTTAGTCCAAGCGCTGCCGAAGAGTGCCCACCCGATCATGCCGAAGAGGGTGTCCACGACCATCCACAGCGCCACGTCCCAGCTTCCCCAGGTCGAGGCTCCTTCCAACTCCCGACCCCAGCTCGCCAGGCCGGCAAGCCACTCTTCCGTGGCATTGAGCCTTCGCTCCGCACCCGGGAGCCACTCCCGAAGATGCTGCCGCCAACCAGCCTGCTCCTCCAGGGGCTCCGCCTCCGGTGGCCCCTCCGGGCCAGCCCACCAACCATGGCTGACGGCTGTGGTCGAGATGACCACCAGCCTGAGCCACCACATGTGGCCGTGCCGACCCAAAAGGCTCAGAAACCTTCGGGCCAAAAGGACTTGGTCGTGCAAGACCTTCACAAAAGTAACGGTTATTTCTAACCTCCAAGATATTTTAGATGCCCAAAGGCCCTAAGGCTCCTTCCATGAAGCTG
>CAXAMN010025347.1:0-10212 GCA_963970005.1 Durusdinium trenchii | reverse complement strand
TGGACTCCTAGCTAATGCCAGAACTCCTGAACACCTGGACTCCTAGCAATCTGACGCATTGGCTCAAAATGGCGCCCATTCCCAGGGCAATCACCCCTCATGTGCCTTGAAGAATTGCAAGCACAAGACTTTCATCTCACTTTTGCCACAGCCAAAGCCAGCAGCTTCCTTGACATGCTTCCACAATTGCCGCTGCATCTTCTCACTCCTGCATTTGGGAGGTGCATGCTCCATGTGGATAGCCTTCAGGTGTTCAAAGAATTCTTTTCCATCCGAGGTCGAGGGTGCAATGCGCCCTGCAAATGTGGCTCGCAGGGGCTTCTTACTCTCTGCTGTGTCTTCTGGGGCAACAACTCCTGGAACTCCTGAAACTCCTGGAGTGTCTTCTTGCTTCTGGCTTGGTTCAGGCTCAATTTTGGGCACCACAATCCGAGGTCGGGAGCGGTGGCTCTGATGCCGCTTGCCATTGTTGATCTTCTCTTCGTCTGGAATCCTGGGCCTGCCCCTGGCCTTTGCCTTTGCTTTGGCTTTTGAAGCTGGCTTTTTGGTTGCTGCCTTGGCCTTTGCCTTGCCCTTTGCTTTGGGCTGGGCAGCTTCATTTTTCTGGCTCCTTGCCTTAGCCTTAGCCTTTGGAGCTTCAAGCCTCTCCTTGTGGGGTGATTCATGCCCCTCAGCCTCAGCCTCAATGGGCTCTGCGGGCTCTGTCTCATCCAAATGAGCCAATCTTGTGATAGCCGCCTTGCCTAGCTCATTCTTGTTGCCCCCCAGGTATTGTGCCATCTTCACATTGGTTGCCATGAGGAACCTCCATTGAGCTGCCACCAGTGCTGCTCTGAAGTGTCTCTGCATGAGGCACACTCCCTTGTTCGTTGTGTTGATGCTTTGAAAAAATGACAGCCCCTTCACTCTCATTGCCATGTGGATGCTGGGGAGCATCCAACTCCAAGCTTGGAGCTTCTGGCAGCTCACTTGAATTCCCCATGTTCTCACACACCGAGTTCTTCACTGGGCTGGTGATCTCATCCAGTGACCTGGGTGGAAGGGGAGAACTAAGTTGATAGAAAGGTTAATGACAAAATATACAAAAGTTGATAAAGTAGTTGATAAAAGTTGATAAAAGTTGATAAATGTTGATAAAGTTGATAAACAGTGATAAAAATTGATAAAAAGTTGATAAACACAATATAACAATGATATAAAATTGATAAAACATGGGTAAACATTGATAAACAGTTGATAAAAGTTGATAAAAAGTTGATAAACATTGATAAAAAAGTTAATAAACTTTAAAAGTTGATAAAACATTAATAACATACACATTGATTTAAACATAATACATTAAAATGTTGATAAAAAAGTTGATGGTACAGGCTGATGAAAGCTTGATAAGCAAGTTGATATTAAATTTGTTACAGTAAACTGGTTGAATTGTTGAAACACTGTGAACATGCTGAGGCCTTGGTTTTGTGGTGAATAATTGGTGTAGGGGCAAGATCCTGGTAAGAAAATTCTAGTGTGCAAAGGGGCTGCAAATGTTCAAAGCATGCAAGCTTGCTTTCACAAATCTTCATAGTCTCATAATTCAAACTAATTTACCTATTATCACAACTTGATCCAAGCATTAGCCAAACCCTTGTCACAGTCCAAGTGAATGAGAGGTGTGTCACACTAAGACCCCAGCCCTGACTTCTGCATCGTCAGAAACTGATGTGTGGCAAAAAGGAAGCATCCTTGCCAGCCACATGCTTGGGGCTGTTGGAAAGCACTGAAGGCATGAGGCTAAACATGGCAGGTGACGATGAACACCTGAACGCCGGAACACCTGAACTCCTCACAAGCAAGGCAAAATCAAGGCTTGAACCAGCTTGGCTTGAGCCACCATTCAAAAGCATCCATGGCGCTGCCATGCAACTGTTCAACACACTCACCAGCAAGGCCACAAAACAGTAAGCAAGCAGCCACAATCATTTGGCAATATGTTGCATGTGATCAAGTTTGACAACATAAAAATTGATTTAAAAGTTTATTTAAAAGTTGATAAAAAGTTGATAAAGTTGATAAAGTTGATAAAAATTGATAAAAAGTTGATAAACAGTTGATAAAAAGTTGATAAACCGTTGGTAAAAAGTTGATACAACAATTGATAAAAAGTTGATAGGTTTTCTTCACTTATCGAGCTGGTTTTGAGGTCGAATGTGCCTGCAGCTATGAAAATTGTTATAAAGCATGCCATTGTCATTAAGGGTTCCATCACAGTGGCCGGGTCCAGTTGCTTAGTCGGCGAGGGTGTGGATCGACGAGGCGCCTAGACATCCCTGGGCTGTTCGATCCCTGGGGAGGTGTGGCAGGTGGTGGCGCCTCCGTTCTGCCACTGGCAGATGACGCTGTGCCAGACACAGCCGTAGAGTGGACCGTACCACTCGCAGTCGCCCGAGTCGTAGGGAAAGCCTCTGGTACCGGCTTTTTGTTTTATTTTGTTTCAAAAAATAACAAAGTACTAATCAACTCTTCTTCAGCTGGTCGGTTGTAAACATAGTTTGTGACAATTGTTTTGTGCTTTGGTTATCACTCCCCTACCATAATGCTTGAGGGTAATTTAAATTTAATCCGAAAACTTGCTGCCGGGTTGTGAACAGTTGATAAAATTGATAAAAAGTTGATAAAAAAGTCTATAAACAGTTGATAAACAAGTTGATAAAGGGGAGTGTGGTAGGATGGTGTAGCGCCGGTGCAAAGGCAGTGGTTCCTCAACCACCTGCAGCCTGGGGCAGTTCCCTCTGTGTGGCACAAATTGTTATTGTGCGACTGCCCACTGTGTGACATGCATTGGCTGTGAGGTTCCCCTGAAGCTGGCTATTACTTTTTGTTTACTTTGTAGTGGGTACTTTACCAAACTATTTCATAGTTTCTTAATGCATAAACATGTCTCAGCCCTGGCGCCTTTGACTGCAGTGCATGTTAAAAAAGAGCCAGTGGTCTAAGAAATAAAACTACATGGGAGTCAACAATGGGCTAGGCGCTGGGTGTCTAGGGCAATGGGAAGTGTTTTTGTGTGACCTATCATTGAGCTGACCCCACAGCAGCTTACTCAGCTTGCACATTGAGAGAGCAAGCAATGCCCAGAAACTACATGTTCACAAGGCAAGCAAACCAACCCCAGCATGGAACCAAAGGAGCAAGCCCATGTAATGCACCACCCAAGCCTGTGTTGAAACAAGTGCACACCAAACTGGATCATGCAAAAAGGTGTGAGAGCAGAGTTTTGCAATCATATGGGAAGGGTCTTCATTCTCTGTCTGCAGCAACAAACACCCGCCACATAGAAATATATAAGTATGGTCACTGCATGGTTTAGTGTGAGACTATTGCACTCTAAAGCATTGTTGAGTATTTTGTGTTAGTGCTTGATCACATATATGTGTTGCTGGCTACAGCATTGGCAATCCACAATTGGCTATTACTTGACATATTGATTGGCTTAGTGTTTGAGGCACAAAGCAAAGCTTTTATTGCAACTGTGCAATAAATAGATATATATTTGAATCTAACTCACCACAAGGCAAGTGCTAGGTCCCCAAACCATCATCCAACCAAAAGCCTGCCAAACCTCAGTGTCGGGTCCAAAAGCCACATTGCATCAAGTCTTGGCCCATGCCAAATGAAAAGTGTCAAGAGCATCGCTGGGAATCACCATTTAAAGGTAAATGATTTGCTGGGTCTCTAACATGTTGTAGAAGATGAAGATGTGCTGGATTGCTGTGACCGGCCAGAACCTGCACAATGATGTCCACTGGCTTTTGATGCAGTTCCCTCAAACATGTGGGAGCAACATGTGTTTCTGCAGTACATGGGAATGTTTGCATGGTCTCACTGAACATGTCAACCTAGGGTGGCTGCCTCATTGTATGATTCTTTACATGCGTGGTACAAGCTAGCCATTAGGTAAAATGAATGCAACAAGCTTGGGCTGGACATGATTGAACAAAAGCAATGCTAGGTCCACTGCGCTTCAAAAGTGGCAACTTGAAAAGTGAGCAAAAGCAAGGAATGTAAGCCAGCAACCCTTTATCGCCAGCTGCCCAATCACAAAAGTAAGTGGCTTTGGCAAGCCAGTGGCTTGCATTTGCAGCTGCCGAAAAACTATTCATTGTCTGGTCAACTTTCAGAGACAGGCTTGTCAAGGCTGTTGCAGCTGAATGCCTGAACACCTCAACTCCTGAACTCCTACTTAGCCATGGGAGTAAAGGGCCACAGCTTGCTATTGGCTTTGAATTTCACCGTCACTTCGCCAAGGGCAGATCGCATTGCCTTGAGTGTCCCAGGCCATCGACCTAAAAAAATCAGGCTTTCCATGCTTAGTGTGGTTGCAAACAATGCTGGAAGGTTTCAAAAAAACTTGTGCTAAGGATCCATTGTTCAGAATTTTTGCAGCAGCATCACCCATCCAAGCAATGGGGATGGCCTGATCCATGCACTGAACCGAATGGGCCTTGACATTCAGCCCACTTGCCACTGACTCCACTGCCCACTGCACCTGTGACAAAGAAACAATGGATGTAGGGTCCCACAATGTTTGACATGTCAAACAAGTTTGAAGAAAGGTGGCACCCTTGAATGTCTCAGCTTCTGGCATTAGAGGCCTCCACATCTCCCGGCTCGTGCAAAGTCTCTCCCAAATCCACTGCTGCTTGCTGAACAATTTGCCAAAGAGTTGAAGAGTTCTTTGGCCCTTCCTCCAAAAATCGTGCTGGCACTGAATAATGAGCCTCGCGTGCCTGCAAACATGTGATGAGCAGTGTGCTTCTCAGTTTCCAAAAAACTAAATTCTAAAAGGTGCATGTGTCGGTTCCTTTCTCACACAGGCACATGAACAACTCTCCACTGTCCCACCTTCTTTGCCAGCCTCACCATGGAAGTTGTCGATGTCTTATTGGCACATGTTTGTGCCTCACACAGGGCCACCAATGCAAATGGCCATGAGATTGCCTTTGGTGCTTTAAGCACATCAGGTTGGTTCAGCCATGCAATGGATGCTGGTGGCGGTGGTCCCAGGGCAAAGCCCTTGGGGCCCATGTTCCGAAGCATGCCATTGAAGTCACTGCACTCCTGGACTCCAAGTGATGCAAAGTCTGTTTGCCTAAGTGGTGCTGTCCAGTAGCTGCTACCCACAACAGCACAGCATTGCTACTGTAATATCTTTAAAAATAGCTCAAAAACACACACATACTGGGCTGTAAGGAACATGTTAGCTTGAATTGCATGCTTGATGATCAAGAGGCTGCCCCTTCTGAATGGCCGTCCATGTCAAGGGTCCGACTTGGCTCTGTGGACTGATGACACCTGAAACAATAGATTCACTTGATGAATGTGAAATATATTCAATATGCAAAAATGCAAAGACACATGTGGTTGAACCTGCAAAGTCTAAAAAGGTCAAGACAGTGAAGGCGGCATTGTTGCTGAGGTAAGGCCCTGATGAAACCCACACTGCTGCAGCCTGTGAAAGCTGGCAGTGCCCCCAAACTCTAGAGACTGAAATAATCTGTGATCTGGATGGCCTTTTGGGGTAGCCTACGCCGGCCAACAAGAAGTTCTCCACAATGAGCATTAAGTGTAGCTGCCACCTGGGCTGCCGACCATCAGCCAAGCACTTCCCAAACCAACAGCCAACAACATTGCTTAGATCCCAGCCATTGCATCGATATGTTCTCTTTGTGCACTCTTCATCAGCATGATGAGGGCTGTCCCAAGTTTCACTTCCTGCAGTGCATGAGCCCAACAACTCCTGAACTCCTGAATTCCTGAATCAGTGGGCTTCAATCAAAAGCAAACTATTGGCCATTGGCCACAACTTGAGAAAACACTGAAGTAAAACCATGGAACAGCCCGGACTGCAGAAGCCATCCCAGCAGCAGTGGCAAGACTACAAGCTGTGTGGGTGCCACTTGTCAAGGCTTGACGGATTGATTGGTTGTGGCTCAGCTTGCTATGTGAGCCTCCCTGCAGGGACAAGTACAGCTCCAAGGCATAGTACACCTAGGTCTTACACAAGCCAATGTTTGCAAACAACTACCTTGTCATGATGTTCCTTGCATAATCATTGGTGCATGTTGAGTGGCGTAAGGACACAGCCTGGCATAAACACTGATTGGATTGGAGCTGGTCAGCAGTTCCTGGACCCTGTTCACGTCCCTTTGCCTTAGTCTACATGGGGTTGGGGTCTGTGTCATTTGACCTTGAACCTTTGCAGGTGCCAACACACTGTCATTGAAAGAGTGGCTATAAGCAAAGATGCAGGATTTGCACCTCTATCTCCTCCAAAGCAGTGACTGCCTGCAAATAAACTAGCCAGAATGAAAACAGGCTGAAGGTGCCAACAAATGGTTTGATTATTCTATGATTTGTGCCTAGCTACACGAACGCGAGACAATATGGACAGCCGGCATACAGCCCGAAGCCATTTCAAGTGGTCCCCATAGTAAGCTGCCAGCAGGTCTGGATCAATGTCTGATAAGTCCTGGGCAGAGACTTCCCACATCCCTTTCCAATTCTAATGTCATGTTATTTACACAGTATTCACTTGTGAATGTATTTATTGAATTCTGCTCCAGAGCAACTGTCATGGTTCCAATCTTGCTCTTGTAGTGTCATTAAACCATTCAGAATCCATATGACACTCCATATAGCACATGCTATAATGATGCTGTTTTTTGTCACTCAAATGCATGAGATCTATCTAAGCTCTGGGAAGAACTTGGCCCCGGGCTGGTGCAGGTGGGTCAGACTGTGGAATGGCAAGGTTCAAGTGGAAACGTGCAATCTTTTCTGGCGAATCCTGAATCCAAGAATGCAAGCCATGCTTTACTGTTTTGGTTGCAGGATTCCCACTTGCCTGCTTGTTGCCCTCACTGGTGCACTCTTGTGCCTGGCCCAACGCCACACATTGGCAAAACATACCAGACCAGCAATGGGGGGTGGTCAATTTCTAGCTGTAATGTTCTGAATGTGTTGTCTTAATGTGTTTATTGCACACAAATTTCACAAAATATGTATACCAACAGGAGCATGGAACCCTAGCCAACTGTCAAAAATTGCTTGGCTGAAGTACAGTAAGTGGGCTAAGGAAGTCTATCTTCAAGTTGTAGGAGAATTTGATAGGAGCTGCTTTGGCCAGGAAATATGCCACATAAATCTCAAAACATTGAACAATTTGTAGAAAACAGCAAGCAAGTTGAAGCAAACTGATGAAGTTTTCAAAAATAACATATTAAAAATTGTGTTTATGGTGCTACTTGAAGACACAAAGTTTTAATTACCATGTGCTTCAACCACATGCAGGCAGCAGGCCTAGCCTGAGCTGGCCGCTTTCGGTTTAGCCCCACTCCCTTTTTTGGAGTTGGAGCAGCCTTACCTTTGGCAGTCCTGGAGCAAGAGCCAATGAGAACTAGTGCTATTTGGAAGCAAAATCAAGTGTTTTATTGCAAGGAATCCTCGCAGCCACCCCTCCTTAGAGGCAAATCTGCTGCAGACTTAACTTTGCAAAGGCTGACCAGCTTGTTGACAGCTTCTGACTCGGTGTGGAAGAGGCCATACTGCTTGCCGTCCTGGTTTTGGTTTTCTTACTTAAACCAGTGAATGAACAATGATTGATTTATTCAATAATAAACATGACTGCAGTCACCCTACAAGAGTCTCCTTGGCGACAAACCATCCTTTTTGATGACTTTGCTCTCGCCAGTGCACATTCTTGTACTTGGATGCCATGGGGTTCAGGCAATGAATTTTATGTCCGGAGTTGTATTATGTGGGGTTTGGTGATGTTTATGTGCAATTCTGAACTCCTGAACCCCTGAACTCCTGGACTACAGTTTGAGCCAATTTTGTTGAACACTTACATATCAATCCAATGTTTAATTGTGAACAACCAATGCCACAACTGCACATCAAAAGTGTTTAAACTCTCAAATTCAACACACCCAAAGGATACCCACGACCTAACAAACCCAAGCAGAACCACCTGGCCCAGGACCTTGCCTTCTCCAGGAGTTAGCTGTTGAGGAGTTCAGACACCTGGACGCCTGAACTCCTGAAGACCTCAGCACGCACGCAGCCAGAAGGATGTTTTAGGGAGAAACATGCGCAGTAGTGCCTACAGCTGAATACCCTTGGTGGTGGTGGATGGGTTAATATGTGAGTCAAAAGTTGTGTAACTGATTTGTCTTCAAGTTCACAAAGGGTGTATGAACCATGATAAAAACATTAATAAAGATTCGAACAGCCTTCATGCATCAATTGATTCTTTTGGCAACAAACCACCCAATGTTTTGAGCCCATTATGTTCCCACTTGTTCAACCCTAACAAAAGCAAAATGCAACCACTCCCCTTGCCCTCCCCTGGCCACCCTGGTCACACCAACTTCACTTTTTCTCCAGGCGATCGGCTGGCCACTCTACACATGGCCGCACTCGCAAATGGGGTCTGTGCCCCTCGCAAATGGGATCTGCGCCCCAGTTGTCTGCACCAACCATTTGAGGGTGTGTGAACTCCTGAACTCCTGAACTCTTGAAGTGGTGGTTTCCTGAAGTGATGGACTCCTAAACTCTAATCACCTTTGGTGCAGACCCCTGAGGAAAAAAGATCCCAGGAAGATGCTGCCAGGCACCTTAGTAGGCGCCAAAGGCCCTGAGGAATGAATCCTTCACATTCTTCGGCACATGCCCCTCCCTTATCTTCAATAAATGCGATTGGGGCCGGCCGTGGCCGGAGGAGTCCCCCTTTCGAGACAACTCCATTGCCAAGATCTCGGGGGTTCCTCCGGCCCCCAAAGTCACCAAGGCGCTATCCATGGACCATGGCCTGAGTGACACATAGCAATGTCTTGAGAACAAACCCTGTGGAAGCCAAATCTAAAAGTGGGTCATGATGTAAAGTTCTTTGCTGTTTCATTATGTTGCTGCAAGGCCACGTAGCGCTGAACTCCACAAAGCCGGGCTGAGTGCTGGTGGGCGCAAGCCAGAAGTTCCGCTGCCTTGGAAAAAACGCATATAATAAGATTGAATTGACTTTCTGTGTCGCTCAAGGCATGCATTGGCAAAGCCACAACAGGCACTTGCTGTCATGGTGCTGTGTGCAAATCTCTGCACGCTCCTTTGGCACAAAGGATGGCCCGCAACCCCAAGACTCGCTCAACACCTTGAGAAGGTTGATCTGCCCCTGTGGATCCCGATCAAAGCCTCAGTCAATCAGCAGATGCAGCTAGCTAGTTGATTGGGATTAACTTAAAGCCTCAAAGTAAATTAATAGTTGAGTGCCTACTAAATAACAATGCTCTCATGTTGGCATGTTTGTTGAAGCTGAGGGCCTGGCAATAGAAGCGGGTGACACGGGAGTCCACAAACCACGAGGAGCCACAACCAGTGAAGCCAAAGAGGGCATCTGGGCCAATTGGCTGGTCTGATGGTTGACTAATCACCACCTCCCTGATTGTTCCTCCTGCCGACGGCTCGAGGATGATGGGGACAAGGCCAGCTAGGGGGAGCTCAAATTCGCGCCAGTCGACTTGGCCCCTAAACCTCCAGATGTTGCTCATCTGGACCCGGAGGGATGCATCACCGACCTGCTCAAAGTTCACCTGCAACTCAAGCCACCCCTCAGCGGCGAGAACCTCATACAAATGCTGAAGCACTGGATAGCAGTGTGCGTCAAGAACTTCTGCAAAGCCTTAGTTGGGGGGGAAGTGGAAGACAAATTATTACAGTAAGTGCTGCAATGCCAAGTATTTAATATTTAAGGAGCTCCTGATTCTAATTGACTGTCATGGTTTAGCCTTGGGAAGGGGGAATTGTATCTGACATCTAAAAGGAGCTCCTCTATGTTATAGCTGAACATTTGAGTCAGCCAAGTGGTAAGTGTTGAGAGCTAGTCATGCTATTACATACACAAGCTTGAAAGCCATAAAAGTGAATAAACAGTTGATAAAGTTGATAAAGTGTTTTAAAGTTGATAAAATAGTTGATAGAAAGTTGAAACACATTGACAAAAAATAATAAACAGTTGATAGAAGTTGATTAAAGAAAAGTTCATAAAACATTATATAATAAAGTTGATAAAAAAGTTGATAAAAGTTGATAAAAAGTTGATAAAAAGTTGATAAAATTGATAAAAAAAAATTGATAAAAGTTGATAAAAAAGTTGATAAAAGTTGATCAAAA
>CAXAMN010025345.1:0-11374 GCA_963970005.1 Durusdinium trenchii | reverse complement strand
CGAGGGCAAAACAGTCGCAGTTGTTGGAGCTCATGATCGGCATGGTGGAGTAATGTGTGTTTACCCAAATGTTCTTGGAGTTGACGAAGCAGGCGGGCCGTAAAACGGGGTTGCTGCTTGAGGTGTGTGTTGTGAAGGCGCCATTGGTGCTCAAGGAAAGGCTGTAGGTGTTGAACTAGGGATGGTGGAAGCCCGTGTAGTTTGAGCCATTTGGTATAGGCCGTCTTGAAAATGAGGAAGTACCGAGCTTTGCTTGGGTAATAGGTGCTGTTCATATTGGCGTTGAGGAAAATGCTGAGGTGTGTAGGGAGTTGGAGTTGGTCAAGTGTAAGGATGTAGTGGCCGTTGATGGTAGGGGTATCGGGATCCTGCAGGAGGGTGCGAAGGTGATCGCATGCACAGGGGAGGTCTGCTGGATCTGGCGGGGAGTGGAGGGTGTCCTCCCATGTGCGGTGGTTGTGCAGGTGGGAGCGGAGGGTTTTGTGGGCGGCTTCCCTCAGTCTGTGGGAGGGGAGGTGGAGGGGAATGGTGAAATGCTTGTGCTGCTGGATGGTGGTACGAAGCCATTGTTGGCAGTGCTTGGTAAAGTCGTCATGGGCCAAGAAGGGCACTGTCAATGGGATGTTTGGCTTTGGTGGCGTGAGGTTGCGGTAGATCAAGGCTTTGTTGAGGATGTGAAGAGCTCGGCTGCGGCCAGGTTCTTCCAAATTTGCGGCCATACGCCGGATTGCATACACCTCGAGGTCCGTGTGGCGGCCGCCTCTTATCTGTTTTGCTGCCTCACAAGAGGCTGCGGTGTGTTTGGTAAGGTTGCGAAGAAGTTGGAGGGCGTGATGCTTAGTGGAAGTGTAGAGGTGTGGTTCTCTGAGGGTGTACTGGCGTTGTCGAAGGCGTCGGAAAAGTCGTTTGTGGGTGGCTAGTCTGGAGTAGAAGTGGGCTCTGTGTTTCGCGAACTGCCATCCCTGAGCTTTGAGTTTGAGGTGGTGGGAAATGAAAGGCCAGTTGAGTGAAGGCATCCAGTTGGCGATGTAGTGGTGCTCTTGGATCCAGGCTTGGTCGTATGTGTCATGGGAGGTGAGTTGAATAGTGGTGTAGTGGTGGATGTTGTTGTGTGAATGCCAATAACGTAAGGAGAGTTCTGCAGAAATGGGAATGTTGTTTTGGAGTTGTTTTAGTTTTGCGCGGCGATTGTGCTCGCGGTGGGGGATGCCGATAGCTGTGGAGCCAACGTAGAAGTGGCCATGTTGATGGTAGCAGCGTTGGGGTTGGTCGGGATTGAAGTGGAGCTTGATGTAGACGGAATTGGAAGAGAGGAAGTTGTGGTAGTGGTAGGTGTGGGGTAAAATGTGGAGCTGGCGGAGGCGGTTGCGCCATTGTTGTGAACGACGGGTGTTGGACGGGTATGCGAAAAGGAGTGTGATGTAGATGAGGCCGGTTGCAAAGATGGCCTCGGCGCGGT
This sequence comes from Durusdinium trenchii, assembly GCA_963970005.1. NCBI lineage: Eukaryota > Dinophyceae > Suessiales > Symbiodiniaceae > Durusdinium > Durusdinium trenchii. Next base: position 9,915 of record CAXAMN010025345.1, on the reverse strand, counting down.
CGATGTATTGGGTGCGGTGAATGAGCATGGAAAGTGCTCGGTGCAGGTGGAAGAGTTGGGTGAGGTTGGTGTGGCTGGGTTGCTGCTGGGCCAAGATGGCGAGTCAGCAACCAATGGCTGCGCCGACTCCCACCAGCTGTTGTAGGCTGCGAATGGGGAGTCGGTTGACCCGGTTGAGGGGGAGGCCATACTTGGTGGCTGCTTCTTTTAGCTGCTGCGTGGTGACTTTGCTTGTTTGCAGCAGTCGGATGACTTCCGTCGCAGCTTCTTGGATGGTGGGGTCAAAGGTGGTGACCCATTGTTGGATCTCTGGGTGGTTCCAGCCTTCGGGGATATCGTCTTGCAGCGTGGGGTGTGGTGGTTGCAAGACGTCGGTGATGGCTGGTGGTTTCGGTGGTGGTGGCGTGGGTGCGTGAGAAGGGGCGGCTGGTGCAGAAGATCGGCTGGTGTTCTTGACTGGTGTGAGTGGGTTGCCCAGGTCGTGGAGTTTCTGACGTGCACGAGCCAGTTCGTCGTTGGTGTTCTTGAGGGCGCGTAGGGCGGAGCCTTCCGCAGGTGCTGGAGAGTGGGTTTGCAGTTGGTCGATAAGCAGTTTGATGAGGGGAGCGTGAAACGCTCGGGCATGGGTAGTTTTGTTGGGAATGTCTGTGCTCTGTTGTGTGTGGAGAGCTTCCGCGATGCCGTCAAGGTCAAGGCGGTTCTCGCGGAGTTGTTGGAGAAAATGGGTCACGAAGACCGACTCCGCTATGCTTCTGGTGGCAATGAAACCTGTGAATTTGCCGTTGCTCAGGGTACGGGCGGTGAACTCGGAGGTACCGTGGTAAGCCAATTGCCACGGGAAAACCTCAAAGGTGGGGAGGCCGGCCACTCCTGCTTTTCGAGACCACTGGGTGGGTTGAATTGTACGATGTAGTTGGTGGCCGTGCAGGGTGTTGGAGTCCCAATGTTGCTCGGTTGGGTTCCAGGAGTCGGGAACAGGTGGTGTGGGAGATGGGATGTGTGGGGGCGGTGGGGCAGGCGCTGTGGTGCCACGTGTGGTGGGTGGTGGCGGTGGGCTGTGTTGGAAAGTCGATGGTGGTGGAGTAACGGGTTCGGCCGTGGGCAGGGGTGGCGGTGGCGGAGGTGGAAACTCCGGCTGGGAGGTGGGTGCCTGGGGTGGGGGTGTGTGCTGCGATGGTGGTGTGTACGGTGGAGTCACATATGGGTTGGAGTGGTGGACGTGATGTGTACGAAGTGCGTGAGTGAGTGGGCCGTAGGTGCCTGTGGGGCTGTAGGCGTGGTGTGCGGTGGTGGGAGGAGAGATTGTGGTATCTGGGTTGGTGAGCTGCTGATGATGTTGCTGCATCAAATACTGATTCCAGTAGTATTGCTGCCACTGCGCGTCCATGGTGGCTGGGCGAAGTATCACTGGATCGTGGGCGTGGAGCACCGGTTGTTGATTTGAGGAAGCTGAACACGCGAAAACAGGTGTAGGACAGTCAAATGAGGGAGCAATGGTGGCGTTAAAACAGTCATGCTGTCGGAAAAAGGTTCAAAAGAGGAAAGCCCGAAAACCGCGGAGAACACAGGAATGCCGGAAAAAACCCAAAGAAGTTGTCCGTGTGGATCCGAAAAACATGTTGAGTATCAGACTGTCCACTGAAGCGCGCTGTTTTTCGTTGTGCGAGGTGAAACTGAACGTGTTCGTCTGCGGAGCAAGCTGGGCGAATGTCCGAAGATGATGGTGTGCATGTTGTTAGAAAGTTGTGGTAAAAACAAAACCTACATAGGAAACCGTGGAGGGAGTGAGGGTAGGAAAAGGTGTTGTACGAATCATCCTCGGTGAAATCATGGCAGGCGCCTCAGGAGCTGCAGTTGCGTGATCAATGGTTGTCTGCATGCCACGGGTCGGTAACTGGGTCATAGTCCTGTTGTGATAGCGGCAAGGGGCGCCCTTGCGCGTCCAACCAGATCGTGGATGGGCGGAGCGTGACCACTGGGGGTGGTGGACTCAAGGCGGAGGAGCCAGTCTGTGGTGGGATGAATGGGGTGGGTTGCTGTGTTGGAAGGGAATACTGTGCTGGCCATGGGTGCGTGGGCGTGGGAGCGGCTGTCGGTGGTGCCACGGAGGGTGCTGGCGTATAAGATCCGCCTTGAAAGCACGGCCAGCCAGTTGCCGGGGGGACAGGCTGAAGGGGTTCGGTGGTAGAATGCTGCTGTAGGGCTTGAGAGAGAGATGGTGGAGGTCGCTTTGGAAGCGGGTGGACTGTAGTGGTAGAATGGCGGTTGATGCCGGAGGCGCTGCTGTAGGGGGTCGGGGAGCCTGTGCGTGGATCCGGCTGGCGGGTGCGGGTGGGGGTAGTGGTGCGAGGAGGTGTCTTGGAACGCCTGTTGCGTGGTGTGCCGCCGATGGGGGATGGAAATGTAGGTGGAGTGTGGGGCTGTTCCGGCAAAGTGACAGTAGGTGTGGGGATGAGGTTGACGTATTGCCATCGATCGTGTGGTTGTTTGTTGGTGGCTGATGTGGGATTGGGGGATGCTGTGGGAAGCGTACTGCTGGCTGCGGGAGGGGAGGTTGCTGATTGGTTGCTGTCTGCTGTGGGTATGAGGCCGGCAAAAGAGGGGAGCTGGACGATGGCGTGGATGTCCGTCTGGATGTGACGGTGGTGGGTGGCTGCTCGGGGGGGTTGCTCGAGGAGTGGTCTGTTGGGATTCGCGCGTGAGAAGTGGTGGAAGTGGATTGGCCAGAATGGATTCTGAAGGTGGTGGAGTTTGAGTGGCGACGTCTTGCAAAGTAATTAGTAGTTCGGGTTGTGGCGGTGGGAATTGGGTAGAAGCGAAGGGGTGAAGTGGAACTGGGAGGATGATCTGTCTCGGTGTGTGTGTTGATGTGGAGGTCTGTGCGGTTAGGTTGGGATCCAGGAAATATGCTGCTGGGGGAAACCGAGCCATGGTGTCAATGGCATTGAGAGCCAGGCGCGTGTGGCTCTGGATGCGTTGTACGTTGTTGTGGTAAATGGCAATGAGCCGCTGGACAGGTGGTGGGAGTGTATCAGTTAGAGGTTGATGTCCGATAGGGGTGTCAGTAAGGGCGTTGAGGCTGTCCAGGTGTTGGTGAAGAACGAATCTGTGGACGTGAAGGTCAGTGAGGATGCCCATAAGGGCGTGGGGTGGTTGGAGGGTGTATACTTCGGCCCAAAACGATTGGTCTGCCGAGATGTTGGTGGTGGCTGATGGTGCGGGTTGTGAGGGTGGGGGAAGTGGATTGGGTTGAGGCTGCAGCGGGGAAGTTGGATCCTGCACTTGCGGAGGTATTTCCTCCTGATCTTCATTGAAGAAAAGTAGAACCTCAGACTGCTCATCATAGTCGGCGTGGCGCTCCATTGACAGCTAAGCGTGGAAGCGGTGCACGGTTGCAGGTAACGATCACGAGTTTGAAAAAAACGGCTGCAGTCAAGTAGAACACACTCTGCATGTGGGATTGAGAGGTTAGAACCAGGTGTCAATCCAAGTAGAATGGGAAGGAAAAAGTGTAGAAAAAGTCGAACAAGTGGAAAGTGAAATCCCGAAAGGAGGTGGCGTTCTTTTTGGTCATCACACGCTGTGTGAAGGTGCGGGGTGAGACTATGAGCTGCTGTGGCGTGAGTTGAGCTCGGCCGCGGCTGCAGCGGCGGCTTGGCGCGCAATCCGCAGGATGGTTTGTTGGAGCGTGGCCGCCTGCTGCTCTGTTAGTGGCGCATCTGGAATGGGGGGTACTGGTGGGAAAACTGTAGTGGTGTTGGTGGTAGTGGTTGGACTGAAGTGAGATGGTGGTACGGGACTTGATGTGACTGGTCGTCGAGTGGGATGTGCTGTGGGATTGAGGTAATGCTTGATGTCGTTGGAAAAGTTGAAGGGTAGAAGTTGGCCGTTCCGGTGGGGACGTGGAATGGTGACCTGTACAGGGATGCGTGTAGGTGCTGCTGAAGGGGGGGCATGGTGCCATTGTGGGGGGGCGCACCCAAGTGGTATTGATGGGTGGGTGCCCCGGACGTGCTTTTGGTAGAATGGGAACATTGGTGGTGAGGATGACTGGGTCCTCAGTGCTGGTGGAGGATGTGGTGGATGGTGGTGCTGGCGTGGTGTGCGGAGGTATGGCTGCAGGCGGTGTTGGTGTTGGCCTGGGGTTGGTCTGTGGTGTGTTGCGTGTAGATAGGTTGCGGTAAGATGTGTGAGAAACTGGAGGGGCTTTGGCTGGTGGTGTTGTAGATGTGGTAGAGGTTTTGTCCGGTACTGCGCTGACCGGAGGGCAAAGCATGGGAGCCTGCTGTGGGGAGTCTTCCTCCTTTTTCGTGAGTTCCAGCTTTGGGTCGTTAGTGGATGATTCACCGGCTTCTGCCTTGGTGAGGTGTGGTGTCTCTTCCTTCACTTCGATAGACTCTGTGGGAGTGCGATCCCAGTCAGGAGAGTCGTAGTCCATGGGGTGGTGAGAGGGCGAAGTGAGTTGTATGAAGCGGCAGCGGCCCGTCGAGAGTTCAAATGGCTGCGGAGTTAAATGTGTGACTGCTGGGTGGCAAAATGGAGATAGTGTGAAGAAAACTAAAAGGACGGGTTTTTCCGATCTCTGAGCAAAGCGTAATGTGTGAGACCAAGCGTTGCCCGACGCCTCAGGGGGAGGAGGACGGTGTGTCAGCAAGCAGGTGGCAAGCTGCCGAGGAGGTGGAACTGGAGTTGGAGGCCGTCCAAAGTGCTTGGTGCAGGTGTCCGCGGTGGCCGGGAGCGGCGGAAGGTCGGTCTGGGATGATCTGGTGCCCTGAGGTTGTGTGGTTCGGCTGTGAGAGTGTGGTGAGGGGAAGCCGGTCTCGGGAACGAGACCTGTCTCTGCCACTGAACCGGTGGAGGAGCAGTGGTGTGTTGGTGGGTGATGGTGTGGCTGGGTTGCGTTGAGAGGTGGCTCCGGTGAGGAGGTTGGTTTGCTGTGGTGGGATGTCAAGGGTGGGATCAATGCGGTAGTGGCCAGGGGAGCCTGGTGAGCCGGGAAGGAATTGCAGCCTGTTGAGTCCACGGCGAGCGTCGTGGGTGGTGTTGATCAAATGTCGCAATGTGTTGCGTGTCTGCAGAAAAAGTCTGTAGGCTGGTGTATTGGTGAAAGTAGAGATTGGGGGGATGGGATCCTGTACAATGGGGTGATGTTGGAGATCCTCGACAAGTGAGGATATAGTATTGATCATCCAGTGGAGAAGGAGTAGTTCAGGTTGGTGTGTCACGGATGGAGCCAAGTATGGCATGGGATTGTTCGGTAATGAGTAGCTGTGGTGTGGAGTGGGTGGGCCAGGGGAAAAAATAGTGGTCGCTGAGAAAGGAGGTTGTGGAGTTCGTAGATCATCGCGAGGCATCATGTCGTAAGAAGGGCGGATGTTTATGAAGAAACAGTTCGGTCAAATGGCTGCGGAAAAATGGTGGCAAGCAAATGCGAAAAACCATTAAGCAGTGTGAGTGTGAAAAGAAGTAGTTCTGTTGGATGGCTGAGTTTTTCCGCTCGCCGAGAAAGTCAGTGAGACTTGAAAAACAAAATGTAACAGTAGCCGTGGGCGGGGATGCCGTCTCATAGTTGGCAAACTGCGCGGCGGCTGCCGTAGAGCTGGAGGTTGGATGTTGCTGTAGTTAGCCAATGCGGTGTGAGAGGCTGTCGCGGGACCTTGAACGTTCCCTAGTGGGAGTGGTAGTGTTGATGTGGGTTGCCGGGGTGGCTTGTGGTGGAGGGCCTGTCCAGTATGAGTGTAGGTGTTCTGCGTCTTGTGGTGGGTACGTGGTGAAGGGGAGGGTGAACGGCTGGAAAGTCCGGGTGGTAGTGGAAAACCTGGCGGTATGTTGTGGATGATGGCCAGGTTTCTGCTGGAGAGTGTGGCTGTGGGATTGATGCGGTATTGTCCTGGGAGCCCGGGGCCGGTGGTAACAAATTGAAGGAGCCGACGAGCCTGGGAGAGGTTATCGATCAAGCGGTCCAGCAAGATCAGGTCACCGCGCAGTCGGTAAAGGAGGTTGTATGCTCTCTGGTCTTGGAAATAAGTCTGGCTTGGCATAGGTTCAGTGTGGAATGGGTGACGGCGGAGGTGTTGGTTGACCAGAGAGAGGAGGTCCAAAGAGCCGTTGAGGGATTGAAAATCGGGCTGAGTGCTAATCGAAGGTTGGAGCCAGCTCGGAGGGCGCTGTGGGAGGTAGTGTTCTGTATCGGCAGGGTTGCTATGAGGGCGAGCGCGAGGATTGGCCATGACAAATGATGGAATAAAATGGCGTACAAAAGGCTGCGGAGCTGAAGTGAGCCTGAAAACTGACAAATCGAAGTTGGGCAAACTGGTGAACGTAGATTGGATGTGAGAAACCAAATGTCCGTACGGGTCAGTGAATTTGTCCTGCGGCACGCCGTAAAGAAAGCTGGGTGAAACGGGTCAAATGAAAAAACTGACCACGGGGGTAAGTGGAGATTTCTCCGGTTGACTGTCTTCACTAAGGTCCCGCTCAGCAGCCGGCGGCAGCAGCACAGCAGCAGGAGTCGTTGGATGTTGTGAAGTCTGTGGCGTTGTTATGGGGGAAGGGGAGAAATCCGGTTGTGAGTGTGGTGCTGGGGAAACTGCTGGTGATGTGGGTGTTGGTGAGGGGGAAGGTGCTTGTCTTGGTGGTGCGGTTGGTAGTGGTGTGGAGAAGAGTTGCTGGTCCTGCTGACGTTGCATGTCTTTGAGTTCCTGCCATCGGGCTTGGCATTGCTCAACGGAGAAGCCCACTCGGCGAGCCACAGTGGTCCAGTTGGGACGAAGTTTTGGGTTTTCTTTGAGTTCGACCAGGCGACAGTCAGCGTCGCCGTCCCAAGCATCCCAATCCGCCTGTCGGTTCAGTGGTGGTGGGGGTGGTTGCTTCCGCTTGCGTGTTGTGGTGGGTTGTGGATCTGGGGTTGTTGTTGGAGTGTCGTCTGAGTCTTTTGAGGGTGGTGCTGGTAAACGGTTGGGTGGTCTGGATGGTGCTGAGTCACAGGATGAGGTGGTAGATGGTAAACGTATAGGGTGGTTGGGCGGAGTTGGAAGTGGCTGAAAGTGTTGGCGGAAAGTGGGGTCCGCTTGGTGGCAGTGGTGAAGGAAAACAGTGTGGAGGTGTGCTACAATATCTGTTGCTTGTCGGAGCAGGTTTTGCACCTGCGAAAGTGCCACTGCGGTTCTGTGTATGAGAGTTGAGGTGTCGTTTTGTAGAGGTGTCGGTGTGCTGCTCATGATTCTGAGATGTAGGGGTGTACAGTAGCTAAGAATCGTCACAGGTTGCTGCGGCAGCGCGCCAAAGCAGCCGGACAGCGGCGAGTCTGAGGAAGCGCGTCATCACGAGGCCGTGCATATGAATTAAACGAGCATCAAATTCCCACAGGCAAAAGAGCGAAAATGCAATGCCGGTTGGACAATCAAGTACATGAGAAACTGACATGTGAAATACTCCATCAAAACAGCCGGTACGATTCGAGGAAAGATGTTTACAGCAAACACTGCAGAGCTTGAAAAATTGAGGGTTCAAAATTCGCGTGGCCGCTGCAGGAGGCTCTTTTTTTGCTGCTACAGCAAAGGTTGGGTGTTGGGGTGAGACCAAAGGTGGATGTGGAGGTGGTAGTGGTGTGTAGAAGTGTGGTAGTGGTGTTATGGGTCCGGTGGAGTGGAGTTGGTGGACCAGGCCAGTCCTTTGACAATGGCGTGGTCCGGGTGGATCACCCAGCAGCGGCCCTTCTGATGAAAGACTGCACCATGGTGGTCGTTAAGGAGGTTCATGGCGTGTTCCTCACCTCCAGAGGTATATTTTGTGGCAGCACCCCAAGCAAGGAGTGTGATGATAAGGGAATGGGAATTCTTGTGGAGTTGCCAGGTGTTGTGGATGATGCGGGCAAGTTCGTTGTGGTCATGGGGTTGGTTGTGGGTGATGCGAACGCCCTGGGCAAAAAATCCAGGGTAGTTGGCGAAATGGAGTGTGCTGGGTAAAAATCGGCCTTGGCGTAGAATGTTGGAGATGTTGCCGACGGGGCCTGTGTGGCCTGCGTTGATGTGGGCGACTTCCCGGTGGGTTGATGTGGCGCGGGAAACCGCAGGTGGCTCTGGTGTAGTGGCTTTGGTGTTGAGGAAGGGAAGTGAAATGGCGTAGTACTGGAATTGGTCGTATTGGTGAGTTGTGTCGTTCCACTTGGCGTGGGTGTATTGTCGGAAATCGGTGATCTCCTTGTAGGTGATGTTGCAGTCTGTGAGGATATTGGCAATGTACTGGTGTTGTGGTCGGTTGGGATTGTCGAGTTGGGTGGCGTGGAATTCGAGCCATTCCAGGATTTGGTCTGCAGGTGTAAAGGTGTGAAAGTTGGGTGGAGGTCGCCAACGGTTGATTGGGCGACGGAGGACGGCTGTGGTGGGAAATTGAGAGGGGTCTGGGTTGGAGTGTTCGGTGTTAGGGCGTAGATCAATGGGTTGTGGTGGCGAGCGACTGCGGGATGGCGTAAGGCTGGATGTGTAAGTGGATGTTGAAGGCGACCGCCGTCGCCGGGTTGTGCTGTGATGTTTGGAGTGGCGGTGATGGTGATGTCGGCGGCGGTGGCGGTGGCGTCCTCTGTGGTGATGGTCGGACTTGCGTCGGCTCTTGTGGTGGTGGCGGCGACTGCTGTGTGGTGGTTGCGGGGAAGGTGGTTGCGGTGCTGGTGAGGCAGTAGTGTCAGGTTTGGCTGGTGCTGGTAGTGAAGATCCAGGCGCTGGTGGACTGGTAATGGATTGTCCTGGGCAGTCGTGGGGATGGATTGGATTGGTAGTGTTGGATCCGATGGTGGCTGCTGTTGAAGTGGAGCTTGGGCTGGTGTTGAGGTGTTGATGGTTTGTGGAGGCGGTGGCGGGGGCAACGGTTGGGGTGGAGGCTGTGTGACGGGGGGAAAGGCTGAATAGGGTTGCCAAACGCCCTGGGGGATGGCGTATTGGGGGTCTGTGGATGGATGATTGGCAATCGCAGTCTGTTGCTGTGTTGGAGGGGAATGTGTCATTGTAGTGGGGGGAGGGGGTTCAGCCGGTGGTGTGGGATGATGTGATGGCAACAGGTAGGAAGGGGGAGGTGCTGCTGTCGGAAATACTGGAGTTGGATGTGTGGGCTGCGGTGGCACGTGACATGGTTGGACAAAAGTCCAAGTGGATGATGTGCCGTAGGTCAGTGCAGTGGCGGTAGGGTTGGACACAAACGGTGGTGGTTGAAATGGTTGTGGTTGTGGGTGAGGGTATGCCGATGGTTGTGTCGGGGGAAAAGTGGGTGCAGTTGATGGTTGTGGCATCGGCCATGTGGGTTGAGGTTGTGTGGTAGGTAATTGTGGTGGCGTGGTGTAAGCGTAGGGCCACGGAAAATGCATGTCGTGGTCGTAGCTATGGCGCGGCGCGGCGCGGCAGCAAAAAAGCAGCGGGGAGGTGCCGAGTTGTATTGTCTAGTTGTTGTTGAAGGTGTCAGCTCTGGTGTCAATGGTGAGTATGTTGTAAGGTGGTGCTAGATGTGAGCTTGTTGGTAGGCGTGTGTTCATGCATATCGAATTAAGCTGAAGAGCTGTAATGCCCATCCTTGAGTTCTGTCGAGGAAAGAATCGCGGCAGCAACATAGCAAACATAGAAACTCGCACATGATTGGAAGACATGAAAAGACAACAGAATGCTGAAATCTGAGATCTGGAAGTTGGAATCTGAAGTATTCTTCAAGAACCGTTTTTTGGCCCGGCGGCCGGTGTGGCGGTTGATTCTGTGAGGGTGTCGGTGCCTTCCTGTGAGAGTCCAGTGAGCGGTGGTGCGTTGGGGTGGTTGCTTTCCCATGCAAAATCGGCGCCCCTGTGACGGGGATCACACTCAGCACCCGAGTGGGACGGCTGAGCAGGACACACTTTGACACTGGTTTTCCGTTAAACTCAATTTCTCCGATGGG
>CAXAMN010025344.1:0-11375 GCA_963970005.1 Durusdinium trenchii | reverse complement strand
CAGCTTCATGGAAGGAGCCTTAGGGCCTTTGGGCATCTAAAATATCTTGGAGGTTAGAAATAACCGTTACTTTTGTGAAGGTCTTGCACGACCACGCAAGTCCTTTTGGCCCGAAGGTTTCTGAGCCTTTTGGGTCGGCACGGCCACATGTGGTGGCTCAGGCTGGTGGTCATCTCGACCACAGCCGTCAGCCATGGTTGGTGGGCTGGCCCGGAGGGGCCACCGGAGGCGGAGCCCCTGGAGGAGCAGGCTGGTTGGCGGCAGCATCTTCGGGAGTGGCTCCCGGGTGCGGAGCGAAGGCTCAATGCCACGGAAGAGTGGCTTGCCGGCCTGGCGAGCTGGGGTCGGGAGTTGGAAGGAGCCTCGACCTGGGGAAGCTGGGACGTGGCGCTGTGGATGGTCGTGGACACCCTCTTCGGCATGATCGGGTGGGCACTCTTCGGCAGCGCTTGGACTAAGGCTCGGACCGGATGCCGCCGGCTCCTCCAGGTTCTGGTGGTGCTGGGGCTCTGCTTGGTCGCTCACTATGTGTGGGCTGTGTGCTACCCCATTGTGTCGCTCCTGATCGGGGCATGCATGGCGATGGCATGGCTACTTCGCAAAGTCCTACGAGGAGTAGGGGCCTTTGCATTCTGGTTCCAAAGAGTTACAGGAGGCTCTCCAGAAGCCTCTGAAGCAGAGTTCTTGGGCCCTGCCACTGGACGGACACCTGAAACCTCCCAGCTTCGAGCATTCAAGAGGTCCGGTGAGCAGCCCAAGCACATGGTGGTGAAGAGAGGGGAAGATGCTGCTGTCTTCGCCATCGGCATGGACTCCCAGTCCATCAAGACCCACGGCCTCTATGTCCCTGTGGAGTGCAACACGATCCGTGGATCTCCGGCTTTGGTGAGGCGGCTGCGGGACGTCGAGAAGGTGCACTTATGCCGAAATGAGGCCTGCACCGAAGAGGGTGGGGAGCACTTCGTCATGTACGGGTTAGTTCGAAAGAATGACCCGGAAAGATTCCAGATGGCCCAAGCTCGTGAGGGTGCGCGCAAGGTGACCCACGACTTCTGGGCCTGGTTGAAAGGGTCCCCATTGACTGAAGGCACCTCACAGTTGATGCATCGCCTTCGGGAGTTGGGTTCCGAGTCGGAGCAAGAGGAGGAGCACCTGATTTGCTGTGGCAGCCTGGTCACATGGCGGGGCCCGATGGAACTATGCAGTGCCTGGCCAATCGGCCGTGCAGTGTGCGCGCTCAACATTTTGGGCAACTCCTCCAGGATGATGTCCCCACTCAGTGCGGGGCTGTTGCATTGCGCGGGGATCATGCTACCCAATACCTGACCCGGCGGTATCCCGACAAGTGCAGTGTGACCTTTTGCAAAAGGTTTGGGAACAAGCTGCAGCATGGTGTGGTGTGGTGTTCAGAACATGAACCTTCAAGCCTGACACCGACGAGGCCCTCTTCTACCTCAGCGCGCCGATCCAGATCGAGGTCACGTACACGAGCGGTGGAGGACATCGACGAGGGGGAGAACGATGATGAGGAGAACGGGGTCGACGCCGAGGAGGCGCACGGTGACGAGGATAGGCATGGTCGTGCGAGAAAGCTGTTGGGAAGGGCTCGTGAATGTGAGGAGCCCGAGATCAAAGAGAGAACGCCACGTCGGAGGGGAACAACACGCTCGCCTGGACATACTCCGAAAGGATCAAGCATCAGTCGAAATCTATCCCGCATGGGGATGCTCGAGTCGCCAGGTTCAGAAGGCGCCGGCAGCTTGCTGGAAGAGTTCTTTGAGATCTTTGCGGCCGGAAAGGCGGATGGACTCCGTGAAGACCAAGCACGCAAAAAGCTGGGAGCTGACCGCCTGCTACTACCCGGTGATCTTCTTCGACAACTGGTTGGGGAGGCGGAGAATGAGCAGGCGCAAGGGCAGAGAGGGCTGTCACGTTTCTTGACCACGTGGCGGAAGGAGCTGGCTAAGTTGGGAAGGCCTCATGGAGAAGGGGAGGGATGTAGCGACTGGAGTATGGTGGAAGGTGGCAGTCAAGCCGCGTCTCCTGGGGATACTCCGGAAAAGGATGGGGATAGAGCTACATCTCTGCCTTTAGCTTCGTCTTTGAGGACCTCGGCATCCAGGACGAGACCTACGTCTGAGCCTGCACCCCCCCCCTGACAGAACGAGGTCAGCAGATGCCTCAGGTGGAAGAGAAGCGAGGTGACGGGCTACGAGTGGCACCCCCCGGGATCTATCGCCCTGACACCAGGGCAGGAGCCAGGACCGACAGTGGAACCACTGCAGAACCCGTTGTCCAAATCGCCAAAGCGATCCAGCATCAAACAGCAGAATTGGCTTCTTTGGTTCGTCAACAAACCGAAGGAGCAGGAGGTCAGGTCCCCGGTACAATCCGGGGGCTCAACAAACAATCAGAAGAACTGGTCTTCTTGCTTCGGGCGTGTGGCCAGTATCAAGTGCGTGTTGGTGCGGAAGAGCACGGTCAGGCACTAGCAAACTCGTTGCTGTCCGCTCAGATAGGAGCCTCGACCAAGCTTCGAGCAGCAGGCTTCCGCCAACGGATGTCAACACGGCTGGCAGTTGGAATTGCAGGGCCATACTGGGGCATTCAGGAGAAGTATGGCCTGAGCGCCGCGGACTTCCTTTCCTACACGGACGCTGAGCTCGACCAGTTTGCTTCTGAGGCCAAGGTGATGAAGAACACCGACCAAAGACCTCCTCCTCCGTCCAGGTTCGATGAGTGGACCGCCCGAGTACGACGCCAGACAGATGTGTGGTGCCTGGTTTATGGGGAGGAATGGAGAGCCGTTCGGAACAACGCCCTCAACCTCTTGTCGGAGTGGCATCTGTCCCATCCTCACAGGTGGCCGCTGGCCATAGTCATCGACATCTGGGAGGAGATTCACTGGCGATTTCTGGAGGAGCTCAAGGACGTGCTTCGGAGCCTCAAGAAGGAGATTGGTAGGGAAACGATCAGCCTCACCGAGCTCAAGTTCCATGCGCTACTTCCCGGACCAGATGGACAGGCATGGCTGGTGATGCCCACGACCTTCGACATCGAGAAGCCCGACTCATGGTTCCAGACCGAGGTCCTCCCAAGGATCGAGAGGAAGCAAGACCGCCTCTTATGGAATCTCACTTGGCAGGGCGGTGCCCGGAAGGATCGCAACCCGGCAGCACCAGCTGGAGGAGCAGGGGAGAGTGCAGGAAGCTTGAGTTCGCAGTCCAAACCCACTCTCAAGTCGTTGTGGGGGCCCAAGCTGACTCCGGAGGAGGTCGGAATGGCCAAAGATCGGGCCCCTTTGGACCGCCACGGCAAGTTGCTCTGCTGGGGAAACCTGTGCCACATTGGCTGCCAGACGACAGGTTGTCAGCGCTCCCATGAAGGACTTCGCGGCTCTTTCGAGAATCTGGACCCGTGTGTGCAAATGCAACTCCTCAAAAGAGGTGGACTGAAGCGGATGAAGCTCGAGAGCCCGGATACCGTGACCACCAAGATCAAAGACATCCGGTCCAAGATGCGAGTCGAGAAGACTGACAAGATCCAGGACGGAAAGAAGCGAGCGAAGGCTGGGAGCACCCCTGCAACTGTCGGGACAGAATCTGGAGAGCAGGAGGTAACGGAAGATGGCCGAGCTGGAGGAGAAGGGCCAAAGGTGCGATTTTGGGACGTCCCCGAGGAGTTCGAAGTCGACTACACCAAGGGCGAGGACCTCAAGGATGTGATTCAAGGGCCGGACTATGCATGGCATCGAGATGTTCATCGTGATCTTCCACCTCATCGTGGTCGGGATGGGACTTCGGCACCGCAGGAGGCAAAGCACCTGGTCCAGAAAGCCAAGGAGCTAGGCAAGTCCTCCGCTCTCCAGGCACTGGAGGGAGCCACTGACGACTTGTATGCATGGGCCGCCGCTAGGGTTGCCAGGGAACCCGGAGTCGAACTCTCTTCACTTCTTCAGGAAATGGCGACCTACGGGATGGGTGAGCTTGCACGGGAAGCGGCTGAACTATTGGAGCAACGGGAAGGAACTAAAGCAGGCTCAGCTCGACTGGTGGTTCGAGACACTCTGTGGGCAGAGGGGCAACCAGGGCAAGGAAGCGTCGAGCTCGACGGCACCACTTGGCGGCTGTGGGACTATCAGGAGGACGTCATGATGACGGAGGACCTGGCGGCACTTCTTCACCTACCAGAGGTGTCCATTGAGCGGCGGCAGTGCGTGACCATCACCATTGCGGCTATGGTTGAGTGGAAGGAGAAGAGCCGACGGCCGTCAGTGGAGCAGGTTCAGACCAGAGCACAAAGCCTGAGGCTGGAGCAGACTCGGCTAGCAGTGGACGCGGCCAACACCATCGGCGAGGCGGAGGAGATGGTCGCAGCTGTGGAACACGAAGTCAGGACCTACATCCATGACCTCACTACAGCTCACCACGAGAAGGACTTTCGCTCGTTGGCGGTCTTCCCTTTGGAAGCCCTTGCGGACTGCCGATTGGTGGTTTTTAGGGCGGACTACCGAGGGGGCTTGGTCGTGGAGTGCATCATTGGGTCCAACTGGATAGATGGGGGTTGGACGACCTTCGCACTGATTTGGAAGGGGCACATGGTCCTTTTGGAACCGCCGGACGGCTATGACCTGGAGCGCTTCCTGGCCCGAGAGGACCCCCAGACCACACCTGCGATGGGGTTTACGTTCTTTTGGCACGCTCGTCATGATCAACCTTCCACCGCACCAGGCAAGATTTTCTGCAGGTTGTGCAAAGCAGGCCGCAAAGCTGGGGAGTCGCTCAACGCACCAAGGCATAGCTGCTTGTCCTACACGGCCGCCACCGCTGGAGGCACCATGGACATCCACCATGACCACAATGTGATTCGGGCGGTTCGGAGTGCAGGCCAGCCACATGAACCGGGGCAGCTGGTGCTAAGGGAGTTCTTTGCCGGGAAAGGTGGCATCTCTGCGGAGTGGAGCAGGACGAGCCCGAGCATGGAGCCGGTCGAGGTCTACGAGCATCCACATGACAAGCAGGGCTACAGGGCACACTTTGACTTGAGCCGAAAGGATGTCCATGACAAATTTCTGGCAGAGGTGCGTACCGGGCCTTCCAATGTGCATTGGATTGCAGCCCCATGCACGAGCTACTGTGACTGGCAGCAGAAGAATGGTGGGACTCGCACCTTCGAGTGTCCCGAAGGCACTGGACAGGGACCGTTAGCAGCGACTGAGGCAATGGGCAACATTTTGAGTGCGCACGCTGCTGAGCTCTTCGAGGCTTCGTTGGATTCTGGTGCCTTCCCTCTCGTCGAGTCCAGTGGGGTCAGTGGACGGTACCCCAAGCAATGGGACCTGCCGTGCTGGAAGCGCATCCTCAACCGGCCGGACGTAGAGTACGTTGACCTGCCCATGTGCGCCTTTGGTCTTGGTCCCCCTGATGAGCCAGATCATTTCTATGTGCACAAGACCAGGGTGGTCTTCCCACTGCATCCACCGTTACGGCGAGCGCTTCGACGAGTCTGTCCGGGCCTGTCAACCTCGCACCGGCACATCGGGCTGAAGGGTTGTCGCGACGGCCAAACCGTCACTCGCTGTACTGAAGCCGGGGTGTACGCCCAGAACTTTGTGTCAGTCGTGGTGGCGGTGCTCCAAGCTTCGTTGGGGGGGGGTCTGGCTTTGACGCCACAAGATGGTCATCGAGCAGGCGGTCTTCGGGATCGAGGCGGAGACGATGGAGAAGATGGAGGTGCCCTACTACCTGGTGACCGTGAAGAGGCTGGCGGAGACGGTGAGGATGACCTACCTGGAGACCTACCCGGAGACGATGACGGAGGACATGACGGAGATGGTGGAGGCGTTCAACGAAACGATCAACCCGATGGAGATGGCAAAGGGGATGGCTTGTTGGAATCGATGGGCTTCGGGAACCACTCGGCGAGCCGCCACGGAGACGGGTTACTGGAGGTGCTCGGGTTCCCTGAAGGGGGGGTTCCCAATCCGATACGGCAACCAAAGGCCGTGATCTCAGCAAAGGACCGGGTGATCCCTATGCCGTGGAGACCAATGAGAAGCTCATCCGCTCCAGCTGGAGCCCGAGAAAGATCCCCGCGAGGGAGTTCCAGACCAGGCGGGGGAAAGGGCAAGGGCGGCTGGCTCAGCTTCGCTGGAGGAGGAAGTTCGTCCTCATCCACTTCGGAGCCCAACTCAGATGTCGAGGGAGGCGGGAGGAAGTCCACCAGGGTGGAATACCCGTATGGCCTGTCGCGGGCGGAGCGATATCGCTTGGCATGTGAGAAAGGAAAGGGCAAAGGCACCTCCTCTCGAGGCGCCGGGCCAGCTCCAGGAGATCCTGACCAAGGAGAAGGGGAGACCCTGCAGGGAGTCTGGGCGGATCCAATGGGCCCCTCCACCAGTGTGGACTTTCACCGCACCAGCCCAACCGGACCGGGCGACCACTGGGGCTCGCCTGCCCGCAGGCAATGTGGAGAGTTCATGATGAACCCCGGACGACCCTGTACGTCCCGTCGGAGATTGGTCTTCCTACACCGCTTGCCCACCTAACCAACGAGAGGGTCACCCACCTGCGAGAAGGGGCGAACCAGGTTATCATCACGGATGATTGGCGGGCTGCCGGAGGGGCTGATCCAGGCTATGGCAAGTGGACGGGCGTGACCATCTTCACCATCCAGGAGATGCCGGTTGTCGACGACGAGGCGATCCCGTGTGAGGACGACTGGGAGTGGGGCGCCGACGAAGATGAGGGACCCGACCCGGGAGAAGATGACGGACCGGAGCCCGAGGTGAGTGTCCAAGTGGAGTCAGGCCCGACGGCCTACGCCGGGAGCGAGGCACGTGATGGCCCAGGTTCGGCCTACCAAGCACCGACTACAGCAGCACGGCAGGCAGCGGAGGAGTATGTCAAGGCGATTGAGCAGGACTTTGACAACACTCCTATGGGTTGGGCGGCCGTGCTACGGGCGGGCAACAAGCTGGTTGAGGTCGCGGGTGGAGTGCGCCAAGCTGCTGAAAGCCTCTGGGAGGTAAGGGAGAAGGCCGGAATGATGAACCTAGCCCAGGTGGATGACCCGGGGCTGGACCGGGTGTTACACCCCCACCTCCTGGAATATCTTCGGGATGTTCGACGATATGGCATGGCGGCCAGGTTCCAAGGGCTTCGGACCAGAGCCTTTGCGAAGCTTCACCCCAATGCACGACGCCACGTTGACAAGGTCTTTGCCCAGGTCGCTAAGGATGTGGGAAAGCAGAGGGTGTTGGTAGTCAGTGCCATGATGCCTCAGCTGAGCGGGACGATGGCCTCACCTTTTGAGGCGGTGCAGAAGCTCAAGCCAGATCGCTCTGTGTCGGAGGAGGTGAGAGTGGTCCACGACCAAAGGACCATCAACCATGGGACGAACAAGTTCCTTCACCCGCCGGCCCTTCAACCTACCCACTCACAGATTGCCAAGCGCATCCTATGGGCTAAGGGTCGATGCCCGGGCTTGCCGGTCCTCCTGTCCAAGAAGGACATTTCTGGGGCTTTTAGGCTTCTGTGGGTCGCCCCGAGGATGTAGAGTTGTTCGCCGGGGAGCTGCCGTGGAACCCGAGGAAGGCCTTTCCGAACGCCACGGACGAAGAGATTCACTTGGAGGGCATTCCGGGCGGGGACATCACGGTGGTCTACTTGGTCTCCAGCTTCGGGTTCAGTGGTAGCCCAGGAGAATGGACTGTATGGGGGCGTAGCACGGAGGAATTCCATCGAGCTCACTGCCCGTCGGTTCCACGGAGAGACATGGGCCATGGTTTCGATTGCAAGGTCCTGGTCGACGACGGAGTGTTGGTGGAGCCCTGGGTGGGACTGAGGCCGTGGGTGAGCGCGGAGGTGTTTGAGCACGGCATCAGGACGCTCCTGGGGAACAAGGCGGTGAATGAGGAGAAGGACAAGGTGGAAGGAGCCTTCAAGACCGCACAAACGGTCTGGGGGGTGATCATGTGCACGGAGGGCGAGACTGCTACGCTTCCAGAGCGACGCATTCAGAAAGGGGCGGTCCTTCTAGCTGATAGCTGCTTTGACTACGGCTCCAAGGAGGTCACCCTGAAGCAGCTACAACAGTTCAGAGGCATCTTGACCGGATGGGCAGCCATCGTGAAGGGGCTGGTGAACGAGCTCAAGGCGGCGGACAAGTTTCTTGCGGGCCGTGATGGGCATCAGAAGGTGAATCCCCGACTACGTGGGGAAGGCAGCCAGGCCTGGGAGGCAGACCGGGCATGGGAGGATCTATGGGAGCTTTTTGAGGTCTGCCGCTGGCTGAGTGTGCGGACGGATCGATGGGAATCCTTTGCCACCGGCCTGAGATCTATGCTTCCCACTATGGAGAGATTGAGCTTGCCTGGAGAGTGGGAGAAGGTCATTTGGGTGTCATCCGACGCTACGCCTACCATGGTGGGAGCCATCGATTGGACCAA
The DNA here is from genome assembly GCA_963970005.1 of Durusdinium trenchii. Lineage (NCBI taxonomy): Eukaryota > Dinophyceae > Suessiales > Symbiodiniaceae > Durusdinium > Durusdinium trenchii. The sequence goes on along the minus strand of CAXAMN010025344.1, from coordinate 2,926 downwards.
CAGACAGGTGACGCGCCTTCCCACCGGGACCTTGAAAGCGTGGGCTGCTCGGGCTCTGTCAGACCATGAGATTGGGGACCAGGAGACCGACCTCGTGATTCACCTGGGTGAGATGCTGTCTTTCGTTGCCTTCGCATGTGCAGCAGGGGACCAGTGGAAAGGGGCAGTAGTGGCCTATGGCGGGGACAACACCATCGTCAAGAATTGGCTACAATCCCGGAAGAGCAACACCAGAGGGGGAAGAATCCTCATCAGGGCCCTCAACCTGGCGGAGATGAAGTACAACTTCACGGTCGTGAGCGGATGGTGGCGGACCTATCACAACGTCCACGCGGACTTCATCACGCGGTGCACCCAGGAGGAATTCGAGGGCTTCGTGAAGGAGAAGGGCCTTCAGGTGCTGGACATCTCTGCGGCGATCCACGGCGCTCTGGAGGACTCGGCCCGATATGGGGCATGCTTCCTTTGGGGCCCAGAGAAAGAAGGTGATCGTGCACTGCAACTTCAGCTCCGTGAGAGAAGGGTGTCAAAACAGATCCAAAGGGAGCTCGAGATTCCGTGGAAAGCCTTCGCCAAGGAGTGGACCCCCTCGGGAAGGTGGCTGAAAGATTTTGAAGCCCTGGGAGGAGCCCTAGGAGCGGCCATCGAGGACGTTGGTGACCGGCCGGTGCTCTTGTGCGCCACGCTTGGAGTGGACTACAAAGGGAAGCACATGGAGCAGTACCTCCGCAACCTTCAACACGAAGGAGCTCGTTTGGGGCTGGTCGAAGGACCTGGGAAGGTCGATTGGGAGCGAGGGCAGCGACACTGTGAGAGCCGAGGATGGGGCTATGGGATCGTCGACTTCATCACCACCGAGAATGGGGAGGCGTTGACGAGGAGAAGGCGGTGCTTGGTGGTGAACCCACATGGTGCTCTACCTGAGGCATGGGAGGAGTTTCTGGTCAGAGCTATGGGGCCGGCACCAATGAGTTCACTGCTGAAACCAAAGGAGCACCATGAACTGTGTTGGACCAAGCCGCTGCGTTTGGAGCTGGAGAGCGGCATCCCGAGAGATCGAATGCTACCTCAACCAGCAGGTCATGTCTGGTGGGGCGAAGAACGTGAGGTGATCCATGGGATTGGAGGCCCTGGTCGGTGGCCCTTGTTGTCAGACGACGGGAGCAGTTTACAGGGCTACTATGTCTACAATCGCCGAGGACCTGGAGGCCATGTTCGTCGTCTTGACCCGGAGGAACTATGGGTTCTACAAGGGCGTCAGCTTCGAGACCTACCAGCCAACATCCCTGCCGAGGTTGCGGCGATCGAAGGGGTCCGGGCCACGAAAATTCAAACTGCCGCGAACCTGGTGACCATGGGAGGCCAAATCCTCTGTGAGCTGATCGCCCGTGAAGCTGGGGAACTGAACCCGGGTAAGGCCGGGATGATGCCCGACGCCACCGGAGCAGAGGCCATGGCCCAGATCCTGCTGTGGCTCAGAAGGTGGAAGAGAGGAGAGTTGAGGCGGAGCCCGCCGTCCTATGAGGCCGACACCACCAGGGCTGGTGGCGGCACGGGGCCACCGCTGAGGAGGCTGTGGAGGTGGTCGGAGGCGTGGTGGTGGGCTCAATGCATGGACGAGGAAGAGGAGGACGATGCCTACACCCTGGAGTTTGCCAACGAGATCAAGGGTTCCTATGCTGGCGGACGGACCAAAGCCAAGACCGACCCGCTCAAAGTTGCCGAGAAGGTGAGAGCCCAGGCCGTTCACCTCACCAAGAGTCTCGCCCCGTTTTGCGGTGATGTTCGTGAAAGGGTCGATGAATGGCTGGAGGAGAACATGACTGGGGACAAGAGTGCCGCGACGGAGAAGGCCTATGGCGGAGCATGGATGAAGTGGTGCGCTTGGGCTAGAAGACAGGGCTGGCCAGATGAGTTCCTCAACCGCAATGTGGGCCCGATTGAGAACGAGAACCGGGTGCTGGCCTACGTGGGTTACCTGGGATGGCTGGGCGCCTCGCCCAATACCATCCGTCAACACATCTTCGCGATGAAGATGGTGCACAAAAGGAGTGGCAGGACCGATCCCTTGGATGGAATGCATCGGGTGTGGATCCTCGTCAACGCCTTGGATCGGAGATCGACTACCAGGAAGCCACGGCGCTTGGGGGTCACGCCTGAGATGTTAGTATGGTTGGGCGAGAATCTGGTCGACCCGCTAGTGAATGACCGGCATTCAATTCCGTACGCGGAGGCAGTGATGGTCGTGGCGGCCTTGGAGCTGGCGCGGTTCTTCATGCTGAGGGCCAAGGAGTTCGGGGAATCGAACGGAGTGGACGAGAGCATGATCACGAGGGGCTGTGACATCCGCCTGTCTCACCAAGGAGTGGCGAAACCGGTGGGGGAGGCGACCGAGATTTCCCTCTTCTTCCGGAAGACCAAGAATGACCAGCTGGCCTTCGGGGACACCAAGACGCTGCAGGCCACGGGGAGGAAGCACCTTTGCCCAGTCGAAGCACTGGACCGTATGAGGCAAGTCTGGACGATGCGGTTTTTGCCAGGCCATGCCGAGAGCACCAAGCCGCTGTTCAGATGGAGCAATGGCCAGGTCATCAAGAGGATCGAGATCCAGCACTTCCTCCAGGAGGCAGCGGTTGGAGTGGGCTTGCCGCCAGGGAGGTTCATGTCCCACTCTTTGAGGATTGGTGAGGCGTCAGCTTTGTTCCAGTCGACTGCCGACATTGAGTTGGTGAAGCGAGCGGGAAGGTGGTCCTCCTCTGCGGTGCAACGCTACCTCTTCGATGGGGGGTCGGTCAGCGCAGTCTCCAAGAAGATGGCCGCGGTCGGAGATGTGACCACCTTTAGATGAAGAGGTGGGCCGGGTGAGGCATCAAAATGATGCCTGGACTTCAAAGAAGCCAGAGCATCAGTGCGCTTCGCCGCCAAA
>CAXAMN010025342.1:0-11387 GCA_963970005.1 Durusdinium trenchii | reverse complement strand
GGACACTCTTGTAGGACACTCTTGTGGGACACTCTTATAGGACACTCTTGTCGGACACTCTTGTGGGACACTCTTGTGAGACACTCTTGTAGGACACACTTGTGGGTAACTTGCCGGGCACTCTTGTGGGACACTCTTGCGGGCCACTCTTGTAGGACACTCTTGTAGGACACTCTTGCGGGACACACTTGTGGGACGCTCCTGTGGGACACTCTTGTAGGAAACTCTTGTGGGACACTCTTGTAGGACACTCTTGTGGGAGACTCTTATGGGACACTCTTGTGGGACACTCTTGTAGGACACTCTTGTGGGACACTCTTGTAGGACACTCTTGTGAGTCACTCTGACGGGGCACTTTTGTAGGGCATTCTTGTGGGACACTCTTAAAGGACACTCTTGCAGGTCACTCTTATGGGACACTCTCTTGTGGGACACTCTTGTAGGACACTCTTGTGGGTCACTCTTACACGACACTCTTGTAGGACACTTTCTTATAGGACACTCTTGTGGGTCACTCTTATGGGACACTCTTGTCGGACATTCTTGTGGGACACTCTTGTGAGACACTCGTGTAGGACTCTCGTGGGTCACTCTTACAGGACACTCTTGTGGGACACTCTTGTGGGACACTCTTGTAGGACACTCTTGCGGAACACTCTTGCGGAACACTCTTGTGGGACACTCTTGTGTGACACTCTTGTAGGAAACTCTTGCGGGACACTCTTGTAGGACACTCTTGTGGGACACTCTTGTAGGACACTCTTTTGGGACACTCTTGTGGGACACTCTTGTAGGACACTCTTGCAGGACACTCTTGTGGGTCACTCTTGTAGGAAACTCTTGTGGGACACTCTTGTAGGACACTCTTGTGGGACACTCTTACGGGACACTCTTGTAGGACACTCTTGTGGGACACTCTTATAGGACTCTCTTGTGGGTTACTCTTATGGGACACTCTTGTCGGACACTCTTGCGGGACACTCGTGTGAGACACTCTTGTAGGACACTCTTGTGGGTCACTTGCCGGACACTCTTGTAGGACACTCTTGTGGGACACTCTTGTGGGACACTCTTGTGGGTCACTCTTGTAGGAAGCTCTTGCGGGGCACTGTTTTGGGACACTCTTGTAGGACACTCTTGCGGGACACTCTTGTAGGACACTCTTGTGAGACTGGACAGCGTCGCTCAAGCTTGCCAGATCATAGCGGCGCATGTCTTCCACCCCCAAGCCCTGCAGCATGAGCTTTTCCTGAAGCAGGGGCCGAAAGAAGCGATATGATGCAAATCGTGGCCTCTAAACTTGTGCCAGTTGCGTGACTAAAGGCAGCCGCTTGACCCATGTCCCCTTTATACATTAGGCTTTGAAGATCGCTGGGACCTAACAATGCTCTGAGCAGCCGAGCGGCGGCACCAGTGAGCAACCTCCAAGCCTCGGTCACGACGTACTTGCCACCAGGGATTATGCATGGAGTGAGGTGATGATTCGACCGAACGAATGTGCTGCGCTCGAAGTTCTGGTCCTTAAGCTGCATTTGGCTGCGCGAGAAGCACTCGCATTGGAAATGAACAGGTGATATCCCTGAACCAACTCTGAGACTCTCATGGTTTAAACTATATGATCCGTAGCGCTAATCAGAACGAAACTCTGATGGCTTAATATGTGATCTGCGCCGCTAATCAGCATATACCACGTTTTACACATAAATAATAACATGCTGGTAGACCATTTGCATTTTTAGGTAATATCTCGCTAAACGACATATTCGTTGCAAAATTACTCGACATCTTCGAGTAGGGCCCACGAAAGAATAACCCCTCTCCAAGGCCCCGTCAACCTGAATGACAATGGTCTCCTCTTTGTCCATGAGGGCAGAGACACTGACGGCCAAAACACAGAGCTCCCGCTCTGTCAGGACGGCACCAAGCTGCGTCGCGCGGATTTTCAAGATTGGACTGCACTTTGTCCTGCCGGGCAACCAAAACTGATAGAACCCACATGGATGTTTTCCAAAAAGCCGACTGTTGCTATCGAGACTCTGCACGGTTGGCTTCTATCGATGGACTGAAACGATAGCGCCATATTCGCCACTTCATCGGGAAGCCCATTGCCCAAGCAAAACACACAACACTTTTTAAGGCTCCAATTTGGGGGCCACTTGCAACCAGTTTAGACACCGAGAATCGAGCCCAATTCAGAAATGGATTCTTCAATTCAGTTCAGGTCATTGCAGGTTGGGCTCCATTTTGGGGGCCACTTGTATCTGCCCTGAGCATTTGGCCAAAAAGAATGCGCACAAAGCAACCCTGAAGGTCAACAAGACGCAGCTATAAAGACTTGAAGCCATGATTGAAAAGAACCGCCACAAAGAAAAACTTTTCCCAGGGTAACCCTCGCCCAACCCCTTAGCATTTGGAGGATTGCAAATGGAAATGCGCTGTGTCCAACGGTCTGCCTTCCCGTACTTAAGCAGCGTGTCTTGAAAGCCATCACGCCGCTTGCCGCCATGGGCGGATCGAGGATTTGATCGAGCAATGCGTCGCTCTCCCACTGCCAAGTTCTGCTCTAAAACGTAGGCCAAGGGTGCGGGAGGAAGAGTCAGCATCTGCAGCACATCACTTGGCTGCGCCTTAGCGCGGTCGACTTTGATGTACAATCCCCACACCCTGCTCCGGCTTTGTGGCGCGCCGTACTGGCGAGAAGTCACGAGGGTGTGGGACGGAGCGAAGCCTCTCTGTCCCATCTCCCGGTTGATGATGTCAATCGGGGTCTCATCATTGAATTTCTTTTGCTTGTAGAGCAAGTTTCGGACGTTCTCCGTGATGACCAACTCAAGCCTATCATCATTGTAGTCTAGATAAGCCAAGAGCGCACGGAAGCCACCTCCTGTAGCGCTAGAGGCATCTTCAAAGCTCTGCGGTTGAGCGTTTTGGGATGACACAGAAGTGCATGGAAATCCCATTGCGAAGCCAATGACCTTCGCCGGGATCAACCAAGCACCCACTAACACGAGCCCCAACGGAGCCAAGGCGGGATACATACAGTATGAGCAGCTATCTGGGAATGCCCTTCTTGAAAACATCGCGGGGTGGTCACACCAGTTTAACATGGAACGGGCCTCCTTGTATCTGTCCACAGGGTGTGTTTCGGGCATAACCAGGCCTTGGGAACTTCTTGAATATCACCTGTGGATAAATCTTTGGCGTAGCCAGTGCCCAAAATCATCATGTCCTCAAAGACAAACTTTGGCGAAAACGCCCTCTGGATCCAAGCGCTCTTCACCGGGTCAATCTCACACACGAACTCCGTCTCAAACTGGCGCGCGTCACGCCGTGCAACCATGTTGGTGTGTCTGGTCATTGAAAAGGGATGGAAACAGAGTCTGCCTGGAAACAGAGTTTGCCTGAAACCCTTGCCAAAACTTGAATCTCATGGGTCTTGCACGGGCATGTGCCGGATTTCAAGTCATGGAGGGCAGCATTCACATGTTCCCAAGCCACGAGAACTTGACCTTCAGCATCTTATAGTTGAGTCTCTGCCCGCTTTTACCTCTGCCAGCGAGGATGATTCTCAGCCTCTTCTCTTCGCTCCGCTTGAGCGCCAAACGCGCCTTCAGGCGAAGCTTTTGCCGCTTTGCATTCCATGCCTTCGACATGATGCACTGTTGGGCGTTGAAGCTTAGGAAAACTTGGGAGCTGAGTGGACTTAATGAGGAAGCTTTTGTCGCAGTCGTGGCATGTGGTTGGACTTGGAGGTTGCTGTGCATGAGGTTCAAGACAATGGTCGGTTGCGCTGGAAGCCAAGAAAGAGGTTGGCTGACTGAACGTGGAGTTAACGATCTCAATGGTGACGTGTGAGTCTGCGGAAGTTAAAGACTGCATTGTGTCCGGCTTGCTGACATATGTGAACTCTGCCTGGGCATCCCACTTGAGCCCCTGGTGCCCACTTGAGCCCCATGCTTGTGAGCTGCAAAACTTTGAAGCAACTTCGTCACGTCGTACCCGACCCCAGAAGGTGAGTTCGTTGCTTGTGAACCAGCAACACAGTTGTCATGTGGACTGGCACCCTTCTTTAGATTCCTGGAAGCGTTCTGGAATTGTTGTTTTCTTGTCTAGTCTAATCTATTTACAATGACGTGCGTGCGACACAAATGGCCCCCAAAACGGAGCCAGTGAAGCAGTATAGTATGAGCCATGCATTCTGGGGAATGCCTTCCTTGGAGCTGTCATACAGCAGGTTTTCTTTCCCACGTGTGGCTCTTGTGCTTTGCCCAAAAAATGGCTTCACACCCAACGCAAACAATTGGCCCCCAAAGCGGAGCTGGCTCTCACGACTGAATGGAAACAAGTGGCCCCCAAAACACAGCTAGAAATTAATAGGGAATATATGTCAGCAGGGGAGAAATATCAATGACATTGGGCCGTCACCGAATGCGTTTTCTATCCGAAGCTGGGATAGCAACTATAGGGTCCAACAAGAAGATGTCGAACAAGGGCTTCGAACAAGTGGGAAAACAATGGCACTGGCCCCAAATTTGGAGCCCATCTGCAATGCGTTTTCTATCCCAAGCTGGGATAGAAACTATAGGGTCCAACAAGAAGATGTCAAACAAGGGCTTCGAACAAATGGGAAAACAATACCACTGGCCCCCAAAACGGAGCCCATTTGCAATGCGTCTTCTATCCCAAGCTGGGATAGAAACTATAGGGTCCAATAAGAAGATGTCGAACAAGGGCTTCGATCAAATGGGAAACAATGGCACTGGCCCCCCAAAACGGAGCCCATTTGCAAGGGCCTTGCCGCAAAGGTTTCTTTTAAAAGAGCTTTGGTCCCTCGTGTTGTTGAAAGCAACGTCCTAGTCTTCTGGTCCTATGCCGACAAAGCTGGTCGATTAACTAATCTTCTGGTCGATTAAACTGAAAACGGAGGCACCTATATAAATCTATACGGTCTATACGATTTTGAGAAAAGCTGCTGGGATGGACATCCAAACCGGTCACAACTCCAATCAAGAACCCGAAGCAAAAGAAGGAAGGCACTGGCCCTTCACTTTCAAAGGTCTTCCCAGCGTCCCCCCAACCAAGTCACCAAGTCCTAGCACCCGAAAAGCCCAAACACTGCCACTGACGGCGACGCCGGCGCCCAAACGCGACGCTGCCTCGGCCGGAGCGCCGCTGCAGCCAACATGCGCCTTGGCACGCAAGAAAAGAGCCGTGCAAGCAAAGACATCACGTTATAGTACGGAAGTCGACGGCTCAGAGCTGCAGCCACTCGGAAATGAAGCTGAACCAGTTGGAGGGTCTGAAACTATGGTTAGATGTAGCTCAAGTCTTCTAAAGCCAAACACAAACTGCAAAATACAAACAGTGGCACCAGCCAGACCGCTATCTCGGCGCACTCTTTTCACTTCAGGCGTCCTTGACACCTTCAGCGCCGAAGCCGGGGTTGGAGGAAGAAACAACATCTGATCATCTCTGATCTGCAACACATCCATTGGGTTTATACTTTATACACTCTCCCCCTCCCCTGCTCAGGCTTTGTGGCCTTTCAAAGAGCGAAGTCCGGGTGAAGCCAAACATGGATGGAGGACGAATCTCAGATTTTGTTTGGGGCAATTTTGTCTTTCCGATGAAGATGGACGGAGAACGGGGCAGCCTCCGACCCGCCACTGAGCAAGCTCCAGGCTCGGTCACGACCGACTTGCCACCAGGGATTAGGCAAGGAGTAAGGTGGTGGTCTTTGATATGCACTCCCCCCTCCTCCGCTCTGGCCGCATCAATAAGCAAAGTCTGGGCCACTGAAGCCGAAAATGGACTGACTACGAACCAGCATGTGATCTGAAGCCCATCAGTTCTGCTTCAAACAACTTTCTTAAGACAATTTGTTCGGACCCAATCTACCCTGTCCGTCCGGCTTTGTGGCCGCATCAAAAAGAAAACTCCGGGTCACCGAAGCCGATGAAGGATGGAGGAAGAGTCAACCAAACACGTGACTTGGGTTTGGGACAGCTTTCTTAAGGCGACAGTCTTTGATCTACCACATTGAAGGTCACCGAAGATAGTGGCTTTGATATACACTCCCCCCTCGGCTTTGCGGCCGCATCAAGGAGCCAAGTTGGGTCACGATGCCGGCAGGAGGAAGAACGCATCAATTGGGTCGTGGTCTTTGATATGCAATCGCTAAAATCCCCCTTCCTTCAACTAGGTGGCCAAGCAATCACGGGGGTCTAGTGGCTTCCTGCAGTGGCCTCTCAGCTGGCTCACGCTCTGCCGCCGCCAAGCGGGCCCGCTTTGCCTCCCGAGTCGCATGAAGCTCTGCCTCCACCTCCTCGATCTCTTCTCGAACGTGCTTTGCCTGTAGCTCGTCCACTTCCAACGTGGCCCTCAAGGTTCGATCCGAGCTGACCCTCCAGCTCTCGCACCTTGCTCTCCTTCCTCTGCATCGCGAAGTAAGTGCTGAGGGGCATCCACTCTTCACAGCTGAGGGCGAAGTTGCAGCGGATGCCAGTGCTTAAACTCGACGCCGCTCCCGAACCAAAAGTCCTCACCCGGAATAGTATAATTGCATAGACATCGAGAAAGCCAAAACATTATACCGAGGATTGGGGAAAGAGCAAGCAAGTGGCACATATTATGAAATAAGGCGAGAAGCTGCCATCGGAGAATCTTGGAAACAAACATAAGCCATAAGCCATACTCTTCTCCAATTGCTCGCTGGCAAACATGGCCACATCGAACCTGGGCGGCTCCCGCTTCAAGAAGCTACACTACACCACTATCCCCGTCCCACAACGAGTTTCTACGCAACAGGGAAAAGATTTTAAAAGTCTGCATTCCAAGATGCTTGGTCTCTGCGCCGCGCACAGACAAGAAGGCCAGAATCCCATGATGGCTCACATCCGTGAAGTAAACATCTGAAGCAGCTGTGGCCTCACCCGGACTCTTGGCCTTTGGCAAGCACACGTTCTTGCGGATCTTCTCCCACACCAAACTCTGGCGCTCATGAACGCTTAGCTGGACAAAGCGCCAAGCGGGAAGACCTGCAATCAGGACAAATAGATCAAACGATGCACCATCAAACAACCACGAGCCGGTTCGAATCACCTCCCTTGCGTAGCAAGAAAGAAAGTTTCGTATCGCAACATCTTGAGTAGTTAAGAGGTCGGTTTGTCATTCACATCAAACCGCACCTCCACCCTCTGGCAATGTCCACGTTGAGCTCAGGTTCACCAAGCACTGCCAGCAATCAAATGGGTCTGCAGAACCGTGGCCTTCGATGGCAATCTCGAGCGCGTTGAAGGTGAGTGTGAACCCAACAGCGCCGCTCACCCTCGCACGTTGCTCCTGCACCAGCTGCTGCAAGTCCTTGGCTCAAGCACAAATTGGACCAACAGCGCGGCCCTCGGCCCATAACATGAAGCTCACATGCTGTATGGCTATCCACTCCTGTGTTGGAGACCAACCATGACTTCTCTTAATGCAAGCTAGCGTCAACGTTGATCTGTAGCAATCGAACTTGCTTCCGCGAGAGTGCCTCCTTCACGGAAAAGCACCGCTTGCGACGAAGCTGCGCGCTGGCGCTCGGCAACCTGTCAGACATTGAAGCCAAGCCTCAGCTTCTATCGAAGGACCCTCCTGTTGCCACTGCAGCAGGGTACATGAAGTGTTAAAGTGAGGCATCACCAGACATTGGTCTTCAAGCTGCGATTGAGAAGCGAGAGTGATGTTGAAAGAAGCCAGCTGAGAGAAACTGACCGAGGTGCCCTATTACAACATACTATTTATATCTGTGTCGATGGATACCTCTAGCCTCGAATGGTAAAAGAAAAGGGTTCCTAAGAAGTGCCAACTCGAGACTTCTTCACTTCGTAGCGGCAAGCGTCAGCAATGGCGCTTTCAGGGCTGTAAAAGAAGTCGATCGGCTCATTCAAATCCTCCAGGCAGCACAGCGGATCGAATGCTGCAAACGTCCTCGATTTCATGGCAAGGTCAAAAACGCAAGCGCTTTCTCGCACAAATGTCACTTGAGCGCACAGAGCTTCGAACGAATGCGTTTTTCATCAAATGCCATATGGCATATAATGGAGCTCACCTCACAAACCTAACCCTCAGAATGAAGCCCCATGTGCCACGGCTCTGTGGAAACCAGGCAAACATCCTCAACCATCATGCTTCAACGCTCGTAAAATGAACAAACAAATGGCAAGCCCTCAAAGTGATCGAAGGTCGACCAACTCCTGTCCAAGGCTCCGGGCCGGTGGGCCGGACCAAGGCGGAAAAATGGGCTCACCCCCGGAGCGAAAAATTGGCTTGCGGTTGCAGTGGACCAGGTGGCCTTTCTTCTACATCAGCCATGTCAACCTCTTCAATTGTGGTGGCATGCCCATCACTTAACAGCACATTGTGAAAGTAAGCAATAGAATAAACGTCCAAATTTCGCAGCTCCTCACACCATCCTGTGTATATACTGCTCTTGATTCCGGAACACGTAAGCAATGGTACAATATTAAGACATGGATAGACATAGACATACCTGGGTTTAAGTCAAACTATAACCTATCAAAAGTGCTCAAAAAACAGAACCCTGTGCGGGACATGACACTCTTGTGGGACACTCATACGGGACACTCTTGTGGGACACTCTATCTGGGACAGTCTTGTAGGACACACGCTTCGAGGCTGCAAGACGAGCGTTTCCAAAACGAGCGTTTCGTACGAGACTTCCTCCAAAAGTCACGTGTCAAGTCTCCAAAACGAGCGTTTCGTGCGAGACTTCCTCAAAAAACTCACGTGTCCAAGTCTGCAAAACGAGCATGTCGTACGAGACTTTCTCCAAAACTCAAGCGGAAACACCCATCGGAGCACACACATTACGCAACCCTGCCAAGCAGTTTCGCGAGTCCAGCCCCTCCAAACAACACCCGCTCACACGCCAATCCTAATGGGACAGCGACCGTCACCTCTACCACAACTCACAACCTCACCATTCCCTGCGCCTGCCACGCATCTGTCCGCGTCCACACGTCGAACGCGCACAAAGTACTGCGCCGGCCACGAAATGTGATCTCCGTCACACCTCGTAACCTCACGATTCCCTGTGCCTGCCACGACAATGGCACTTCCACATCTCAAAGCCCGCACAAAGTACTGCGCCTGCCACGAAAAGTGACAATGTCATCTCATGTGAGCTTCCACAAAATTTACACCGCACCACACGTTTGGAATGATTTCGACCCGTTCTGAGCACACGCCCATCCACCAAAATCGCCATTTCAGCTGAGACTTGTCACAAAACAGAGCTTCGATGCCACACCCTGAAACGCAAATCCCAATGGCACGGCCACATCCAACACCCCAAAAACACGCCTCTCCTAACGCTAATCCCAAAGGAACTGCGCAGCAAACTGCGGATCTCACAAACCACTGCGCCTGTGCAGCGAAATGCATCACGTTTCTTGCGCGACATGACATTTTCAAGCAATTCACAATGTTATTACGGCGCAAACTGACACGTGACACATCCATGAAAAGTCATGGTTGCTTAACCTACCCCCCCCATGACCTCCCCCCCTTTTGGCGATTTGAAGAAAAAGTAGATATGGCCTTAATAAGGCCTTACTAAGGCCTTAATGCAAAAGAACAAGAAAAGGAGCCTGGATTAAGGAATTAAGGCTGATTTAAGCTTGAATCGGGTCTAATTCTGGAAGATGGAAAAAACCATGGATTAGGGAATTAAGGCTGATTTAAGCTTGAATCGGGTCTAATTCCGGCCTAGTTCCTACCCGTAATACCTTGTTTCCAGCCTTAATTCCTTGCTAATTTCACATTAATTCCTTAATTCAGCAAGAATGCAGCCTTAATTCAGCCTCAATTCCTTAATGCAGCCTCAATTCAGCCTTAATTCCTTAACGCAGCCTTAATTCAGCCTTGATTCCTTAATGCAGCCTTAATTCAGCCTTAATTCCTTAATGCAGCCTCAATTCAGCCTCAATTCCTTAACGCAGCCTTAATTCAGCCTTAATGCTGCCTTAATTCAGCCTTAATTCCGGGACTGATTTCCACTCCTTTTCCTCAATTCCTGCAATTCTGGAAAAGTTCCTATAATTTCACCTCAAATGCCGTCAAATTCCATGTTCATTCTTTTCCCTCTCCATTCCTTTTTTTACATTTCTATTCACTCCCCACCCACTCCTCTAATTCCATTGAGAACTGATCCAAAGTCAACAATAACCTTGCTTGCCCTGGTGCCCCCGGTTAATTAATGTCTAATTGGGCCTTAAATCCTCTCTCTGGAAATAAGGCAGGATTAAGGATTTCAAAGGTGGGGGGGTGGTCATGGGGGGAGTAGGTTAAGGGCCTATGAAAAAGTCACTTGCAAAAGCTTCCCCCAATGGCAGCGACTGCCGACGGTCGCGCACGGTTGCGGACGGTTGCGAACATAGAAACAACGGGTCGCGAACAAGGTTCTACCCCCAGACCCCTAGAGTTAAACGAGAACCCTTCGCTACGCATACGGGAAAAAAAGAAAGAAAGACAAGATGGATCCCACGAACCCGAATGCAAACACGTTCCATATGCCCAAATGACACTCTAGTAGGACACTCTTGTGGGTCACTCTTGTAGGAAGCTCTTGCGGGGCACTGTTTTGGGACACTCTTGTAGGACACTCTTGCGGGACACTCTTGTAGGACACTCTTGTGGACACTCTTGTAGGACACTCTTGCAGGAAGCTCTTGCGGGGCACTGTTTTGGGACACACCTGCAGGACACTCTTGCGGGACACTCTTGTAGGACACTCTTGTGGGACACTCTTGCAGGACACTCTTGCGAGTCACTCTTACGGGGCACTTTTGTAGGATATTCTTGTGGGACACTCTTACAGGACACTCTTATGGGACACTCTCTTGTGGGACACTCTTGTAGGACACTCTTGTGGGTCACTCTCACACGACACTCTTGTAGGACACTTCTTGTGGGACACTCTTATAGGACACTCTTGTGGGTCACTCTTATGGCACACTCTTGTAGGACATTCTTGTGGGACACTCTTAGACACTCTTGCAGGACACTCTTGTGGGTCACTCTCACAGGACACTCTTGTGGGACACTCTTGAGGGACACTCTTGTAGGACACTCTTGTAGGACACTCTTGTGGGACACTCTTGTGGGACACTGTTGCGTGACACTCTTGTAGGAAACTCTTGTGGGACACTCTTGTAGGACACTCTTGCGGGACACTCTTATAGGACACTTTTGTGGGAAACTCTTGTAGGACACTCTTGTGGGCCACTCTTGTAGGTTGTGGAACACTCTTACAGGACACTCTTCTGGGACACTCTTACGGGACACTCTTGTAGGACACTCTTGTGGGACACTCTTATAGGACACTC
>CAXAMN010025341.1:0-11388 GCA_963970005.1 Durusdinium trenchii | reverse complement strand
GGACACTCTTGTAGGACACTCTTGTGGGACACTCTTATAGGACACTCTTGTCGGACACTCTTGTGGGACACTCTTGTGAGACACTCTTGTAGGACACACTTGTGGGTAACTTGCCGGGCACTCTTGTGGGACACTCTTGCGGGCCACTCTTGTAGGACACTCTTGTAGGACACTCTTGCGGGACACACTTGTGGGACGCTCCTGTGGGACACTCTTGTAGGAAACTCTTGTGGGACACTCTTGTAGGACACTCTTGTGGGAGACTCTTATGGGACACTCTTGTGGGACACTCTTGTAGGACACTCTTGTGGGACACTCTTGTAGGACACTCTTGTGAGTCACTCTGACGGGGCACTTTTGTAGGGCATTCTTGTGGGACACTCTTAAAGGACACTCTTGCAGGTCACTCTTATGGGACACTCTCTTGTGGGACACTCTTGTAGGACACTCTTGTGGGTCACTCTTACACGACACTCTTGTAGGACACTTTCTTATAGGACACTCTTGTGGGTCACTCTTATGGGACACTCTTGTCGGACATTCTTGTGGGACACTCTTGTGAGACACTCGTGTAGGACTCTCGTGGGTCACTCTTACAGGACACTCTTGTGGGACACTCTTGTGGGACACTCTTGTAGGACACTCTTGCGGAACACTCTTGCGGAACACTCTTGTGGGACACTCTTGTGTGACACTCTTGTAGGAAACTCTTGCGGGACACTCTTGTAGGACACTCTTGTGGGACACTCTTGTAGGACACTCTTTTGGGACACTCTTGTGGGACACTCTTGTAGGACACTCTTGCAGGACACTCTTGTGGGTCACTCTTGTAGGAAACTCTTGTGGGACACTCTTGTAGGACACTCTTGTGGGACACTCTTACGGGACACTCTTGTAGGACACTCTTGTGGGACACTCTTATAGGACTCTCTTGTGGGTTACTCTTATGGGACACTCTTGTCGGACACTCTTGCGGGACACTCGTGTGAGACACTCTTGTAGGACACTCTTGTGGGTCACTTGCCGGACACTCTTGTAGGACACTCTTGTGGGACACTCTTGTGGGACACTCTTGTGGGTCACTCTTGTAGGAAGCTCTTGCGGGGCACTGTTTTGGGACACTCTTGTAGGACACTCTTGCGGGACACTCTTGTAGGACACTCTTGTGAGACTGGACAGCGTCGCTCAAGCTTGCCAGATCATAGCGGCGCATGTCTTCCACCCCCAAGCCCTGCAGCATGAGCTTTTCCTGAAGCAGGGGCCGAAAGAAGCGATATGATGCAAATCGTGGCCTCTAAACTTGTGCCAGTTGCGTGACTAAAGGCAGCCGCTTGACCCATGTCCCCTTTATACATTAGGCTTTGAAGATCGCTGGGACCTAACAATGCTCTGAGCAGCCGAGCGGCGGCACCAGTGAGCAACCTCCAAGCCTCGGTCACGACGTACTTGCCACCAGGGATTATGCATGGAGTGAGGTGATGATTCGACCGAACGAATGTGCTGCGCTCGAAGTTCTGGTCCTTAAGCTGCATTTGGCTGCGCGAGAAGCACTCGCATTGGAAATGAACAGGTGATATCCCTGAACCAACTCTGAGACTCTCATGGTTTAAACTATATGATCCGTAGCGCTAATCAGAACGAAACTCTGATGGCTTAATATGTGATCTGCGCCGCTAATCAGCATATACCACGTTTTACACATAAATAATAACATGCTGGTAGACCATTTGCATTTTTAGGTAATATCTCGCTAAACGACATATTCGTTGCAAAATTACTCGACATCTTCGAGTAGGGCCCACGAAAGAATAACCCCTCTCCAAGGCCCCGTCAACCTGAATGACAATGGTCTCCTCTTTGTCCATGAGGGCAGAGACACTGACGGCCAAAACACAGAGCTCCCGCTCTGTCAGGACGGCACCAAGCTGCGTCGCGCGGATTTTCAAGATTGGACTGCACTTTGTCCTGCCGGGCAACCAAAACTGATAGAACCCACATGGATGTTTTCCAAAAAGCCGACTGTTGCTATCGAGACTCTGCACGGTTGGCTTCTATCGATGGACTGAAACGATAGCGCCATATTCGCCACTTCATCGGGAAGCCCATTGCCCAAGCAAAACACACAACACTTTTTAAGGCTCCAATTTGGGGGCCACTTGCAACCAGTTTAGACACCGAGAATCGAGCCCAATTCAGAAATGGATTCTTCAATTCAGTTCAGGTCATTGCAGGTTGGGCTCCATTTTGGGGGCCACTTGTATCTGCCCTGAGCATTTGGCCAAAAAGAATGCACACAAAGCAACCCTGAAGGTCAACAAGACGCAGCTATAAAGACTTGAAGCCATGATTGAAAAGAACCGCCACAAAGAAAAACTTTTCCCAGGGTAACCCTCGCCCAACCCCTTAGCATTTGGAGGATTGCAAATGGAAATGCGCTGTGTCCAACGGTCTGCCTTCCCGTACTTAAGCAGCGTGTCTTGAAAGCCATCACGCCGCTTGCCGCCATGGGCGGATCGAGGATTTGATCGAGCAATGCGTCGCTCTCCCACTGCCAAGTTCTGCTCTAAAACGTAGGCCAAGGGTGCGGGAGGAAGAGTCAGCATCTGCAGCACATCACTTGGCTGCGCCTTAGCGCGGTCGACCTTGATGTACAATCCCCACACCCTGCTCCGGCTTTGTGGCGCGCCGTACTGGCGAGAAGTCACGAGGGTGTGGGACGGAGCGAAGCCTCTCTGTCCCATCTCCCGGTTGATGATGTCAATCGGGGTCTCATCATTGAATTTCTTTTGCTTGTAGAGCAAGTTTCGGACGTTCTCCGTGATGACCAACTCAAGCCTATCATCATTGTAGTCTAGATAAGCCAAGAGCGCACGGAAGCCACCTCCTGTAGCGCTAGAGGCCTCTTCAAAGCTCTGCGGTTGAGCGTTTTGGGATGACACAGAAGTGCATGGAAATCCCATTGCGAAGCCAATGACCTTCGCCGGGATCAACCAAGCACCCACTAACACGAGCCCCAACGGAGCCAAGGCGGGATACATACAGTATGAGCAGCTATCTGGGAATGCCCTTCTTGAAAACATCGCGGGGTGGTCACACCAGTTTAACATGGAACGGGCCTCCTTGTATCTGTCCACAGGGTGTGTTTCGGGCATAACCAGGCCTTGGGAACTTCTTGAATATCACCTGTGGATAAATCTTTGGCGTAGCCAGTGCCCAAAATCATCATGTCCTCAAAGACAAACTTTGGCGAAAACGCCCTCTGGATCCAAGCGCTCTTCACCGGGTCAATCTCACACACGAACTCCGTCTCAAACTGGCGCGCGTCACGCCGTGCAACCATGTTGGTGTGTCTGGTCATTGAAAAGGGATGGAAACAGAGTCTGCCTGGAAACAGAGTTTGCCTGAAACCCTTGCCAAAACTTGAATCTCATGGGTCTTGCACGGGCATGTGCCGGATTTCAAGTCATGGAGGGCAGCATTCACATGTTCCCAAGCCACGAGAACTTGACCTTCAGCATCTTATAGTTGAGTCTCTGCCCGCTTTTACCTCTGCCAGCGAGGATGATTCTCAGCCTCTTCTCTTCGCTCCGCTTGAGCGCCAAACGCGCCTTCAGGCGAAGCTTTTGCCGCTTTGCATTCCATGCCTTCGACATGATGCACTGTTGGGCGTTGAAGCTTAGGAAAACTTGGGAGCTGAGTGGACTTAATGAGGAAGCTTTTGTCGCAGTCGTGGCATGTGGTTGGACTTGGAGGTTGCTGTGCATGAGGTTCAAGACAATGGTCGGTTGCGCTGGAAGCCAAGAAAGAGGTTGGCTGACTGAACGTGGAGTTAACGATCTCAATGGTGACGTGTGAGTCTGCGGAAGTTAAAGACTGCATTGTGTCCGGCTTGCTGACATATGTGAACTCTGCCTGGGCATCCCACTTGAGCCCCTGGTGCCCACTTGAGCCCCATGCTTGTGAGCTGCAAAACTTTGAAGCAACTTCGTCACGTCGTACCCGACCCCAGAAGGTGAGTTCGTTGCTTGTGAACCAGCAACACAGTTGTCATGTGGACTGGCACCCTTCTTTAGATTCCTGGAAGCGTTCTGGAATTGTTGTTTTCTTGTCTAGTCTAATCTATTTACAATGACGTGCGTGCGACACAAATGGCCCCCAAAACGGAGCCAGTGAAGCAGTATAGTATGAGCCATGCATTCTGGGGAATGCCTTCCTTGGAGCTGTCATACAGCAGGTTTTCTTTCCCACGTGTGGCTCTTGTGCTTTGCCCAAAAAATGGCTTCACACCCAACGCAAACAATTGGCCCCCAAAGCGGAGCTGGCTCTCACGACTGAATGGAAACAAGTGGCCCCCAAAACACAGCTAGAAATTAATAGGGAATATATGTCAGCAGGGGAGAAATATCAACGACATTGGGCCGTCACCGAATGCGTTTTCTATCCGAAGCTGGGATAGAAACTATAGGGTCCAACAAGAAGATGTCGAACAAGGGCTTCGAACAAGTGGGAAAACAATGGCACTGGCCCCAAATTTGGAGCCCATCTGCAATGCGTTTTCTATCCCAAGCTGGGATAGAAACTATAGGGTCCAACAAGAAGATGTCAAACAAGGGCTTCGAACAAATGGGAAAACAATACCACTGGCCCCCAAAACGGAGCCCATTTGCAATGCGTCTTCTATCCCAAGCTGGGATAGAAACTATAGGGTCCAATAAGAAGATGTCGAACAAGGGCTTCGATCAAATGGGAAACAATGGCACTGGCCCCCCCAAAACGGAGCCCATTTGCAAGGGCCTTGCCGCAAAGGTTTCTTTTAAAAGAGCTTTGGTCCCTCGTGTTGTTGAAAGCAACGTCCTAGTCTTCTGGTCCTATGCCGACAAAGCTGGTCGATTAACTAATCTTCTGGTCGATTAAACTGAAAACGGAGGCACCTATATAAATCTATACGGTCTATACGATTTTGAGAAAAGCTGCTGGGATGGACATCCAAACCGGTCACAACTCCAATCAAGAACCCGAAGCAAAAGAAGGAAGGCACTGGCCCTTCACTTTCAAAGGTCTTCCCAGCGTCCCCCCAACCAAGTCACCAAGTCCTAGCACCCGAAAAGCCCAAACACTGCCACTGACGGCGACGCCGGCGCCCAAACGCGACGCTGCCTCGGCCGGAGCGCCGCTGCAGCCAACATGCGCCTTGGCGCGCAAGAAAAGAGCCGTGCAAGCAAAGACATCACGTTATAGTACGGAAGTCGACGGCTCAGAGCTGCAGCCACTCGGAAATGAAGCTGAACCAGTTGGAGGGTCTGAAACTATGGTTAGATGTAGCTCAAGTCTTCTAAAGCCAAACACAAACTGCAAAATACAAACAGTGGCACCAGCCAGACCGCTATCTCGGCGCACTCTTTTCACTTCAGGCGTCCTTGACACCTTCAGCGCCGAAGCCGGGGTTGGAGGAAGAAACAACATCTGATCATCTCTGATCTGCAACACATCCATTGGGTTTATACTTTATACACTCTCCCCCTCCCCTGCTCAGGCTTTGTGGCCTTTCAAAGAGCGAAGTCCGGGTGAAGCCAAACATGGATGGAGGACGAATCTCAGATTTTGTTTGGGGCAATTTTGTCTTTCCGATGAAGATGGACGGAGAACGGGGCAGCCTCCGACCCGCCACTGAGCAAGCTCCAGGCTCGGTCACGACCGACTTGCCACCAGGGATTAGGCAAGGAGTAAGGTGGTGGTCTTTGATATGCACTCCCCCCTCCTCCGCTCTGGCCGCATCAATAAGCAAAGTCTGGGCCACTGAAGCCGAAAATGGACTGACTACGAACCAGCATGTGATCTGAAGCCCATCAGTTCTGCTTCAAACAACTTTCTTAAGACAATTTGTTCGGACCCAATCTACCCTGTCCGTCCGGCTTTGTGGCCGCATCAAAAAGAAAACTCCGGGTCACCGAAGCCGATGAAGGATGGAGGAAGAGTCAACCAAACACGTGACTTGGGTTTGGGACAGCTTTCTTAAGGCGACAGTCTTTGATCTACCACATTGAAGGTCACCGAAGATAGTGGCTTTGATATACACTCCCCCCTCGGCTTTGCGGCCGCATCAAGGAGCCAAGTTGGGTCACGATGCCGGCAGGAGGAAGAACGCATCAATTGGGTCGTGGTCTTTGATATGCAATCGCTAAAATCCCCCTTCCTTCAACTAGGTGGCCAAGCAATCACGGGGGTCTAGTGGCTTCCTGCAGTGGCCTCTCAGCTGGCTCACGCTCTGCCGCCGCCAAGCGGGCCCGCTTTGCCTCCCGAGTCGCATGAAGCTCTGCCTCCACCTCCTCGATCTCTTCTCGAACGTGCTTTGCCTGTAGCTCGTCCACTTCCAACGTGGCCCTCAAGGTTCGATCCGAGCTGACCCTCCAGCTCTCGCACCTTGCTCTCCTTCCTCTGCATCGCGAAGTAAGTGCTGAGGGGCATCCACTCTTCACAGCTGAGGGCGAAGTTGCAGCGGATGCCAGTGCTTAAACTCGATGCCGCTCCCGAACCAAAAGTCCTCACCCGGAATAGTATAATTGCATAGACATCGAGAAAGCCAAAACATTATACCGAGGATTGGGGAAAGAGCAAGCAAGTGGCACATATTATGAAATAAGGCGAGAAGCTGCCATCGGAGAATCTTGGAAACAAACATAAGCCATAAGCCATACTCTTCTCCAATTGCTCGCTGGCAAACATGGCCACATCGAACCTGGGCGGCTCCCGCTTCAAGAAGCTACACTACACCACTATCCCCGTCCCACAACGAGTTTCTACGCAACAGGGAAAAGATTTTAAAAGTCTGCATTCCAAGATGCTTGGTCTCTGCGCCGCGCACAGACAAGAAGGCCAGAATCACATGATGGCTCACATCCGTGAAGTAAACATCTGAAGCAGCTGTGGCCTCACCCGGACTCTTGGCCTTTGGCAAGCACACGTTCTTGCGGATCTTCTCCCACACCAAACTCTGGCGCTCATGAACGCTTAGCTGGACAAAGCGCCAAGCGGGAAGACCTGCAATCAGGACAAATAGATCAAACGATGCACCATCAAACAACCACGAGCCGGTTCGAATCACCTCCCTTGCGTAGCAAGAAAGAAAGTTTCGTATCGCAACATCTTGAGTAGTTAAGAGGTCGGTTTGTCATTCACATCAAACCGCACCTCCACCCTCTGGCAATGTCCACGTTGAGCTCAGGTTCACCAAGCACTGCCAGCAATCAAATGGGTCTGCAGAACCGTGGCCTTCGATGGCAATCTCGAGCGCGTTGAAGGTGAGTGTGAACCCAACAGCGCCGCTCACCCTCGCACGTTGCTCCTGCACCAGCTGCTGCAAGTCCTTGGCTCAAGCACAAATTGGACCAACAGCGCGGCCCTCGGCCCATAACATGAAGCTCACATGCTGTATGGCTATCCACTCCTGTGTTGGAGACCAACCATGACTTCTCTTAATGCAAGCTAGCGTCAACGTTGATCTGTAGCAATCGAACTTGCTTCCGCGAGAGTGCCTCCTTCACGGAAAAGCACCGCTTGCGACGAAGCTGCGCGCTGGCGCTCGGCAACCTGTCAGACATTGAAGCCAAGCCTCAGCTTCTATCGAAGGACCCTCCTGTTGCCACTGCAGCAGGGTACATGAAGTGTTAAAGTGAGGCATCACCAGACATTGGTCTTCAAGCTGCGATTGAGAAGCGAGAGTGATGTTGAAAGAAGCCAGCTGAGAGAAACTGACCGAGGTGCCCTATTACAACATACTATTTATATCTGTGTCGATGGATACCTCTAGCCTCGAATGGTAAAAGAAAAGGGTTCCTAAGAAGTGCCAACTCGAGACTTCTTCACTTCGTAGCGGCAAGCGTCAGCAATGGCGCTTTCAGGGCTGTAAAAGAAGTCGATCGGCTCATTCAAATCCTCCAGGCAGCACAGCGGATCGAATGCTGCAAACGTCCTCGATTTCATGGCAAGGTCAAAAACGCAAGCGCTTTCTCGCACAAATGTCACTTGAGCGCACAGAGCTTCGAACGAATGCGTTTTTCATCAAATGCCATATGGCATATAATGGAGCTCACCTCACAAACCTAACCCTCAGAATGAAGCCCCATGTGCCACGGCTCTGTGGAAACCAGGCAAACATCCTCAACCATCATGCTTCAACGCTCGTAAAATGAACAAACAAATGGCAAGCCCTCAAAGTGATCGAAGGTCGACCAACTCCTGTCCAAGGCTCCGGGCCGGTGGGCCGGACCAAGGCGGAAAAATGGGCTCACCCCCGGAGCGAAAAATTGGCTTGCGGTTGCAGTGGACCAGGTGGCCTTTCTTCTACATCAGCCATGTCAACCTCTTCAATTGTGGTGGCATGCCCATCACTTAACAGCACATTGTGAAAGTAAGCAATAGAATAAACGTCCAAATTTCGCAGCTCCTCACACCATCCTGTGTATATACTGCTCTTGATTCCGGAACACGTAAGCAATGGTACAATATTAAGACATGGATAGACATAGACATACCTGGGTTTAAGTCAAACTATAACCTATCAAAAGTGCTCAAAAAACAGAACCCTGTGCGGGACATGACACTCTTGTGGGACACTCATACGGGACACTCTTGTGGGACACTCTATCTGGGACAGTCTTGTAGGACACACGCTTCGAGGCTGCAAGACGAGCGTTTCCAAAACGAGCGTTTCGTACGAGACTTCCTCCAAAAGTCACGTGTCAAGTCTCCAAAACGAGCGTTTCGTGCGAGACTTCCTCAAAAAACTCACATGTCCAAGTCTGCAAAACGAGCATGTCGTACGAGACTTTCTCCAAAACTCAAGCGGAAACACCCATCGGAGCACACACATTACGCAACCCTGCCAAGCAGTTTCGCGAGTCCAGCCCCTCCAAACAACACCCGCTCACACGCCAATCCTAATGGGACAGCGACCGTCACCTCTACCACAACTCACAACCTCACCATTCCCTGCGCCTGCCACGCATCTGTCCGCGTCCACACGTCGAACGCGCACAAAGTACTGCGCCGGCCACGAAATGTGATCTCCGTCACACCTCGCAACCTCACGATTCCCTGTGCCTGCCACGACAATGGCACTTCCACATCTCAAAGCCCGCACAAAGTACTGCGCCTGCCACGAAAAGTGACAATGTCATCTCATGTGAGCTTCCACAAAATTTACACCGCACCACACGTTTGGAATGATTTCGACCCGTTCTGAGCACACGCCCATCCACCAAAATCGCCATTTCAGCTGAGACTTGTCACAAAACAGAGCTTCGATGCCACACCCTGAAACGCAAATCCCAATGGCACGGCCACATCCAACACCCCAAAAACACGCCTCTCCTAACGCTAATCCCAAAGGAACTGCGCAGCAAACTGCGGATCTCACAAACCACTGCGCCTGTGCAGCGAAATGCATCACGTTTCTTGCGCGACATGACATTTTCAAGCAATTCACAATGTTATTACGGCGCAAACTGACACGTGACACATCCATGAAAAGTCATGGTTGCTTAACCTACCCCCCCCATGACCTCCCCCCCTTTTGGCGATTTGAAGAAAAAGTAGATATGGCCTTAATAAGGCCTTACTAAGGCCTTAATGCAAAAGAACAAGAAAAGGAGCCTGGATTAAGGAATTAAGGCTGATTTAAGCTTGAATCGGGTCTAATTCTGGAAGATGGAAAAAACCATGGATTAGGGAATTAAGGCTGATTTAAGCTTGAATCGGGTCTAATTCCGGCCTAGTTCCTACCCGTAATACCTTGTTTCCAGCCTTAATTCCTTGCTAATTTCACATTAATTCCTTAATTCAGCAAGAATGCAGCCTTAATTCAGCCTCAATTCCTTAATGCAGCCTCAATTCAGCCTTAATTCCTTAACGCAGCCTTAATTCAGCCTTGATTCCTTAATGCAGCCTTAATTCAGCCTTAATTCCTTAATGCAGCCTCAATTCAGCCTCAATTCCTTAACGCAGCCTTAATTCAGCCTTAATGCTGCCTTAATTCAGCCTTAATTCCGGGACTGATTTCCACTCCTTTTCCTCAATTCCTGCAATTCTGGAAAAGTTCCTATAATTTCACCTCAAATGCCGTCAAATTCCATGTTCATTCTTTTCCCTCTCCATTCCTTTTTTTACATTTCTATTCACTCCCCACCCACTCCTCTAATTCCATTGAGAACTGATCCAAAGTCAACAATAACCTTGCTTGCCCTGGTGCCCCCGGTTAATTAATGTCTAATTGGGCCTTAAATCCTCTCTCTGGAAATAAGGCAGGATTAAGGATTTCAAAGGTGGGGGGGTGGTCATGGGGGGAGTAGGTTAAGGGCCTATGAAAAAGTCACTTGCAAAAGCTTCCCCCAATGGCAGCGACTGCCGACGGTCGCGCACGGTTGCGGACGGTTGCGAACATAGAAACAACGGGTCGCGAACAAGGTTCTACCCCCAGACCCCTAGAGTTAAACGAGAACCCTTCGCTACGCATACGGGAAAAAAAGAAAGAAAGACAAGATGGATCCCACGAACCCGAATGCAAACACGTTCCATATGCCCAAATGACACTCTAGTAGGACACTCTTGTGGGTCACTCTTGTAGGAAGCTCTTGCGGGGCACTGTTTTGGGACACTCTTGTAGGACACTCTTGCGGGACACTCTTGTAGGACACTCTTGTGGACACTCTTGTAGGACACTCTTGCAGGAAGCTCTTGCGGGGCACTGTTTTGGGACACACCTGCAGGACACTCTTGCGGGACACTCTTGTAGGACACTCTTGTGGGACACTCTTGCAGGACACTCTTGCGAGTCACTCTTACGGGGCACTTTTGTAGGATATTCTTGTGGGACACTCTTACAGGACACTCTTATGGGACACTCTCTTGTGGGACACTCTTGTAGGACACTCTTGTGGGTCACTCTCACACGACACTCTTGTAGGACACTTCTTGTGGGACACTCTTATAGGACACTCTTGTGGGTCACTCTTATGGCACACTCTTGTAGGACATTCTTGTGGGACACTCTTAGACACTCTTGCAGGACACTCTTGTGGGTCACTCTCACAGGACACTCTTGTGGGACACTCTTGAGGGACACTCTTGTAGGACACTCTTGTAGGACACTCTTGTGGGACACTCTTGTGGGACACTGTTGCGTGACACTCTTGTAGGAAACTCTTGTGGGACACTCTTGTAGGACACTCTTGTGGGACACTCTTATAGGACACTTTTGTGGGAAACTCTTGTAGGACACTCTTGTGGGCCACTCTTGTAGGTTGTGGAACACTCTTACAGGACACTCTTCTGGGACACTCTTACGGGACACTCTTGTAGGACACTCTTGTGGGACACTCTTATAGGACACTC